>OY757543.1:2048417-2113248 GCA_963584105.1 Alviniconcha strummeri
GGAACTGCTGAGTAATTTCTTCCAGTACCATTGCCCGTGGGATTTGAGGACTGAGGCCGCCAGCACGTGACAGCTATGGGAATGGCGCCAGTGACAGCCAGTTCCAACAGCATCCCCAAAACGCAGCATGATTGAAATAAAGCCCAATAAAATCCCCGTCTCACCGAGTTTGACGATTGCCGTTACCTGTAATCCGTTCGCTAAGTACTGCCGGTAGAAGCTGCACCACGGTTTTGGTCGTTGAAGCTGTTGTTGTTGGGGTTTTATTTTTCTCCTTTTCATATAGATATCAACAGCAGCAGAAAGAGACAAGCACACACACACACACACACACACACACACACACACACACACACACACACACACACACACACACACACGTATCCTGAAGACCTTCCTTCACAGGTGTGCAAACTGCTACAGTGCATGTTCAGGTAGTAAGTGTACAAACCGCTATAGTGCATGTTCAGGTAGGAAGCGTGCAAATCACTATAGCGCATGTTCAGGTAGGAAGTGTACAAACCGCTATAGTGCATGTTCAGGTAGGAGGTGGCCAAATCGCTATAGTGCATGTTCAGGTAAGAAGTGTGCAAACCGCTATGGTGCATGTTCAGGTAGAAGCCTGAGATGCTGTGAAGTTCGTGTTGCACGTGTGCTCCGTGTGTTGGCAGGCAGCTTCCTGTCGGGCCCGGGCGGCAGCGTGCTGAAGCTGCTGGTGCCCCGCGAGGAGAAGAACCTCAAGCTGCTGATGGCGGAGACGCGGCTGAGGCGGCACGTCCCCCGCTACCACGGCACAGTCGACAAGGACGGCGCCTGTATCCTTCCTTCCTTCCCGAAACCAAACCAGGGGTTGAAAACAGCAAAACAAACAACAGGCTCAGAAGTGTTCTTGGCTGCATTCGAGCATTCCCGGGTCAGAACGTCAGTTACTGCTCCATGCCAAGCATCAGAAGAGTGCCTCAAAACCTAGTGAGGCGCCGCTAGGACTCGATTCCCGACAAAACCTTAAAATAAGGCGTTGACGCACGCTCACTCAGAGTTATCAGCTGAAGTTAAATAAGGCAAATAATCACCGACAAAACCTCAAAATAAGGCGTTGACGCACGCTCACTCAGAGTTATCAGCTGAAGTTAAATAAGGCAAATAATCACCGACAAAACCTCAAAATAAGGCGTTGACGCACGCTCACTCAGAGTTATAAGGCGAATAATCACCGACAAAACCTCAAAATAAGGCGTTGACGCACGCTCACTCAGAGTTATCAGCTGAAGTTAAATAAGGCAAATAATCACCGACAAAACCTCAAAATAAGGTATTGACGCACGCTCACTCAGAGTTATCAGCTGAAGTTAAATAAGGCAAATAATCACCGACAAAACCTCAAAATAAGGCGTTGACGCACGCTCACTCAGAGTTATAAGGCGAATAATCACCGACAAAACCTCAAAATAAGGCGTTGACGCACGCTCACTCAGAGTTATCAGCTGAAGTTAAATAAGGCAAATAATCACCGACAAAACCTCAAAATAAGGCGTTGACGCACGCTCACTCAGAGTTATCAGCTGAAGTTAAATAAGGCAAATAATCACCGACAAAACCTCAAAATAAGGCGTTGACGCACGCTCACTCAGAGTTATCAGCTGAAGTTAAATAAGGCAAATAATCACCGACAAAACCTCAAAATATGGCGTTGACGCACGCTCACTCAGAGTTATCAGCTGCAGGCGATTAATCATCTAGCTGCTGAGTCAGAATCCTGAAACAGAACGAGGCCCAGAGTGCTCGTGCAGAACCAACACACAAGGGGGTTAACTAGCGACAACAAAGACCTGAGTCGCCTACAACTCTCACCTTGCATGCTGATAACTACAAGGTACATAAACTCCTGCAGAGGAGGTAAGCGTTACCGTGGGCGACTCAGGTCTTTGTTGTGCTGAATCAGACTCAACTAATTGTGCATTCCACCAGTCAACACGATACCACATGGTGGTCAGACTGAAAGCGTGACGAAAGGAGCGGGGCTTGGAAATCAGTGCGGAACCCTCCGTTATTCTGAAATGACAAAATGTGAGCCGGTATGGCCTAGCGGTAAGGCGTTAGGCTGGTAAGCAGAAGGACCTCGGTTCAAATCTGCTTCGGCTCTCCTTTCTCTTCAAAAGTTGTGGTCTGTGGACGCTGTCTTGTGACTTTGTCCCTCACAATTATGAAACATCAAAATGGCCCATCTTAATGCAGAAGTCATTCTGGTGGTGACAGCCGCGTAGCAATAGGTATATAATCTCCCTCTTCCCCCATCTCCATACATAGATCGGGAGCTGTGTGAGAGTCAAGTTGGCCGTCCTGGGCTGTCCGTCCTAACGAGCCTTCTGGTTTCTGTGGACGTAAAGAATTACTGAACCGTGCTTCGGCAGTGGTCACAACTTGTCCCTAATATGTCATCTGAGGACATTAAGCATCAACTCATCATCAACTCCATACCCCCATCCCTAATAAGCCTCATGGTTTCTGTGGATGTTAAGCACCATATTTACTTACTTACTTTAATGACAAAACAGTAGTCACATTTTCGATAGAATTACTTTTCAGCAGTGTAATGTCCCTTGGGATTTGTCTGTATACTGTTAACCCACTGGGATGTACACCCATGCGACACTGCGGCCGCTCTTCCCAGAGAGAAAGCAAGCCAGCTGGAATGAAAAAAGGTCCTACTCCCTAATTCAGTTACTCCCTAACGTCGCTAGAACTTCAACATAATTTTGCAAGGGTATTTTCCAGTTGATGTGGGATCTTTAACGTGCGCACGCCTGCAGCACGCCGGGTCCCGATTTTTTGTCTCACCCGAGCTTAGTGCTAGTGCCACGTGGCCTTGCCACACCCTTCCATCTTCACTTGCATGCCTTTCGCCACTCAGGTTACGTAGCCTACAGGTGTACATTGCAGACAAGTTCTCACAAAGAGGCGGGTACAATGTTCTGTTTCACTGAGATCCAGACGCCTTCCCGATGTACGAAATCTGAGCAGGACGGAGCACACAGATAGCAACAATCTAGCTGGCTTTCCCCGTCACTATTGTATTTCCTGGTCCTGTGACCGACTACCGTGCTGATAACGAGCAAGGTCTGTTCTTCGTCGTGTGACCTAGCTACTACTGTGCGGCTGTAAACAATAAAGCGTTGTTTCTAGTCCTGTGACCGACTACCGTGTTGATAACGAGCAAGGTCTGTTCTTCGTCGTGTGACCTAGCTACTACTGTGTGGCTGTAAACAATAAAGCGTTGTTTCTAGTCCTGTGACCGACTACCGTGTTCATAACGAGCAAGGTCTGTTCTTCGTCGTGTGACCTGGCTACTACTGTGTGGCTGTAAACCATAACGCGTTGTTTCTCGTCCTGTGACCGACTACCGTGTTCATAACCACAAAGGTTTTGTTCCTTGTTGTGTGGTCTAGTTTTGTTCCTTGTTGTGTGGTCTACCACTATGCGGCTGGAAATGAAAACGGTTTGTTCCTTGTCATGTGACCTACTGCTGTGTTGCTAAGGAGACAGGTAGGTTCCTTGTCATGTGACCTACTGCTGCATTGCTATGGAGTTCCTTGTCATGTGACCTACTGCTGTGTTGCTAAGGAGACAGGTTTGTTCCTTGTCATGTGACCTACTGCTGTGTTGCCAAGGAGGTTTGTTCCTTGTCATGTGACCTACAGCTGTGTTGCTAAGGAGACAGGTGTGTTCCTTGACGTTGATGCAGGCTATGTGCAGCTGCAGGACCTGCTGTGTGAGTTCACCTCGCCCTGTGTCATGGACATCAAGATGGGCGTCAGGACCTACCTGGAGGAGGAGCTGGAAAAGGCCAGGAAGAAACCCTCTCTCAGAAAGGTGCGTTGGCATGGAAACACAAAGGTGCGTTGGCATAAAAACATACTCACAAAGATGCATTTTTATGGAAACAGGTCTTCAAAAAAGTGCGTTGTCATGGAAGCACGCATACAAACAGGTGCGTTAAACACACTTAAATAGATATCTTATCAGAGAAACCCACTCATGAAGCAACGTCGTCACAGAAACCCACACTCTGAAATGTCAGTACCTGGAATTAACGTCCCGAGGATTAACTCGGGATGAACAAGCACCGTCATAAGTACTCTCAAAGGTGCACTGTCCTGGAAACCCACCGCCAGAAAGACGAACTGTCATTAAAAAAAAAAGAGAAGTTACGCTGTCACAGATCCCAGCTCATAAAGGTATACCATGCTAAACCGCACTCAGATTCGTTGAAACAGAAACCCGCACTCACACTTCTCTCAAAAACAGTCCGAGAAACGCATGTTCGCTGATACCCACACTCAAAATGTTGCAATCATTTTTATTTTTTTATTTTTTTTAAATTAAGGGAAAAACAAGAAGGAAAAAGAAGAAGCTCAGCGTGTGTTGTGTGTACGACAGGACTTGTACCAGAAGATGGTGAGCATCGACCCGGACGCCCCCACGGAGGAGGAGCGGCAGCAGTCGGCCATCACCAAACCTCGCTACATGAAGTTCAGAGACGACATGAGCTCCTCCTCCTCCCTCGGCTTCCGCATCGAGGGCATCAAGGTATAGTTAGCCTTTAGACTCCGCATCAAGGTATAGTTAGCCTTTAGACTCCGCATCAAGGTATAGTTAGCCTTTAGACTCCGCATCAAGGTATAGTTAGCCTTTAGACTCCGCATCAAGGTATAGTTAGACTTTAGACTCCGCATCAAGGTATAGTTAGCCTTTAGACTCCGCATCAAGGTATAGTTAGCCTTTAGACTCCGCATCAAGGTATAGTTAGCCTTTAGACTCCGCATCAAGGTATAGTTAGCCTTTAGACTCCGCATCAAGGTATAGTTAGCCTTTAGACTCCGCATCAAGGTATAGTTAGCCTTTAGACTCCGCATCAAGGTATAGTTAGCCTTAAGACTCCGCATCAAGGTATAGTTAGCCTTTAGACTCCGCATCAAGGTATAGTTAGCCTTTAGACTCCGCATCAAGGTATAGTTAGCCTTAAGACTCTGCATCAAGGTATAGTTAGCCTTAAGACTCCGCCTTTAGACTTCACATCAAGGTAAGCTATAGTTAACCTTTAGACTCCGCATCAAGGTATAGTTAGCCTTAAGACTCCGCCTTTAGACTTCACATCAAGGTAAGCTGTAGTTAGCCTTTAGGTTCCGCATCAAGGTATAGCTAGCCTTTAGACTCCGCATCACGGTATAGTTAGCCTTTAGACTCCGCATCAAGGTATAGTTAGCCTTTAGACTCCGCATCAAGGTACAGTTAGCCTTTAGGTTCCGCATCAAGGTAGAGTCAACCTTTAGACTCTGCGTCAAGGCAAAGTAAGCCTTTAAACTCTACGTCAAGACAGTCTGCCTTTAGACCCACGACACAGAAGAACTAGCAGCTTGAACACACATCTTGGTCTTCACCGTGAACCAGGAGCCTGAGTCTGACGATGTCGAAGCCCCTCTGAATGGGAAGGGTGACTCGCTCAGAGCTGCCTCTATGGGGGGAGGGGGAGGGGGGCAACGAATCAGTCACTGATTAAAGAGGACTGAGAAGAATGAGAGACCTTGTGGAGGGGGGGGAAGGTGGATGCGTTGAGAGAAAGGAAAACGAGCTGAGTGTCTATCCGGAGGCTCTGCGGCGGTCTGGTGTGGCGCGACAGGGGACAGGCGATCCCTCAAAGCTGTCCAGACCACAGGGCTACGGTTGTGAGCACGGTTAGAGAGAAATGACCTCAAAGCTGCGGGGTTGGGGAGGGTTGTGTAGACAAACCAATCATGCACGTGGGATTTAGTGTCCCTTGGTAAATTATAAAAGCTAGAGGAAGCATTTCTAGACTGAAAACCTACTGCTGACAACAAACCTACCTACACTGCTGACAACAACTTAAACCAACCAACTGATGCTGTGCTGTCGACCGTTACCTCCTGGCGGGACTGGCGATAAACACTCGTGTTTCGTATCGTGCTGTATGCGCGTCCGCTGACACTGTCTAAATTGTATTCCAGTTCTCATATTGTCACTTTTGATGACTGTCGTTTTACCTCGTGTGACGAATCATGGACTACGAGATCATAATCACTACTGGTATATTATGTCGTTCTTCCCGTACTCAAACTGCCAACTGACGTCAGTGTCGCCGAGATTTCATTGACAGAACGCGATTAGACAATCGCCACACACAGTCGAGACCTCTCCACCTCCAGTTTTACCCGACATTTCAGAAGCAGTATTTATCATCATACATTATCATTATTTCAGAATACAATATTCTGATGATATATTATTTTTGAGGTTTTATGTATGCGTTATTGTTGGTCTTGTCGGTGAGATACGGCGCCAGACAAATGACCCCTGCTATTATCAGTCATTTCCTTTCGGCGAACTCTCGCTCAGCCAAGGGGCCAGATTGTGTGTACAGCGAGACAGAGAGAAAACGGTTCTGGTAACTCTTTGAATAGAGTGGGCGCTGCCACACCTTTTGTCCAACCCTACCTCAATGGGCGCTGCCACACCTTTTGTCCAACCTTACCTCAGTGGGCGCTGCCACACCTTTTGCCCAACCTTACCTCAGTGGGCGCTGCCACACCTTTTGCCCAACCTTACCTCAATGGGCGGAGCTAGCGTCTCTCTTCTGGCTACACATTAATTCTGCCGACTGTCATTTGCCTTGTGTGGAGAATCACTCACGAGGCAAATCTCACTATGAGGCCGAACTCGCTACGAGGTCAAACCCACTAGGAGGTCAAACTCATTATGAGGTCAAACTCACTGTGGGATCAAACCCACTATGATGTCAAATTCACTAGGAGGCCAAACCCACTATGAGGTCACTCACTATAAATTATGCCACTCTTCCCCCAGACCCGGAACGGAGCGTCCAAGGACTACAAGAACACCAGGAGCCGCGAGGACGTCAGGGACGCCCTGGCCGCCTTCGTTGGCGACAACACCACAGTGCTGGTAGGTCACAGGGTTGGTTAGTTAGTTGGTGCTTTAAGCCCAGTCATCCTCGGTCACAGGGTTAGTTAGTTAGTTGGTGCTTTGAACCCAGTCAACCTCGATCATAGGGCCAGTTAGTTAGCTGGTGCTTTAAGCCCCGTCGACCTCGATCACAGAGCTAGCGAACATTCTCAATCAACTGGCACTCAACAACAGTGTACAACACAGGCACTGGTAACAGAGATACATAAACAAAAAAGGGAAACAAATGTAAACAAAAAAAAGAGAGAGAGAAAGACACAAAAAGAAGACAGGATTCTAGGATGCTGTCACTAAAAAATACAGGAATGTAGCATTGTTTCACCCTTGTCCAAAAGGCAGCTGTCATGCAAGCAGAATTTCTAATCAATTTGATGAATTTTCCTCGCAACTGGTTGTGGTAGTAAGCCTACATGAAAACCAGCCCTCAAAAAATGTGATGTGTGTGTGTGTGTTTAGTTCAGCAGAGTTGATAGACAGCTAGGAGCCAAATACAAGGACCGGTTACCCAATGTTTTAAGGCATCCTTTCGTTTCTTCCTGATTTCTCGACAAGCTGAAGTAAATCAATAATGTTATGATGGTTGCGATAGACGTCTGTGACCAGTCGTAAAACTAGGATTGCTTTCTATGACTATTATTTGTTGGCTATGCAGAAGTCATGCATGCGATACACTAAATTTGGGTTATATGCGTTCAGTTTTACTGTCATATTGGTTGATGTTTTTATGACCAATCCAAGCAGCGTGCATTACATTTTTTGGCCATGCTGATTTTCCTGCTTGTTTTCAGGAAAAGTATGTTTCCCAGCTGAGTGAAATCGCCAATACTCTAGAGGCATCAGACTTCTTTCAGTCTCACGAGGTAAAATATGTCGAGCTGAATTCTGAGTGAATGCAAAGTTTTCCCCTCCTTCTCTTCATCCTGTTGAGGCACCCCCTTGGGTTGCCAGCATGTTAAAAAATAACTAGCCCCTGCCTACTCTCTTTGTGTATGAACTGTGGGCGGGCATATGTATGTAATTGCATGTGTTTCACAAGTTTTGATCAAGTCTAACCAACTCATTATGCTGAATCAATTAATGTCATCAGAAATTAAGTCTGCAGTGTCAGCTAGATGATTCAGCTGAGGCAAACGTTTTTTGCCTTCTTTTTATGACTTCACACTGTACAGTATAGACATTGCAGGCATTAGCCACCTGCGCCTAATCTGACACTCAACCACCCTTCAACTCTCAGCATTTCCAAAAGCTTTCCTATCAGTTTCCTCACCTGTCATTAGGTTTTCTTTCTTCCTGCGTTAATTTTCTCTCACACTGACACCAATACGGTTCTTAGTTCTAGCTCTGCTTGTCAGCCATTCCACAGCTTAATTTGTACATACACCTGTGTATGTGTGTGTGTTCAGTTCAGCCAACTTGATAGTGATTTGTTTGTAAAACTCATGACTGTTTACTCACCAACCCCTCCTTATTTTATCATTTGTTGGTGTGTTTTTTATGTGGTCTGCATTCCCAACAGCGTTTTCTGGAAGTGAGATTTTAGCTGTGGAAATCATAAAATGACGTCAAATGTAAATGTATTATGTTTTGTGCATGTTTAACCATTTACGTGCTGGAGGCGGGGGGGTATCTGTGCATGTGTTACAGAATCGGGATTTTGCATTTTGTAGCTAGAATATTGCAATGTTCTGTGGCCCAATCCTATGTGACGGTCTCTGCTGTGTGCAGTTTGAAGGACTCCCAGCGCCCCTTCGTGGAAAAACAATGTCCGTCAGAGCAAAGCACATTTTCAGCTGCAAACCCTTTGATGGGAATACGATTCTAAGATGTTCTGTCATCCTTTTCGTACAGCAAATACTGCACCAACAAGACATGACTCCTTGACAAATGTGTACGTAATAGTCATGCAATGCATTGCCATTGCGTCATGAACTTCCCGCAGAAGAGACTCGGTTTGCTTGGGATTTTTCCTTTGAAATGGCCCCCGGTTGCACCACTGGTACTGCTATCACCCTTTCTTCCACCTGTGATGTTGACCTGAAATTACTGTTTTCATACCAACTGGAATGTCACCAAAAACTAGATAAATACCTTGAGGTTGGTCAGGATAGTGCAAGCAGCAAACTTGAAACAGTGGAGGCAAGACCTGTCCGTCTTCACAGTGCACGGGAATGTGTGTGAACACGGTGAGTGAAGAAAAGTATCCAGGCGTCAAACTTTTTCAAGTCTTCCTCTTCTCGCAGCCCAAAACTTTCAAATTTTGGCCTGTGCACTTTGGGTTTAAGCTATACACCCTGTACCGTGAAACAAACAGGGTACTGTTAGCAGATACCCCGAGTCTGCCCATTTTTTTCTTGTGCTCTAGGCTAATTTTCACGTCCGAACTCAGTCCAGCGCATGCGCAGACTACTTTAAGCCGAGACCGAAACTCAGTCGTCTGTGGTCGTGCGAGAGGTCGACTCGGTGTTATTTTGGTATAGATGGCAAGTCTATACTGCTGGCGGAAACAACAAAATAAGACCCCCAAAATATGCTTAGACCTACATTAATTAGTGCATGAATTCTTACTACCGCAAAAGTTCGAGCTCGTATTCAATGTAGTAACAGATACATGTATGCCCGTATGGCGTGTGTGTGTGTGCGTACGTGCCGTTGACGCTGATGTACACAGGCCTGCAAGTTTTGTGACAAGCTTATTTGCTGCGTGCAGATGGTGGGCAGCTCGCTGTTGTTCGTACACGACGAGAGCGGGCGGGCCGGCGTGTGGCTGATCGACTTCGCCAAGTGCTGTCGCCTGGCCCACACCGTGTCGGTGGACCACCGTTCGCCATGGACACCCGGAAACTACGAGGACGGCTACCTCTTCGGGCTGGACAACCTCCTGTCCATATTTCAGCAGCTGGGAGCTTCCACGAAGACGGACAAATGAAATAACGATGTGTCTGTATTGCACCATATGGAGGCTTGTCTGTAGAAAAACGATTCAAACAACACTATACACCAGAACCAATTACGCCCAAGGAGGCCCGGCTCTTAAATGAAAGAAGGGCCCGTCTACATGCAGGCGACTCCACAATATGGAAGCTTGCCCGAAGAGAAGTGAATGCAACAAGGTTCTGTTTATACTCCACAACATGGAAAACTTTTCTTATAAGAAAGGGAACGAAAAGGCAACGTTCTGTCCATACTCCACGATATGGAAACTTTCCTGAAGCAAAGGGAACGAGAGGACAACGTCCTGTCTGTACTCCACAATGCTGGACCTCCCGTATGCCACTTCTCTGAAGAACACTTTCTGAAACGATGTCCTGTCCGTGCTCCACGATCAGAAGCTTCTCTGAATAACATTACTTGAGACAACGCCCCGTTTGTCTCTACTCCATTTCTTGGGAGCTTCCCTGAAGAAAATGAATGAGATAAAGCTCTGCCTGCCTGTGTACTCCGGATCTGGAAGCTACTCTGAAAAACAGCAAAGGAGACTGGGTCAGAGATTTGAGATAATGCCTCGTTTGTCTCTACTCCATTTCTTGGGAGCTTCCCTGAAGAAAATGAATGAGACAAAGCTCTGTCTGCCTGTGTACTCCGGATCTGGAAGCTACTCTGAAAAACAACAAAGGAGACTGGGTCAGAGATGGCTGCCTCATTGGGCTGGACAACCTCCCCTTGGTAGCTTTCCAAACAACACTTGTGTTGGAAGCCTTTCAGCAGAACGTTAACTGAGACATCCTTTTTGTCTTAAAATCACTGAACTATATAATTATTATATTCCATGGCTTCAGCGCTTGTCAAAAGAAATGTGTGACAGAGCTCCAACCAGACTCCATGATTTGGAAGCTTCTCTCAAAAACAACACATCTGTTTATACTCCATATTTAGTCTCTAACAATAATAGTAAATGGTAACACAGTCTGAGACAAAATGTCCATACTCTATATGGAAGCATCTCTGGTGAATACTACTTGAGACCACACCCAGTCTCCATTCTAAGATTTGGATGACACTTCTCTAAAGAATGATTGAGATCTGACTAAGAGTGGAAACATCTTTAAGTTGAGCATCTCCTGTTAGTGGTTCAGGGTTTGGAAGTTTCTCAAAAAGAACAGGAAATGAGGTTGGGTTGATCAGGCGTATATATAAGTTCTCAGCTTTTTTGACATCCTGCCAACATTTCAGGATTTCACATGGGCAGTAAATGAGGCTGGGTTGAAGGTCATAAGAACAGTTAACTTTATGATGGACTTATGATAGGACTTTCACCTGGAACTGTAAACTACATGGTGTACCATGAATCTATGACTGGACTTTGAACAGCAGATTAACACTGGTCTATGTAGGAGTGGACCGTCACTTGCAGACTAACATCAGTTGTAGGAGTGGACCATCACCAGCAGTCGAACAAAGTAACATCAATCTATGAAGGAGTGGACCATCACCAGCAGTCTAACATCAGTCTATGTAGGTGTGGACCAGCACATGTATACTATCACCAGCAGACTAACTTCAGTCTATGTAGGAGTGGACCATCACTTGCAGACTATCATGAGATGACTGAACAGGTCTGTCCATGGTAATCATCAGTCTGATAACATTCGAGAAAAGATCAATGTTTCAAAAGAATAATCAGTGAAGATCCACTTTTGCCTAATAGACACGGGATATTTTGAACAGCTGATCTCAACTTAGCTCATTCTTCAGCAGGATTGTCAATTTGCATAGACAATGTTAATTGTTTGCAATTTCTCAAGATGTAATGGAGTCTCTGTGTAACAGTAATTAATATTTAACTGTTATAGACCCACCTCTACAAACGATATCAGAACTGATTTCAAATTCTTTATTCCCCCTGACCCCCCCATACATTCCTTTCATGTGTGCCCATATTCATGCATGTGTGTGCCAGTGTGTGTGTGTGTGGTGCGGGAGGAATACAATGTTTATATATTTTTGAGGTGTATACATATGTATATATATGTGTAGATTATGTTTTCTTGTAAAATGCACACCCTTGTTGGTCAGATACTGCATGCACTACTCCCCCCCCCCCCCCCCCCCCCCAAAGACTTTCAAGTACCGTGGCTAGCTTTTGCTGAATTTTAAGAGCTTACACTGGGGCTTTCAAAACCCAAGTACTTTCAGGCACCATCAAGAACTACAGGAACCCTGTGCATAGGCAGTTTTACAATGCACTGATCAAGTGTGATTTGAACCCTTCTGATGAACTCTGTTTTACAGAGCACTGATCAAGTGTGATTTGAACCCTTCTGATGCACTCCATTTTACAGAGCACTGATCAAGTGTGATTTGGACCCTTCTGATGCACTCCGTTTCACAGCGCACTGATCAAGTGTGATTTGAACCCTGCTGATACCCACTTTGTTTCACAGCGCACTGATCAAGTGTGATTTGAACCCTGCTGATACCCACTTTGTTTTACAGTGCACTGACCAAGTGTGATTTGAACCATGCCGATATGCACTGTTTTACAGTGCAGTGCACTGTTAAGTGTGATTTGAACCCTGCTGATATGCACTCTGTTTTACAGTGCACTGGTAAATATGATTTAAACCTTTCTGATGCACTCTGTTTTACAGTGCACTGATTAAGTGTGACTTGAACCCTGCAGGAACTTTTCTGATGCACTCTTTTAACTGTGTGCTGATCAAGTGCGATTTGAACCTTGCAGATACACACTCTGTTTTACAATGCACTGAGCAAGTGTGATTTGAAGCATGTAGGTTTGCTCTTACAATTCCTGGGGCTGAATACTTGCTGGGACTACAGAAGACAATGTGCACGCTGTCAGTCAGGAATGTAAAACACCAAACATGGCGACAAATGGCCACCAAGTCTACTTTTTATTTAAGTAGACAGATGTAATAACTATGAAAACACTAACACTTTTCACAGCGCTTAGTATCTTATAATCACACATTTCCAATGCACATGATCAATGTTGTGATGAAGTCCTCCTCAAAAGCCAAACACTGTGTTTTTTCTCTTCAGTGTTATTGATTGCAAGATATATTAAACAACACAAGCAGCTAAAAACGTATTAAGTTCATGTATCCTTGATTTTTTTTGATTTTTTTTAAAACAAATCAAAAGAAAATGCTTCATTGTAAGCTCTTACATTATATGTAAAGACATATTCCAAGTTTGCGGTTCACAAAAACAGACTGAATTTCTTAATGCTGTTCTCCATTTTTGCACATGAAGAAGCAAGTATGAAAATTGTATTTGGAATGTTTATGTACAAAAGTTTTTAAAAAAAAGGTCCTAAAAACACTAAAGTTACTGATGTGCTGGACATTACAACAAAAAGAGAGAGAAAAAAAGAAATAGCTGTAAATAAAATGTATTTTCCTAAAAGTATAATAAAAAGACTACAGTTAGTGTTGTGTTGTTGGATGTTGCAAAAACAAAAACGTATAAAGAGTGGGTGAGCAAGAAAAGACAGCTGTGAATAATTACAATTTGTCCCTCTAGCCAGTCGCTCACATGGCTAAAATAAGTTAACCTTCGTGCTTCATTATTTTGAAAGACATCTGAACTGAAGGTTAAAATGAAAACTGAGTATGTCATAAAGAACTTTACGACTCCAAAGTCATCAAGCATCAAATGATCAACTGCACGCAATGTCCAGCTTCTGCTACAGCATTCACAGAGCGACAGCACACACAAGACACAACAGGAGCTAGTACTGCAAACGTCCAATACCTCTGTGGCTGTGAAATAGCCAAAACCACCGGTACTGCCAACGACCAATACCTCT
Organism: Alviniconcha strummeri; assembly: GCA_963584105.1. Lineage (NCBI taxonomy): Eukaryota > Metazoa > Mollusca > Gastropoda > Provannidae > Alviniconcha > Alviniconcha strummeri. Next base: position 2,062,186 of record OY757543.1, read on the forward strand.
GTGGCTGTGAAACAGACAAAACCACCAGGCACTGCATGACAGCAAACAAAAGGCTTTAGAGGTTACAGTCATGCCAGCAGAAGGTACAGCAACGGCTGTGCATCAGACTGCTTGTGGAGATATAGGAGCTGTACAGTTTGTGTGCTGAGTGAAACACAGAATGATCCACTGTGACCCATGAGACAACCAAGTAAAAACAAGCTGATGGTGCCCTGGTGTGTAGCGCTTAGTGACGTCTCATTTACAGTGGTACTGCAGTCCCTCCAGTCGTGCCTTCTTCCTTGCCTCCATGCCAGCAAAAAACGCTTTGATGTCATCCGCACACACCACCTGCACAACACAGTCCACCAACATTTCAACAGCAGTTTTTCTTCTCTCAATCACGTCTTATCCACCCACAAACATTTTAACATCACTTTCTTCTCTTCAACATGACCCACAACCACCCTGAAACATTTCAACACCAGCTTTTCACAGACCGATCCATCCACCAACATTTCAAGAGCAATTTCCTTCGTTTTCAGTTTCAGGATTGTGATCAATGTTTTTGAGAACTTTGCTCACAAGATCTTAAATGTCTGCCAGAAGACAGGAATGTTTCCGCCGATGGCTCAAGATGCAGCCTTAAAAAATTATATTTTACTGGCTTTTAAGTAAACAATTTTTACGGGATTTAAAAAAATCAGGACAAATCAGGAAATATTGTTTTACAACTGATCAGTGCACTAAAAGTGCTGTGCCCTCTCCCTGAATGAAGGATTTTGTTTTGTTTTGGCATGCTTGAGTGTGTAAAAAGAGAGAAAGGAGAACGAGGTAACACTGAATGTTTGTGGTAATGTATGCACAGAGAAAGCCGAACACTTTTTATGTGTACTCATGTTAATCAAAGATCTTTCCTTTTTTTTACTAGCATTCTGATTTGATGTTTCACTACATGTCTTGTTTCAGATAAATCTGTTTTTATCTCCCGGAAGAGGTGTGTTTGTGTGTGTGTGTGTGTGTGTGTGTGTGTGTGTGGTGTTCATGCAACAGTGTAATCTCAGTGAGAAATCAGGATCCCTATTTTCCCATGGCATTCTTCAGGACAAATCAGGATCCTGATTTTTACGGGGATCTGGATTTATCCATGGGCACCCGTATTTACCCCGTGACAAGTCACAGCCATGTGATTACTATTAGCACTGCTGTCAGTGTAGATCTGAGTGAAAAGCCAGAGCCATACTACTGGCTGCTTAATCACTCACCTTGCCGCTGTCTGCAAAACCTTTCAGATACTCCCTCAGCTCTGTCTTCATGTCAATGAACCCTGTCCAAAAACACACACCGTAGCTTCACATCTGCACCATCAACATAAAGGTCCCTAACAGTATCATCACTGTAAATGTCTTCACAAATCACAGCACCATCTCTGCAATGGTCCTTACAAATAATAACATCACTGCAAATATCTTTACAAATCATAACACCATCACTACAAATGTCTTTACAAATCACAACACCGTCACTGCAAATGTCTTAACAAATCATAACACCATCACTGCAAAGGCCCTTAGAAACAATAACATCAGTGTAGATGTCTTTACCAATAACATCATTGCTCTACACTGACACAAGTAATAACATCACTGTAAAGGTCCTTACCAATAACATCACTGCTCTGCACTGACCAAATGCTAACACTAACTTTTTGGCAACAGGTCACACACATGCTCCATGATTTGAGGGAGACGACCAACACTCATTAGTCATGACCTCAATCTGCACATGGTTCATCTCAAAAAGTCCGGGTCTCTGCTGCCAGTATTGCCACACTGAAGTGGTCATTAAGAAGAGAAGAAGGCAGCCAACGCTCACCTTGCAGGACCTCAATCTTCTGCACATGGTTCATCTGGGACAGGGCGCTCTGCTCCAGCTCCAGCTCTGACAGCCCTGGGTCTCTGCTGCGTCCCCGCTCCTCATAGGCATGCACCGTGTCACCCACATCCAGCAAAAACTCCACTGCATGCTTCTTGTACAGCGACTGCATGCACACACACACCACACACAGTGACATAATAGTTATGACACCAAAGGAAACGCAGGTTAAAAGTGAAAAAGAAACATAGGCTAGAAATTTGAAGGAGAGTTTCCATGGTTCTGTAGTACTGAAGCAAGGTATAGATGTAGGTACAAGTAAGGCAGACCTGGATATATCTGAGGAATGCCGGTCAACCATGACAGTTATATCTGGGCAGCTTCCACAAGGCACTGTGAGCAGCCTGCTTCCTTTCACTAATCTGTGGCCACCACAAAGACAAAACACACATTTCAAAATGTGGACTACATGGCTCAGGCTCAGACAAAGTCCAAACAAAAATGCTGCAGCCAAAGAACAAAGCTTATCAAACCTCCCAGTATGTTCATTGTTCTCTACACTATATAGAAAACATGACTGTGCCATGACACGAAGTTGTCTTTAGACACATGTATCTGAAAGGCACATCTTTACCACACTGCACTATGTGTGTACTTCAGAAAACATTTGAGGTGGAAATTACCTCAGAGTACACACAAAAACTCTAGTTCAGGCACTTTCCCTCAAGTTATAACAAGGGATAGAAATATGCTTGAAGAATTCAAATGATCTTATGTTCAGAAATCCTCTCAAGAGCAATCAGTTGGCAAGAATACAATTAATTTATTAGTGAGTAAATACCAACACAGTGGAGAGAGAAACATGAATGCACACCAACACAGTGGAGAGAGAAACAGAGACAGACAGAGTTCTTAGATTTTTAACATCCCATCAAGCATCTAGGATCCCCTCATGGCTACAAAAAGAGACAGACACAAAAAGACAGACAAAGTGAGAGAAAGACAGAGGGTGAGAGTCAGAGAGAAAGACAAGGAGAGAGGGAGCATACACACCCTACACTGGCTACATTTGCACAGTTTCTCTCGCCATCCCTCTTGCCAGAAAGCTGCACCCTGTTTTGCAGTGACCTCCCTTTTCTGCAGATCTCGCAGGAGACACGGTTCTTGCGCTTTGTCGTCATCATCACGGCTGCTTTCCCCAGCCCCATCCTCTGTTTTCAATCGTTTTGCAGGAGGCTGCAACCACAGGCACAGCAGTGTTGCTTGAACCAGAAAACTGACACACAGGGCAACAGCGCACAGCACTGCATGACTTACAGTGCTGCTCTAGGCCTGGCAGTCACTACCAGTCATAGCCATTCATACACACTTGCCTTACAAGGATGACAAAAGACGGCACCAAAAAGCAGTGCAATAGCCAGGTTAATGTCCTAAACCAGTTTATCTGGAAAGATCATTGTTAAAGCAAAGGGGACTGCACATGCCGATGAACACAGGCACAGTGCCAGAGGAGATCCAGTTTGTGTCATAAATGTTTCGTTTTGAGTGTCATCTACCTCAGCCTGACCAGAAGACTAATTTACATTTACCATGCATAATGTGGACAATGAAGTTCTTTCATATTTGTAGTTGTATACATCCTGCTATCTTGAAACATCAGTACCAATGGCAATAAGCCAGAATATATTTGCAAAAAATTCATAAGAAGACCACTGATACATTCCTACTCAATAGTTCTATTCTCACATAAAATGTACAGAGAGAAATTATTTTATCCTATCAAAGTTGCACCTATACACATACAAATGACTGTGATTTCAGTTGTCTGTATTTTTACAAAGCCCTGCAGCAAAATTTAATTGGACAGACAAAGAAACAAAACTTAGCCAAAGGAAAAATGGCCACAAAAAAAGAGGAAAATCTAACAGTCATGAGGCCAGGGTCATTGCAGCAGCACTGGCAGAGGTCAGCTGTCCAGCACAGGTCACAGGGCAGAGGGGTCAGCTATCTAGCACAGGTCACAGGGGTCAGCTATCCAGCACAGGTCACAGGGCGGAGGGGTCAGCTATCCAGCATGGGTCACAGGGGCAGAGGGGTCAGTTATCCAGCACAGGTCACAGGGTTCAGCTATCCAGCACGGGTCACAGGGTTCAGCTATCCAGCACAGGTCACAGGGGCCAGCTATCCAGCACAGGTCACAGGTTAAAGTCCAAGGTTTTTAAGTATGCAAAATGACCATCGAAATGATTGACAAATGAGTCACTAGTTTCAGATTTAATGAAATAAAAAAATAAAAAATGTTGTTTAATTGGGTCTTTAATCGATTTTATTTTCTGTAGGCTTTCCCAGAAGTGACGTCAATATGGGGAGTCAGTGCGGTTGCCATCTTAGATTCTTCAGTAAACTGTGTATGCATGTGGTCGACAAAAAAAGTTAACTATGCCGGCCTACTGTGTTGCAGCGAACTGTAACAATTCGCAGACGACCCCAGGTATAACAATGCACGAGCTCCCGCGCAATCGACCAGCAGTGAGGTGAAAGTGGATTAAGTTTATACAATTCAAACAAGCTGACTTTCTTGCTGCGCCGCATCATGCCCATTTGTGTAGCGAGCACTTCAGTGAGTGCGATTTTGCAAACCCCATGGAATACCTCATGTCGAAGCCGACACAATGTTCCAGTACTCTTTCAAAATCCTGCCTGACAAGCTCAAACTGATACGGCTGTATCCTTGTGGGTCTCTCGGGCAAAGTATCAGTTTCGTCTTCGGAGCTCAAGTTGGCCATTTTGCAGCGACTCCCCAGAGTGACATAGTAGGCATATGGTCACGTGATATGGGCATCATGGCAACGCTTTCAGTATGACAGAAAATGCCTTTTTTTCGTGCATTTATAACCATCAGATCACAGTTTCACCTACATCATCGTTCTCAGCAAGTTTTAACGGAAATCGTGTCAAAAATCACCCCTAACCTTGGACTTGTCCTTTAAACACTCAGAAAATTCTAAAACTAAACTTCAGTGTCAAAGTTTCAAGCCATTTCCTGGCTCTTGCTTCCTCCACAAAATAAACATGACTCCAAACATCCAAATTACACTAAAAGGTGTTTTCACTTCATGACAACCAAAGAAGGTCAAGGTTCACTGAGCAGGAGTATGTCACCAGTCAAAAAGAGGAACTTCCTGGTTTACCAGCCTCCAAATCAGCATTTCTGGGACAGAGGGAGCAACCATGTCCTGTCAGAAGTTGCTTGCACCTGTGATCGATACTGAACAGGATGGGTAGAATGCAGTTTTGGGGCTTTCCAGAGCACACAAATACCACTTTGAACTGGGCTTTCCAGAGCACACAGATACCATTTTGAACTGAAATGAACTGTCTGCCAACACTACTCAACATTCAAGCCTCACCTCAGATTTGTCAGGTGTCCTGGCACTGCTGCCAGCAGCTGTTACAGCACTGGCCACCACTGGCTGGGTAGGAGACTCCCCCTTCACAGGTGGCTGGTTCTCTGCCTTCACCAGCCCCCCCTCCCCATCTCCAACCTCAACCGTCACATCTTCTGCAGATTCTGTCATCACTGCCTCGGCTGAAACAGGCATGAAGCACAACACAGACCATTTTACTACAGCAGGAAAACTGGCAGACATAAACATGATGTTTCATTGTCCTGTGTTTGAAGCGATGACCTGAGTTTAGGTGACCTAGAAAGCAACCAGCAGTACAACTACAAGAGGATAAAAACTACATTCCTATTTTGGATTCACTTTATTCAGGGTCCACAGTTTAGAGAATTATATTATTGATCTTTATTCATCCACATTTGGGCCTGTCAGTTTTTTGTCCTACATGCACAGAGAGGCACACACACACACACACACACACACACACACACACACACACACACACACACACACACACACACACACACACACACTCAAATGTTTACAGAATGGAGCACACATTTTTCAGACTGAAGCAAACACATTGTGTGTCAAGGGTGTATCTAAAGACCTGGACTGATCATTCAACATCTGATATAGTGATAACATGGCAAATAAAAAGAAATGACACAAACTGGTGACCTAATAGTTATAGTATGGCAAACAAGTCCATGATGACTTGGACTTCATATTCTCAAGTGTGGCAAGTGAGCCTGTGACAATGACTGCTGATCTGACAATACTTAGGCCTAAGGCACACATCACCAATGACATGGACTGGTGACTTGATAGCATGGCAAGTGAATCTGTGACCTTGACTGCTGATCTGACAGTGGCACATAAATGAATAATGACCTTGACTGGTGACCTGGTAGGCCCACAGGAAGTCATGTTTCTCCATACAGCCGGCACAGATCATCTCTTCATAGTCTTCGTTGTCAGGTAAAACTGCATTCAGATGCTGTCAACACATCAATGTTTTCCATTTATAAAGAAATACAACATACATCTAACTCAGGTGATGTCCGCCCACATTAGTAGTAGTATCAGTAAAAGACAAGAAACACTCCTGGCAATACAAACTCAGGTGCTGTCTCTATAAATACAACAGTCATGGTATTAACAGCAGCACAGACACAGGAAATCATTCCCCACCTGTGCACATCATAATTATGTTTGTGCATCAGACATAATTAAGGCCTCCAGTCAGTCAGTAATGGCACTGACCCTTTGAAGCTGCACTCTGACCCTCTGTGATTTTAGCAAACAAGCTAACACACTAGGGCTGACCCTCTAAACCCCCCCCCCCCCCCCCACACACACACACACAGGCCTGCTGATGTCACCTACCCTTCCATGGTACCAGTCTTCGCACACCACACACTGTATCATCTCGTCTTCAACCTGAAAAATGCCAAACGGAAGTGTCCATAAAAGGAGGAAAATGACAGGTCTACATCACTACAGCAATGAAGATGTGACCTCATGGCAAGTGATGCAGCCTGTCATGATGGTAATCCATGGGTCACATGACTCAGAGGTCACAAATGCTAGTGCACAATCTCCCTGCTCTGCAGTGAACAGTGCATAAAAAGATAACCGTTTCTGTCTGTCTTGACAAATTCTTGTTGTCACAGTGACTAAAACCAACTTTTCTGTTTCAACAAATTCTTGTTGTCACAGTGACTAAAACCAACTTTTCTGTTTCGACAAATTCTTGTTGTCACAGTAACTCCACTTTTCCCTGTGACTGAGGTGGAAAATTTTCAGTCAACAGAACAGATAAAGATGCACTTGTTGCTTAAAGTAGTGGACATGCAGCCGTGGCATCTACAACCCATCCAATCCACTTATCCAGCAACAGAGGGTTCCACACTGAGTTCTATGCCCCACCTCTTTCCTCATAGGCCTTTGATCTGACCACCATATGGTACTGTGTAGACTGGTGGAATAGAGGGTTCAGTGCTGAGCTCTAAGCTCCATCTCTTTCCTCACACAGTTGCAGGCTTTTGACATGACAACAATGTGGTGCTGTGTTGACTGGTAGAACAGACTGTAGATGGTTATGCACTGAGCTCTACGCCCCATTTCTGTCCTCAAAAACTTTTGATCGGATCACCATGTGGTACTGTGTTAACTGGTGGAATGCATGATGACTTGAGTCTGATTTCAGCATTCAAACAATTACAAGTTACCTCATCTGATCTCTTTTGTCTCGTCACTGTTTGACAATGTATGCCATTACGCATTTTGAAAGTTTTGTTCGGAATCAACCAGTCTTTTGCACCATTGCTATGCTTTAATAATAATCATTGTAATAATGGTCTCTCAGCATACTTAACCCACAATGGTCCTAAGCACTTTACTTTTATTATTATTATAATTATTATAAATTACATAGACAATAACTATTCAAATGCACACACGCACACTCTACCTTGTGAAGAAAGCATGTCAGCCACTGTTTGGGGCTGTGTGTGTGTGTGTGTGTGTGTGTGTGTGTGTGTGTGTGTGTGTGTGTGTGTGTGTGTGTGTGTGTGTATGTATGAAACATTAACTGGGACATTCTCCATCTGACTGCTTGGTTGACTGGCAGCCCAGAAGCCTGTCTTAATGAAGATACCTCGTCCTCTGGGTCCGGATAAGGTCTGGCACAGGTGCAGTACACTCCCTTGAAATTCTGGTTGTAGCGGTTCTCCACATTCACCTCATCTTTTGTCTGTGAACAACAAGAGGAAAAGGCACATCCTTGGAACCATAACACCTTTCAAATATGTCCAATACACTCCTCCAGAAATATTAAATATCACCCAGGTAAAGTTAAATGATGCCCAAACTTATTTTGCTGGTTCTCCTTCACCACTCTGAAAACATTGCCTATGAACTTTGAAAAGCAAGCAAATAAAAAACATTTCATCATAATCAAAATCACACATATATATAGACTGCCATAAACCCCAAAAGGCAGGCTAAAACTAGTAAAAGCAATTACTACTCAGTACAACTACAACCGCAAATTAAACCACACACTTAAGTCTTACAGTTACATAATAAGACACTCAAAATGTCCTCACCATAAATAATCAACTATAAATGTTCTAAGTAATGGGTATATATATATATATATATATGAGCCTGTGACAAAAGGTGCTCCCGCTTAACCCGGGTATGTTTGTATACTCCTATTTATTTTCGTCTTACTACAGTTACACGAAACTGAGGTTGCTTTTATTCAGTATGCACTGATGAGTAGTTAAAGTAAAAATTGGCAGCTTTGGTCACCAAGCGGAGGATTAAAAACAAAAATACTTGACGAAAATCGGCTTCTGGAAAGTGGGACAACGTGGGTTGTTTGACTTCAGCTCAAAACAGCAGCTAACCAGCTGAACTATTCTTCACAACTTGTACACCATTTGATTACTGAATAAACTAAATTTAGTATCCAGTCAAATTGCAAGCCATGCGTGACGTTTCATAACCAAAAAAACGAAATTGAAAATACACTGGCCGTTCGTAATGGACTGTGTCCAAATTTCCCGTAAGTTTAAAGATCGTCTGCTACCGTCCGCCATTGCATTCACTGCGGACCTTCACTTCTCTTATTTGCATATCAATCGCGCACCGAAAGCAGTCGATGTTTTTACTGGGGGCATTTGCGTTTCATTTTTTTCACCCAGACGTAAAAAATCTAAAACTTTGTCCATTTGTTACAAATGACCTTTTGCAAATTTTATCGGCATCGCAAACATTTAATTACTGCTGACCGCTTCTAAAACTACCACTGGCCTTCCTGTTGACATCACATGGCCGCTTGTCGCTGACAATGGTTTCGTCGAAGGGGTGGTGGTGAGTATTCTGACTGTGTCCGGTTATTTTGTTTTGTTACGAACGTCCTAAATGTTACGAATGACCCACATAATTGTCAAATTTCTGTCCTCACCATATATTTTCCCAAACAAATGCTTTCTTAGCCACTAGTAAGTGATATAAATGGCACTGGTAGTGTGCTTTGTTTACTTCATCGTATTATGGCAGGAAGGGGGCAATTTCAGATTGTGGACACAGTTTGTGACTGTGTCTGTGTTACGTGTGTCCAGATGTCTTTTCTTATGTTAGTCTGCAGTCCGTCTGTGTCTGTAATTATTGCTGATTTAGATAAGCGTTCGATTTAAAAGTTGAAATGACTCACAGCTTACCCTTCAAGTTGTTGTTTACAAACTTTTACGTCTGACTGGAGGCTTGTGCATATTAAACAAGTACTCTGTAAACTTTGTAGCAGGTGAACGTAACATGGGCACAGTGCTACCCCCCGTCCCCCTTTTCTTTGTTTTGTTTCCTTTCCGCATTAAATGTAATAGTTGACTTGCCACTGTAGATTTATTTTTATTTTTTATTGATTAACTGTGCATGAAGGCTGACTTTGGGGGCCGGTGGAAGGGGGTGAAGATTGTCTTACAATTAAATTTATTATAAACATTTTCACTGCTCTTGTATAAATAAAGACCTTTGGTATGTAAGGGCACTTTAGGATTGTTACAGTCCAAAGTACATGTAGCATTTTTCTGTTTTCCTTTTTTACATACTGAAAAATTTAATACAGGTATCTGACTTAAAGATGCCATACTTTGTGACCTGATCGCATTTAAATGTGTTGTTGTTTTTCTTTTAGTTTTAGTAAGCATACATTAGATGACGTCTGTCTGTCCCTGGTATTCAAGTCTGTATTAAATTCTGTTACTTTTGATAACTGTGGCAGGTTCTGGAAGTGTGCCAAGCAGAAAATCATGTATGGATCCAGTTCTTCACACACAAAAAGGAAGCATGTTCTTCAGGCTCTCAGTCTCACCACCGGACATATTGGGATTTCTTGATTGCAAACAGAAAAAAAGTTTCCCTGACACTGAGTGCAAAGTGAGGCAGCAGTTTTTCACTGACAGTGACTGACAGGTTTAGTTTGAAAGGATGTCATTTTGTGTGTGTGTGTTGTTGTTTTGTTGTTGTTGTTTTTGGAGGAGGGGGGGAGGGGGGAGTTCTTATAAATTGTCCTAAAGTTTTAATGTGATCTGCATGTTCAGAAAGTCGCTCCTTTAACCTGTCATATCATACTGTTACTGTGCCTAGATTCACTACAGTTGTGTACTGTTTGTTCAGTCTAGGTGAAATAGTATCTTGGTTTTCATAGATTGTTTCCACTGCCATAGTGTTACGTTCGTCCCCTTAAACAAGTTGGAATGTGTGAATATGCCTCCTGCCTTGCATTTTTTTTGCATTTATCATTACAGTGTATACTATGAAATAATGTGTTCCTTGTTTGAAAACTTTACTGAAGTTGTTCTGTGTTTGAAATGATTATTTGTAGAACTAGATTCTTGAGCGCAAAATTTGGACACAGTGATTACATAATACTTACATTTAAAGCAGAATTTGTTTGTCCTGCCTGCTCTGATTTTATTACTAGCAGCTACTTAAATGCACCAGAAGCATTAAAATTGCATACAAATGGTTTTTCTCTGTATTATTGTGACATTCACTGTGTCCATTGTTACAAACGTCCACACCTGACCTGACCCCAGTTTTGATGCCATACAGCATACACTTGGATCAAAGCCATTTTTTGATGATGGAAATAGTTACTTGAAACATACCACTTTCTAATGGTAAGACTGAAAATAGCTTACTGGGAGTTTGATTTTGAGGCAGTGTGTCCCACTTTAGATCACGACCTTTTGTCACAGGCTCATATATATATATATGTAACTTTAATGTAAACTGACTTACTGGTACAAGCTTGCACTTGTTCCCACCAAACTTGCTGTTGCCACAATCACACCGAAAATTACTGCAAACATAACAAAAACTAACATTAACAACATGGTTTGTCATAATTAAATCTTGATTCCAAATCTATTTTTTGCAATCTTGGAACTAACTTCAAATGTGACTGCTTTGGAGGAGGTAGTACTAAAAAGTACAAACTAAATGGTTAAATCTATACACATATTACACTGTGTGTAACAGGTTGTTACTTCTACCTAGTTCAATTCTGACAAAAGTAAAAGTAAAAATACTAAGTTTTTGTAAAATAAATGAGATGACAAAATTGCTCAATCCAGTAGTAGTACATTAGTACCAGTGATCAGAAAAAGATATCATATGCCATAAAAAACAACAACATTTTTTTGAAGGTCACAAAATTATTCATATTTTACAATGTATATTATTACTCTGACAGTGGCAGTGCAAGACATACAACTTTACTAAATTGTACCATTTCAAACAAACCACAATATTCAAATTGGTAACAAAAATACCGTATTCATACTAAAATTAATAAGCCATTCACTGCTGACCAGGAAAAGAACCAAGCAAAGGCAGAATAAGGTAGAAGAGTGAGTAGAAGTGAAAGTGCGAGCATAACAGGGATTGACAGGGGTTCAGTGCTGAGTGACACACCGTTTGGTGTAGAGCTCATACAAGCTGTGACCCTCATGGCACTGGTAGCTGCAGGCTAGACACATCCCCGCTGGCTCAGTGGATGTACAGGTTGAGCAAGCATAGAGCGCCTGCCGCTGAACATAGCCCTGTAGTGCAACAGATCACATTCACATAAACTGTTACCTTGAGTTGTACTTTTGGATTACTGATCTGTGATCAGTGGCTTTTAGTTTTACTACCTTCAATTTTTTCTGTCTACTTCTTTAAATTATTTTAAACCTGAGGACTAAATTAATTATACAGAAGTTGTGATGAAATACTATTAAAAATAATTCACAGCTATAAAAAAAAATGCATGTGTGTGTGTGTGTGTGTTGGGTGGGGGTGGGGTCTGCTAGCAGATCATAATATGACAGCTCACAGTGTCACTGACTTAGCAAGTTTATAACTTTATAATAATATTTAATAATAAGATATAACACTAACAGTGACTGCACTGGTTAGACAACTAGTTAGACATTGATGACATTTTCAAATCAGTGTTAGTTTCTGTTACTAGTGCTAGTGTTACATATATATATATAAATATGTTTATAAGGTGTCAAAAGCTGTTCACAGAAACTGGTCAATCACTGTAATCGGTCAGATACACAGATGTCTATTGGGCGGTTCAGGCAGGGTTGTTAACTCCTTTGACATTTGCCTGGCATCGCTTAAGTCCCTTGGTGGCTTTTACTTCAGGTGTGTGCTTTCTTCACAATGGGAGGTGGTGACAGTGAATTTGCAAATTTTACATTGCGAACTTTAAAGGCATTTTCGGAAGCCTGTAGTCACAATGTGTCTGTCAACAAGCAATGACTTGTTTCTTGTGCTATAGGACGCCCCAAAACACATTTTTTGTGAACTGGCGATCCTCTGGTCAGCCAAAAAATGACACAGACACTTTTTTCCACCCTCCATCCCACTATCCCCAGTAATTTTTTCAACTGCAACAGTGGTGGCATTTGTATTGCTTCGCAATTCTAGGTTCAACTTCCATTTTAATACACAGTGTGAAGCAATGCCTACTCAGAAATTGGCCCGGAAGTGATGCTGCAACCTTTCGCGACTTCTTGCGCAAAAGATTACAAAGGGCATTCACTCGTGCAAAGCAGCTTCACTGAACCGCCCAATACTAAGCACTATAAATATAATGCTACCACTGCTTAGTACTATTACTAGTACTACTAGAGGTCTACTACTGTACTAACAAAATCCTGCTCCCTTCCCCATCTAGAATCACAGGCACTCCCAGTCACAGTCACACTCCTAATGCACAGCAAGCATGGGCAGTAACTCTAGCCAACTGCTGGTCTTTTCTTCTTCAGATATATACCAATTACTAAATCAGTAACTGAGAACAAAAATAATCAACTTTAGTAGTAATCAGTATAATACACAATCTTAATTATTTTCATAATCAGCTTTTTAAAAAAGAAAAAGAAAACTGATCATGTTACACTATTCGTGTTGGGTGATTCTTTTCAGAACCCAACAAAGCCCACCTCATGGTATTATAATTTATTTATTTTTAAATTAAAAACAATCTATGGTACAATGACACGTTAATACTTAGTACTAGTAGTAGTCTAGTACTCTACCGGTAACAGTACTAAGTAGTTAGTACAGTACAGAGCAATTGAGAGATTACAGATTGTTGCCATGTCAGAAAGTATGCTACTTTTGATGTTTGTAATTTCTCTGTAGGCAGCATTTGGCTACTTTTGGTGTTTGTGATTTCTCAAGTCAGTTAGAACTGCTAATGAATTCTAACAAACTGTATTTTTAAACTGCCTTGTTACCTTGTAAATTAGTGTTCAAAGTCAAACTTCAACAGCTGTATCTTCACTTCCATTTTCACTCCCTTTCAACGCCCCCCATCAGTCAGTCATTTCAGGGAAGTAACAACAGCAGAGACATTGAAAAGAGCGCATCACTAATAAGCGCGCGTCTATAACAGCGCATTTTGCATGCTAGTAAGAATGCGTGTTCATGCCAAAAGAGCGCAGGTGAATGTGTGTTTTTTGTGCTAATAACAGCACATTGGTAAGATCATTGTCATCAACATAAGTTCATGTTTTTAAAGACTTGTTTGTTTGTATATATATGTGAGATCGTTGTCACCAGAAATTTACCAAATACTCATGTGAGTTTCAAATACCTGTCTTTTTGTTTACATTCAGACTTGTTTTTTTTAATAAAGAAGCATATGTGATATGATATGGCTGGTGTTGATGACACTGTATTGTTGACCACAACAAAGGAAAGCCATCACTACATGTCAACGGATACCTCTATTGACTGGATCGCACCTATCCCAAATCAAAGATGTCGAGGTGCACGAAGAATGGTGCAAAGCAAGGTGTAGGACCGACCTAGAACACAGCAATGTCCAGTTCACAAATGAGCATGGTGACCATGAAACACAGAGTGATCGTGACATGACTGTCAAAGAATTTCGAAGAAATTGCAAAAAGGCATGGGGCAGACAATCTCTTCCAGAAACCGTCTAAAATTATGCTACAGGAGCTACAAAACATGAATGCTCATCTGGAGACAGGGGACATAGAAAGAGTCAGAAAGGCAATGTACCATGAGCAGAGGAAACAACTTCCGACACTACCAAACTCTTGCACTGAAACACACAATTGTATCGACCAGCATCAGGTAACATCCTGCAGAGGAGAACCAATGATTCATGTCAATGATGTGGCCAAAGGGATCATCATTTTGACCACAAGGACAAACATGCAACTTCTGTGTGACAGAAATGCCCAGATATTTGGTGATGGCACATTCAACTTTCAAGATGTGGCCACGTTTCTTCTACCAGCTGTATACTCTACATGCCTACAAAAATGGACACTATGTACCTTGCGTGTTCGCTCTGCTGCCCTTGAAAGCTCAAGATGCGTACATTGACATGTTCGAGCACATCAAGACTATGGCTGAGAACTTTGGCATAGCATTTCAACCACAAGATGTCACTCTGGATTTCAAGAAAGCTACTCACGCAACATCCATCTGGCATCAGATTCGAATCAAAGGCTGCCATTTTCACTTGAGCCAAGCCTGGTACCGGAAGATTGCATCCCTTGGTCTTTCTGATGCTTACAAGACAGCTGACTCAGACATCGGTGTTTGGCTGAAGCAATTTTTTGGGCTTAGTTTTCTTTCAGCTCACGAAATTCAAGACTGCTTCACCTTTGATCTCATGGATGATGCACCAGCCAACAACAGATGTGAAGCCTTTGGAGATTACGTGTTAAGCACATACGTCTCAGATGAAGCAACATTTCCTCCACACGTTTGGGCTCATCCGGACTTGAACACAATAACATAAGTTCAACTACCAATGCCTGTGAATCATTTCATCGTCATTTTTCAGACCTCTTCTACAGAGCACATCCTACCGTTTGTGAGCTGACTGACAAACTGAAAGAGGTTCAGACAATCTCCTACATGAAAATTAACACAATGAACAACCAAGCAAGACAGCCGCCAATGAGAGCTGCCAGAAAGCTGAAACTTCAGCAGATGGAACACCTGAAAATGGACTACAAAAATGGAACGATCACAAGGAAAGAGTATGTGAATGGGAAGGCAACAAAAAATCTTCCTGCTGTGCTTTAGTTTTTAAGGAGAAGATAGACATTTTACATGTCACTGTCAGTTTACATGAGATGAATTGTGTTGTACATGTTGTGTTTTTAATCACATATGTGCTTTTGCGCAAACCGGTCAAATATGCTGAAATATATCCTTTGATGACTGCATCTTGGATCTTTTTGTACTTTCATTGTCCTCTGAAACTTGTATGGAATGCTTTAAGTGCATGCGTGTGTGTATGTGTGTGTGTGTGCGCGCGCTTAACTGGAAAAGGAGAAACCAGAGAGATAGATCAATCAGATCTAGTGAGAGACAGATCGATCAGAGAAAGAATGTGTGAATGAAAGAGAACTGCTTCTTGGCAGTGACAAATCAAAGATACTGATTAAATACTTACATTATACTTGCATAAGATATATATATAATAATTAATATATATATTGAGAGAGATGGGGGAGATAGAGAAAAAACTGAGAGAGGGAGGAAAGTGGGAGTGAGAGAGAAAGATATAGAGAAAGAGTGAGACAGAACTTGTTTGATTTTAAATTCATTTTTAATGGTGAAAAAACAATATATTTTTGAGCAATGCACAATTGTATCATTTATTCTTCTTTCTGTTCGTGTGTGTGCGTGCGCATATGTGTGTATATGTGTGTGTGCGAGTGTGTATGTGTGTGGGGGAGAGAGAGAATTGTATGTGCATATATTTGTGTTTCTGTGCCTTTGTGTGAGCATCTTGCATGTGAGCTTGACTAATGCAATTGCTTTAAAGTCAAACTTAACTATCTCAGAGAGTCAATTGACTTATACTGACCTGATTGCAAAAACTAATAACTTGTTCAAAAATAAGACTGCAGAAATATAAGCAACCTAATCCCTGTTGTATATTAGTTACTGACTTGTTTACTACTTGGTTCTTGGTTTCTTGGTTTTTGCAATAAGGTCAATAATAAGTCAATCAATTATCTGGAGATAGTTGACTTTGACTCTAAGCCATTAATATAACTGTATTGGTCTTTCTATAAACTTACGATAAAGTTTCACGTCACATTTCACAACGCGCTCTTTCTTAATTTTACATTCTATTATTTTCTTAAATTCCAAAGATGCGCTCTTATCGAACAAAAAACTGCGCTGTTTCTAGCTTCAGTTTTCACACTTCCGCTTTTAAAAAAGGTGTGAAACGCGCTCTTATGGGATGCACCCAACGAGAGAATTAACAATACCTAAATTCATAAGTGATCACATAAAGCTGAGTCGACGATCTGATCAGAAGTTTTTTAAACCATCAAAAAAGCACGACTTGTTGCCGACTGCTGAGTAACTGGTTGATGTCACACGACAAATACGTGGTGGCACAATATAATCATTTATTACTGAAGCTTATTAGGAGAGTGTATTGACGACGTGGGAAAATCAACAACAACAACAAAATGGTAGGTATACTGTTTCACTTTTAGTGTTTGGCAAAGGCTGAAACTTGTGAAAGAGCGAAACTGAAAGATTGGTCAGACTCGCCTTTGGATACGTGCAGTTCTGTTCATCACTGTCGCCCAAAACTGCTGACGCGTCCTCCTGCATGCGTGATTGCTCCGCAAGGACATCAACCATTGACAGAGAATCACTTTCCATATCTGCGTTTTTTTCAGCAGACATTTTGTGAGCAAACAGATTCCCCCGCCTTGCACACAAGGTCTGCCCAAAGTTTTGCGCCGTTTGCCACAACAGAGAGGGAGTAAGCAAAGTGTGTACTATAACAATTTGTTCGTGACTCGTCAGTTTGTTTTCAGTCCCTGAATCATTGCAGTTTATAAAGAATATAAATATATAGACAATTTATCTGGCTTCTGGTTTTGTTGTTTCTTTTCCTTTGCTTTAAGCTTGTTCTTTCATAAAAGAATAGTAAATTAAAAAATTCTTACTCCCGTTGAAATTTTCACGGGAAGCTACTCCAGTTATTTTTCCAGACCAGGATGGTATGGTTAAATTTGTACTGTTGACAGTAGAATATAACAGCCTAATATTACACATAGTAAAAATAAAATAAAATAAATCAGTACTGTGATAGCTGGCCGTCGAGTCTGCATTCTTAAAAGGGTTGTCATTTTGTGTTTTGAGAAGTGTGCTATTGAAAATAAATTGGGAATCCTTGTAATGGCAGCAAGGTTGTGTCCCTTGCAAAGTTGCGAAGAATAATGAGAAGCGAAAGTAAAGAGCAGTTGGCCATATTCTGAGAATTCGATGACGGGTACAATAAATCTTTAAGTTCTTTTTCAAAAGTGACGTCACTTTTGGGATCCTGGATATGACTAAAAAATGAATTAAAAAATAATATATATTTGTGTGGTTTATTATTAAATTATATATATATATGAATAATAATATTCAGTTACAGTGAGTAAGGACTGGGTAATAATTATGCTTTATCCAAACACAGGCCCAGACACCTGTTGTGCAGGTCCTGAACACTTTGGGCTCTGTCATTGATCATGGGTAGGCCACGCGAATCCTTTGCCCTCTTGACTAAAAGCATCTAATTAAACGATTCATGTTGGCAATGATGCCCACAACTGATAAAGTTGCATATTTTTGTATTTACACTTGTTTAATTATTATATTGTAACTGGACCTGCGGCCCGTTCCTCATTTTAGGTTCAGGGGGAGGCTGGAGGCCAAGGAGAGACACTCACACTGGAATAAACCATTGTCTCTAGTCATCCTCATGTAGCCGGTGTGCCTTTCAATGTCAAGTTCCTCGCGGTGTTGTGTTCAAAATCACTACAATCGACCGACCTTGGTATCCAGAAAAAAACCTGTGTTAGTGTTTGGTTGTTTGTCCGCTCCTCAGAGGTAGGTGTGCCGTTTCACTATGCACTTATGCCACTTAAAACAGACACTAGACAAAAGATAAGTGGAGACAGAAGTTGTACACATGTACCAACATGACGAAAACACTGAGGCACGCTCACAAACGCGCGCACTGACCACACTCCGTCTCAGTACATACTCCCATTATAGTGACGAACCAAATAAAGAAATGCATACAGTTTTATTTACACTACCGCATGTTACACATACAGTACACACAAGAGCAAACCAAACCGACGCACGACTATGTCTAACCTACGCACTAAACCATAGCTAACTTAGCTACCGGCATAGGCTCAGTACCAATTACCTACAAAAATAAGCTGCACCCTTGCATTAACTTAACTAATACTTGCACTTTGCAGCACAAGAAAGCAAACAAACATAAACTTAACTAACGCTCGCACTTTGCAGCACAAGTCTTCTAATAACTAAAACATGCATGCCCACACTTTGCAGCACAGGTCTCTTAATTACCAAACATGCGTGCCCACACTTTGCAGCACAGGTCTCTTAATTACTAAACATGCGTGCCCACACTTTGCAGCACAGGTCTCTTAATTACTAAACATGCGTGCCCACACTTTGCAGCACAGGTCTCTTAATTACTAAACATGCGTGCCCACACTTTGCAGCGTGACAGGTCTCTTAATTACTAAACATGCGTGCCCACACTTTGCAGCACAGGTCTCTTAATTACTAAACATGCGCGCCCGCACTTTGCAGCACAGGTCTCTTAATAACTAAGGGAAGAGCTACACACTTTTCAGCATGTAAACTCGGGGGGGTAGGGGTTACCAGCACTTTTCAGCACATGGTACAGAAACCGGGCAGGCACTGTCTTTTATACCGCACCGCGCGGCACCGGCCAGTCGCTGGCAGGCAGCGTCCGACTGGAGAGAAGGGGTGGGGAAACTCAGGGCCCGTAACTCGAGCTAGCTTGCACAGCTCTCCCGCTACAATATTCTGATTATTACTTAGCTATTTGTTTGTTGTTACGTTTTTCATCACAATAACTAAACACACAAATGAATACACTTGATTAATTAAAAACATTAGAATCAGACACACACACAGACATGCTACTAATGTACTAACAGGTGTGTTCACACACACACACACACAAAGGCACACACACACACACACACACACACACACACACACACACACACACACACACACACACACACACATGGGGGCGGGGATAGTTCAGTGGTTAGAGCGCCGGACTTGTGACTGAAAGGTCCCGGGTTCAAATCCCTGCACTAGGAGCGGTGGGAGAATTTTCTTCTCCAGGGTCGACTTTCTGTGCTGACTCTAATTTTGGTATCCGTTCCACCCCCGTGTTACCGCAGTAGCACGTAAAAGATCCCGGTCATTCTGCCAAAAAGTGCAGGTGGCAGGTTACAGCTAAACACGCATACACCTTACATATGTGGCTTTGCATGAAGTGACATGATGCATGGTTGTATGGTGTACACAGAACTTGCGCCGAGATGGCTGCAGTTTCATGTGGCACCAGCCATGTCAGCGCTGTAAGTACACCACTTCGGTGGATATTCAAAAAACGCGCTATAAAAAAAAACAAAAAAAAAACTTGTCACTCATGTAGAACCACAGGCGAGCGCAGTGAGCCTGCTCAAGAGAGTGGAGAATAGCGCTATATAAGTGATCATCAATCAATCAAAACACATGCATGCATGCACTTGTATGTGTGCGCGCATGCATGCACACACACACACACACACACACACACACACACACACACACACACACACACACACACACACACACACACACACACACACGGTCACCTGAGCCCCTGACAGTTGGAGAAAAGCTTTCCCTGGAAAACATCTGTAGAAATCTTCTCATCATTAGGAATGGCATGTAGGGGGTTCAGTAGTGTGACTAATATAGCTGGCTTTTCCTAGGGCACAGTACCCAGATTTTTCATTGACTTTTTTTTTTTTTTTTTTTTTTAATATGACAGCCAAATGTAAAAAGTAACTGGGTCATTCTCCTGTAAACTGGTCAAAACTGTGACATAGATGGTAAAAATTCAGAGTGTGAATTATTTAATGTTATTATTTGGAAATAAAAGCTTGACATCTCTTGTGTGTACACAGAAATATAAGACATAAATTGACTAGGTGCCAGGAACTAATTGGTTAATTGTACATCATGTTATGCCATCGGTCAGTGTCAGGCATGTTACAGAAGACACCAGAAATGCATGAATAGAGTCAGCTCAGTGGCTGGTTTGACTCTGGCCTTTTTTATTATGCAATATTTCCTAACTAATGAAAGAATATCTGTCACTTCTGGCATGTTTTGAATTTTGTTTTATTTTTATTCTTTTATTTTCCTGCCTCATTAACGATTTTGCTTTAAAATGTCTTCTTCAAAGTACAGACATGAACGAAATAGACCACACATTTTTTTCTTTTTCTTTTTTCTTAATTTTCTTTTCCAAAGTTATTTGTGGGTGGTGGGGGATGGGGGTGAGGGGGGGGGATGTGTCACACTAACTGATTCTGAACTTTATATATATATAATACATGTCAGAGGGATATTTGTTTCTTGCTTACTAAAGTTAATATCCAGTCGCACTTAATTAGTAATCTGTCTCACATGTTATCTAGACATGATCACAAGTACAAAAGGATATAAATTTATAAGAATCACACACTTGAACCACTGACCAGAAAACTTAATAAACAAGTATATTCATTACAAAAGCAATGTTCTTTCCACATTTTCTGGATTGGAACTGGTATTGACCCCTGCTTTAGATACTGAGATGGCCAAGAGTGGCAGCAATCTAGTCCACAGTCACCCAAGCCATATTCTCTGTTTCACGCCCTGTGTAAAACTTCTAAAAGCTAGAAAATCTTTTCACTGTGTCTTACCCTGTCTTGTGATGATGTACCATCAAACTAATTTGGGTTGCAAAAGTTTCAGTATTTTTGAAGATCTAGTAGAAATGATTGTGGCTTTGACCTTGAACATAACAAAATGATATATCTGTGTGATACTCTGGCTGATGATGATGCCTCACCATACTAAGTTTGATCATCAGAGATATTGTCCAGGCAAACATTCACTTAAGTTCACAACTTTCATTGTGAACTTGACCTTGAATACAGCAAAGCAACCTTTTCACAAGACACTCCAGTTTATGAAAATGAACTGTCAAACTAAGCTGGTTGCCAAAAGATCAGCAATTCAGAACATATAATAGAAATAGTCATGATTTCATTGTATGAACCCAGACTCAGTCACAAGCATTACATCCCTCACCCCTGAAGACACCACAGTGCTTTCCCTTTTGTTGTCGAATAATACACCACACACAGTGCAAAAAAAAAAGGTCAAATGTTGCTGATGCAAGTCAGCTGATGTGGACTTGTATGTTAGGGTAGGTTGAAAGTCAGTGGTACCATCAGAAATAGTTCTTCTGTGTGCTCACACGTTACACCATTTTAAGGCACCACGTCAACCACCCCTGAAGAAATTACTGTAATTTATTTTGTATCTACTCTCATGTCATCAAACAAGATGAAATGTGTTCATCTACCAAGCAGATGAAAAAAAGAAAATGCTTTGTTTCTGTCATGATATCGTGATACACACTCAGAAGACCCCATCAGTAATGTACGAAACACTGACTATGTTTACTTTGTTTGGAGCTGTTAGTAGAAAACAACACACAGTAAATATCATTTGTATGTAAAAACTACTCACCTTCTTTCTCATGAAATCTGTTTTTATTCAATCAGGAATGATTTCAAGAAAATATCTGTGATCAGCTAAGCTTCCCTTCACCATGTCACAAATGATGGCCATGAAAATGTCACGATTTTTACCAAAAAAGACTCACAGCACAAGAAATAATGATGCATTCACACATTGTGACATTTCCCTTATTTTTCCAAACACATTACATAAGAAATATAGAGGTAGTTTGAAACGTTTCATGTTTTAATTTTATTTCATCAGAAAAACAGCACCCTCACTGGTCCAGTTTTGGGGAGAATATATGACCCAACTACAATATTAATCATATGATTGACATTATGTTGACAGGCAGCTCAAACAGGATCAGTGAGGTGCATTGCTGTGAGGTTTACACCAGGGCAGGAGCTACAGCAATCTCTGCAAGACCTGGTCAGATCACGGAACCTGAAAGCTGCTTTTGTGCTCACCTGTGTGGGGAGTGTTACCAAGGCAACACTGCGTCTTGCTGATTCTTCCACAGTGGGTGTCTTGATAGATGACCCTCCATGTGACATTAAGAACTAGCTTTCTCATTCAAATTGAAAATGACTCCTCAAGTGCTTGAAAATTTAATTTAAAATGATTGAAAGTACCTTTGAATTAATATAAATTTTATAAAGTGTCAGTGTCACTGACACTTTTTTTTCACACACTCTTTCCCATGTTTTGTGTGGTTTCACCCACATTTCAGTTTTATGTCACAAAGGTGTCTTTGGTGTCAAATTTAGAACACCAGAAGCTCTGTTTCGTGTACAGACCGTTCAAAAGGAATACATAATTATGGTTTTCATTTTGTCACAAATTTCTTTTTGTTCTGTCATGTTTAACTCTGTGGAGTGAGCTTTTCACAATGTATTGAATAGTTTTAGGAAGTGTGTTAGCCATTGGGTTAACCCGAAGTTATTTGTAGCTACTGTAAATATAATTCATCGTTTTTGGGTGAAATTAGCCAGCAGATGAATAAACTAGTGCTACTGTACAGAATAATGATGAATATAAGAAAAGGTCATAGACATGTACCAAAAAACAACAACATAATTTTTCAGTGGAACTGAGAAGGCTAGTTCCTTTACACACGAATAGCAGTATTGAGTGAACTTACAATTCTCTCTCTCTCTCTCTTTCTGCATATCTCTCCCTTCTCCCCATCTCCCTCACTCTCTTTTGCCCCAGTATGACCTACAAGATTGACTGCGTGTATAAAACCAACTACTTTCTCTGCCTCTCCTTTTGCCCTCCTCCCACTTGTAGTAAGAGGGGATGAAGTCAACCCCTCTGCCTGTAAAACCTAAAAATAATGTTTCATCTTTAGCGGTCTTACTCTCAGCATCTCTGGATGACACTATTTTTTACGTGTCTTAATCTTATACTTGCTTCAGCCTGATACTGCATGGGTAATAGTAGGTTTCAAAAGTGCTTGCCATTATTTTTTCTTCTTCTTCAGATTGTTACCTATAAAGGACCCTTTGAAATTGTGTCCCTTGTGGGTACGGTGTCAGGCGGGGAAGGCGGACATCTTCACATCTCCCTCAGTGACAGCGAAGGCAAGGTCATTGGAGGGCATGTTGTGGGGGACTTGTTTATCTATACGACAGCTGAAGTGGTCCTTGGGGAATGTGAAGGAGTGAGGTTTGAAAGAGAAGACGACAAAGAAACAGGGTACAATGAACTGGTGGTTTATGCTGAAAAGAATCAGCCATCTTGAGCATTGTATTCAGCACAATAAGTTTGCATCAAAGTTCACATTTTCTGAAATGCCAAGAATTTCCTAGTATCAAAAAAAGCGAGGTGCTTTAGAGTTTGACAACTTTTAGTGTTTGAATTTTTTTTCTAAAAAATCTTCCAGACACTGGACATGAAAACAACATAGTTCAACCAAAAACTGATGAGGTTTAACTTATATCTTAATTTTTCATCATTTCTGACCATTTAGCTGTTGTTTAAGTGTCATTTTATTGCTTGATGAAGGGGATTACCCCAAACATTTGCTGGTTTTGTCTTGTCCTAATCAACAATATTCTCTCGATCCTTTTACGTGTTTAAATCTGTGTTTGACATCAAAATAAACAGCATCTGCCCCAAAACAGCAATTTGTGTACAAAATAGAGATGTAACAGTACTTGTATTTCTGAATTTCATCTTAATCCCAATAGTTGATGGGGTTTTGTTGTTGTTTTTTTGTTTTGTTTTCAGCAGCATGTGCATGATTAGTTTGTGGAGTATATTTTTCCAGTGAGAGAGTGAAAGCTTAGCATGCAGGATTGTAAACAATGGAGATTTTTTGTTTTAAATATTTTTTATTAATCAGCATATGCTACTTGCCAACTTGCTTCCACACAGTAATGGGTATGTATGTGTGTCCCCGTGTATGTGTCCACATGTATACGTGTATGTATGCACTTTGCAGGCACAAACACAATTAAGCACAGGGCTGAACAGTTTGGACAAAACTTGAATAATCAGTTTCACTAATTTATCTACCACAGACACAACAATCTGGTCATTTAGCAGAATTTAAAAAAAGATTAGAAGCTGAATTCATATATATATAAAATATTCATCTGAAGTTGGGCATTTTCACTGCAAAATAATCATTAATTTTTTGCATTAAAAACTCCCCCCCCCCCCAAAAAAAAAAAGAAGAGAAAAGGTATGTGAATAGAATGAAACTGTTGGTGCTAATCACCAGCTTCGCTGCTTAGAATATACATAATTGTTCACTTTGCACAGGCCAAGTCACCTTCATAAAAAGCTTCTCAAAAAGCAAGGTTGGGTTGGAAAGAGCAAGAAGGCAGATCCCAAGCTCACTTTTGATCTCATAATGTACTGTGACCCATCTCATTACGAACAGACCATAAACCTAGTAAGAAGTCTTTGCAGTATGCCTGGTATACCAGTAGAGCCACTGGTACACTCAGTCATTTCCATTCTGCAGCAATGGTCAGTGCAGAAGGGAGAAAAACAACAACTCTCTGGGCCAAAGTAACCACAGTGGAATTGTTTGAGGGAGGCAAGTAAGCACAGCAATACAGTTGACATGGTGAGGATGCTGTCCAGCTGGACTAGCGGGCGTCTGCTTTTACCCTGTAGCACCGAAGGATTTAAACCAGTCTCACTCAACCCCAAGATACATCAGTGCAATAAACAAAGGGAAAACAACACTTACTATCTTTTTCTTTATTTAACATGTCGCATACAATAGCATTACCAGTCACTGTAACATATATACGTATTTCAACAAAACAGATTGAAACAGTGGACCCAAAACAGTAACTAGTGAAAAGAAACACTTAAAACTGGGCCATAATCGCAACAAAATGCATTATGACAAAAGGCTCGGTATCAACAAATAATTTGAATCTGTGTACGAAAAAATACATTCTTCAATTAACGTAAGTCTGTAGTTCTCATGAAATGAAGTTATCATGTGATACCCTACTGATACACAAAAGGTCAAGCTTATTGCCATAGAAAAAAAAAGAGGAATGAATGCAGAAAAAATACACACACAGACCTGCACAACAAACAACAAGAACACTCTCAACTTGCATTCAAAATCATGAACTTTTTTTACCACTCCTGTGTCCTTGAAAACAGGTCAAGTTACCTGAAATGTGTAAAACTAATGGATGTTATCATCAAGCAAAAGTTAATATCTCAGAAAATGCCGACATTAGATTCTTTGCCAAAAGCAGGAAACACTTCAATTATCTCCTTTAATTTAAAAACAAAACAAAAAACATCCAGTGTAATGTCATGGTTATATTAATACATATTAAACAATTGTAATCCCTTTGATTAATTGTGTGTGTGTGTGTAATGTGAATGTGTGTGTGAGAAAGAGATAGTTCTGTGATTATAGTCCTAAATAACCATGTTGAACAGTGTGGCCGCACATTGATTGGCTAAGATTCCAAGAATGAATCTGTGAGCACTTCTCAAAAAGACACTGAAAGTTTGTGAACAAACTGGGGTTGTATTTGATCAGTCACAAACTCAGCTGCATTTGATCAGTCAACTGTCTGCACTTGTTCACAACCTACAGTATCTTTTTGACAATGTTCACAGATTCATTCTTGGAATTGTAGCCAGTCAGCATATATCCACACAGTTTAATACTTATGTGTTATTTAGGACTTTAATCACAACAGTATCTCTCTCTCTCACTCACTCACACACACAATTAACTGAGAGGGTTACACAATTATATAATGTCTGAAATCCAATCCAGGTCACAAACTGATATGAAAATGTCAAGCTCAATAGTATTTTATCATGCAAGGTTTGCATCAACTTACACAGTTTGGAGATTGTCTGCTGAATCATCTGTGTATACATCCAACTGCCTGATAGGCACATGAAAGATGCAATGAAGACCACTAGAAATGTGAGATGTTTCCAGACATTCTGTGAGGAAGACAGGAAGCAGACTGTGTGCTTTCAAACCCCTGTACATTTGCTTCACTGGTTACTTCAATATAGTGAACACTATGACACGTCCAACAGTTTGCCAGTCATATTTGGGTAGCAGTGAAAAGCGGCCAACAAAGACTGTTTCTGTCTGCTGGGTGGGGGTGGGAGGAGGGGATGGAAGTTGCTTTTAGACTGAAAGTACTCTGCATGGGCTGGTTGCCAACTGTAAGCATTTCCTGTACCTGTGATGCAACTGGATTGGGGTTCTTTAGTGCTCCATGTACAATGATGCAAGTCAGTCAATGCTGGTGCCACCCATGTCAATAGTTTACAAAGAAAATCAAGGCAACATTTTTGCCGCAAAGAGCCGGACGGTCTCACAAACAATAAGCATTACACAGAATGATTTTTCACACAGAAAATTAAAATGCCAATGACTTTTTACACAATACCAATAATGACTACTATGTCAACATTATCACCAGTTTCACTAATACAGAAGATTTTTTAACTTCTTTTTTTTCAACACAAATGAACTTCAATATTATGCCTGGATAGGGAAAGTCATACTCTGACCACATTCCCCTCTATCATGCCAAGTTAAACATAGTGCAGAACATCATGCTCAATTTGTTCATTCAGTGTTACTTCACATCCACAGAGATTGTACGGACTATTAGGGACAGGAAGCCCAGCAAGTCCACCTCAACTTTCATACAGCTCCTAAGCTCTGATATCATGTTTAGACAACACTCCCCTCTATCATGCAAAGTTAAACATACTGTAGAACAAATACTGATAATTGAAACAACAGAAAGTAAGTAAACTGCTAAGTCCATTAAGAGTACACAAAACATTTCTGAATCAGTTCAAAGCACCACTAAGCTTCAGATTTTGTTCCCTTTCATATTCCAACTGTAACCTGCCAAAAAGTGCACAACAAAGACATTGGTCATAATGCATGACATACATATTACAGTTTCACAATGTTATGTACACATATTCAATATATATGTCACTCAGTTCTTGGATTTTTAACATCCCATTCACTGCACAGGATCACCTCAAAATGATGAGTGTATGTCAGGGTGGAGAAATGATAGAAATTCACATAAATCACAAACAATGTACTGTGTTTTGGTCAGTTACCAACGGCAAATCACAACATGAACAACAGAGCATGGGGCAGGATAGCTCAGTTGGTAGCCCATCGAAACAAAAAGCCTAGCGCATTAATGACTTCGGGTTTGAGTCTCCAATACAACAAGGGATTTTTCTCCCAGTCAACTTTCGGTGCAGACTCTCTTCTAGTATCTGTACAGTCCCTGTGTGCAATCACATGCATCAACATCTGTGCACACTTTAAAAATCCCCAATGCTGGCAGCCATACCATTGTCTGGACACACAGAAATACTGCACACACCGGTAGGAATGGATAGTGCTGCTCCTGCAGCTGCTGTGCCTTATGCAGGTAAGGCGACCCAAATTTCCTGCAAGGGGCAATGAAGTACAACAAAAGAATGCCCTCAATACCTCAATGGCATGCACATGAAGCAGGTTTCAGCCCTTGTAAATGCCACCTGGCTCTAACTCCTGCTTTTTTCCAACACAACAGTTATAAATAATTGTGGCTCACTTGTAAATTCACACTGATATAACTGTCCTGGTTGACTGGGGATAAAAAACAAAACAAGTTAGTTACTTACATTTATAAATACATATAGTATGTGCAAAGAAATGGATATTTCCCAAAACTACACAGATTCCTAAACTGGCATACTGGCATTTCTTAAAATGACAATAATGCAAAATGTAATTTTCCAACGCAAAGTACTATAGCAAAAAACAAACAAAAAAGAATGGAATAGAAATATATAATTTAATTTATGCATCTTTGGGTGCAGCTATTTGTTTTGATTGTTTGGACAGTTTGTTACTGTTATTTGAGTAGTTTGGACAGTGTGCTGCAATTATTTGTTTTGGTAGTTTGGGACAATTTAAGCAAAAAACATACTCTAACAAACACAAAAAATACAGATCAAACAGCAATGAGATACCTTTGTAAATAAGAACCACAAGCCTTTGAAAACCCCTTTGTCTCTGAAACCAAAATTATAAAAGCAAGTTAATGGGGTGTTGACACAGGTGACAATAACACCCTGACCCACAGCTGCTTTACTGACAAAAACGCTTTCTCCTTCTCGTTTCCTACCACAGCCATTGCTGCAGTGGAACCCCTCATCTTCAAAACCATCGTAAAAATCCATGAAAAGTTATCATAAAAACAGGGGAAGTGATTGTTGAAGAGTTGAATTACATGAAAATGTGAAGGAAAAGATTGCTAGAAAAAAATGTCTCAGAAGAGGGGTCATACCTCTGGGTGGGTTTGCCAGGGGATCCATTGCATCACCATAATTGGGGTCAGTGGGCCCTGGTGCCACATGCCTTTCAAAATCATTAGTTACAACTTTCATTGAAAGTAACTGTTCAACAGTAAAACTAAAAGTGAGGGAAAATTGTTGGAAATTTAGACTAGCTTTAGTTCAAGTTTATGGTCTCGGCCCAAATATATGATGAGAAAATAAAGTTAAAGGCGGATAGCCACTAATCCCAATTTACTAAAGAGTCCATAAGTACGGCTCTCTTTCTACATGCATGTGTCGTCAGTAACTGCAGAAGCAGCTACTGGCTCGTGTTTATTTTTAGATTGGGAATGTCCCTTGTTTTACAACCAATGCAACATGCTTGACATCATAAACTTGAAACCGATTGGATACCGTGTGTCCACAAATCCAGTTCAAAGCTGAACAATAGTTCATTTGATTGTAACAGATGTTAGTGGCCTAGTGACCCCTGCCCATTCAAGACCTTCCTGTCTCCTCTTCGCTGTCTGTGTTGATTATGTGTCTTGATGCGTGAATCTAAACTTTCTTAAATAATCTGGGGTCTTCAATGATATGTGTGGTGAGGCTGGTCCACACATGTGTTTGTTTTGTCCTCATTGGTCGCCTCTGTTAGTAACAGTAGCATTAGAACCACCATTTTGATGCAACACTTAGGCTGTTTAAACATTGTGTACTGGATCTATAACTATAAACATGATTAGGCCCACACATTAGTCATTAACTAGTTGGTCACTGGCTTTTAACATCCGGTCAACTGCACAGGGTCACTTGAGGACAAGGCAGCTATTCGATTTCAACATCCAGTCAGCCATGAGGGCTATATCAGGACAATAATAAGCCTTATGGTTTCTGTGGACGTTAAGCACCATGTTTACTTACTTGATTTAACACCCAGCCAACCATGACACCTAAATCAGGGCAAACATCAGGACAAGATACCTACTTGATTTAACACCAGTCAACCATGACAGCTAAATCTGGGCAAACATCAGAACAAAATAGCTACTTGATTTTAACACCCAGCAAACCATGAGGGTTATATCAGGGCCAGCATCAGGACAAGACAACATCAGCATATGCAGCTCATCAACAACATTCAGTGTACAGCCAAACCGGTGGGTGCTGCACATCGCAAAAGAGCTGTCACTTTCCACTATCACCATTCAACAATAACAAAAACTAGAAAGTCCCATTTCTATAGATTTTGTCTGGAAGGAAGTGAGATATACTACGTACTACTGCAACAAATATAATCTGCACCACAGTACTGTAGAGCTAACAGAAACAGCTCATCATCCTCATGTCAACAAATTCACAACAATATGAATGCTGTTTGATGGATTGTGCACTCGACAGTGAGTTGACCAATACAAATCTGGGGCTTGTAAACAATCAAGGCACAGATTGGTGGAAATCATGTCCCACCTACACATCCCTGGATAAAGTAGACTGGCCCCTAACAGGACACCGGCCAGTCTCTTCTCAGAATCAAAGTACAGTCTTAAAAGTACATGTACTACTTCTTGTACAGGACCTCAAATTCAAGTATAATATTAATAGTAATACTGTAATAGAAATTATACCAACATGCCAGAAAAGACCACCATGAAATCACTGCTCTAGTTACTTTGTTGTGGAGGTGGACAGGGGAGGGACAGGGGAGAAGGTAAAGGGTGTTTTGACATGCATATGGTGTTTTTCTCTCTCTACCTGTATACCGTGCATATGGTGAAAATGGTTTCCAGGAGTCCATTCACTCATTGCAAATTCTTCTGCATCTGTAATTTCACTTTCCTTTGCCCATCTTTTTTTTCTTTTCTTTTTAAATACTTGAAAAGTATCAGACTTCACACATCACTGTAACTACATGAGAATATGTTTTGCAGAAGGCTGAACAGCAATTTTTTGGTTTCATAAATATTTCCGTCTCTGGCATTTTCTGCTTTGCTCTTGGGATATCCACCACCTTTCCTGCTTTGGGAGACCTTGAAATATATATGAAACATAATGGGCCTCCCTAACATCACCCACTAAAAACACAACAAAAAACAAACAAACTGCTGGCACCAACCCCATTAACATTTTGCAACTATACACTTTGTCGGTCTTTGTTGTCAGTTGTTGAAATTCCTTTGCCTCAGCCTGTGACAGGATAGGTTAGATAGGGTGGGGCATGTACAAAACGTGTTCTTAGGGTTAGATAGGGTGGGGCATGTACAAAACGTGTTCTTAGGGTTAGATAGGGTGGGGCATGTACAAAAGGTGTTCTTAGGGTTAGATAGGGTGGGGCATGTACAAAACGTGTTCTTAGGGTTAGATAGGGTGGGGCATGTACAAAACGTGTTCTTAGGGTTAGATAGGGTGGGGCATGTACAAAACGTGTTCTTAGGGTTAGATAGGGTGGGGCATGTACAAAACGTGTTCTTAGGGTTAGATAGGGTGGGGCATGTACAAAATGTATTCTTAGGGTTAGATAGGGTGGGGCATGTACAAAATGTATTCTTAGGGTTAGATAGGGTGGGACATGTACAAAATGTATTCTTAGGGTTAGATAGGGTGGGGCATGTACAAAATGTATTCTTAGGGGTGCCACATCAACTGAGGTTAGGCATGGGTTGCTCAGTGCATTAAAAAAATGGCAAAAACATGCACATTTCCAAAGGGCACAGCTAAAACCATTTTAGATAGAAAAGTTTACAGGCCTCCTGAACAAATATACTTCCAGTGATATACAACTTTACAAGTTCCTATAGTTTTTTTGTTTTTTTTTAGTATTCACAGTCAACTGAGTCTTATTTACATATATATTTGTTTTTGTCTCCACTGTAAACAAGCTCAAACCTAGCACCAGTACTCCAAACAAAACACCAGGTTTGCAAACAACAAATACATATTTTTAACTGCAGTTCTTACAAAATCCAACACAAATGGTTGTAAATAACTCTTATTTCAATTAAACAATCCAAAGCATGCACAATCTTTCACACAAAAACCTTTTCAATCAACAGACAATACACTAACAAATAATAACAAAAATTAAATGTGATGTTACATTTACGACAGTATTAGCTTGCAGCTGTTGGAGAGGTGTGGGGGTTTGGGGGATGGGGGGGTCAAATCCATGGCCATTACTGTTTGTTAGTGTATGATCTGTCTGTTATGTGAAAAAGGTGTTTTCACAAACAAACTGTGCACGTTTTGTATTGTCTAATTAAAATAAATATTCCTTTTAATTTTGTGTATGTTTTGATCTTGTTTGAACAGTAAATTACCAGTCAACTTTGTTTCAGATTCTTTTTGCATGTTACAAAATTAGATCACAGAAATGTCAGAACCATAATGACTGTGAATTATTATGCCACAAAGACAAAACGAAAACTCCTTGGACTTCTTTTAAAGTACAAATAATAGGACAATACTTCTGAACAGGTTTTTATTATAGATTACATTTCCAGAGTACAAGAGGAAACAAACTTTCAACTTTCAGCTCTTGTAACTTAAAAAATATGCAAATTTAGCTACTGACACCTTTAAAAGATGAGAAGGAGGAAAGGAACGGAGGGAATTCATTTTTAACACCAAGAGAGCTCAAGAGCTGCGTGAAAATTGAGGTGGCCATCCTGACTCCATGTTCCTAATGGTCCTTTTGGTCTCTGTGGACATAAACCAGTATTTGAAGAAGAGAGTTACATTACAGTCAATACACATAACCAACAAATGAAAGATCATGTATGTGTTAGATGCTGGATATAAAAAAAACAGAGCCAAGAGGGTGAAAGAAAGCCCACCAGTGGACTAATGAGGTAGTATTCTCAGGCAGGACAGGTCTGTCTGCTGCCACCTTCTGTATAACTCGCATACCCACTGGTAGTGGAACTGTTGCCATCAGAGACTTTACTTCTCGCCATGCACACAGTGGTGGTGCCAGGGGACTCAAAGCCATCTGATACACATGCCCTATTCCCCAGGGTCAAGGGCGCGCTGGTAGTCCAGGACTCCATCAGTTCTTTGTTTTCTGGGTTCTGTACCACATCTTTGAGAAACACTGTTGCCTCGGCACGGAACCGCTCTATCTCCTTCTGAAGTTCCGAGTTGCGTTTAATCAGATTGCCCGTTTTCATGGCTATGTCCCACAGACCACACTTCTGCAATGCCTCTGCAGTCTTCCGAAACCGCTTTTCCCGTGTCATGTGTGGAATATCTCCAATCTGAGTCTGAGGCCGCTTAGTCGCCGTCTGCCCACATGCGATGCCAGGAACAGACATGCTGGGCAAGGAGGTTGTTAAACTGTACACCATCTCTGTGACAGCTGGAGAGCCCATGTGGAACGCTGGGGGGTGGGAGGAGCTGGCTGTGAGGCTCTTGGGGTTCAAATCCTGATCCCTCGGCATCTGGGCATCCAGCGGGAAGCATCGGATCTCGCGATTGGCAGATGGCAAGTGCTGCTGGCCGGTCAGGTTGTCATTGGTCCATGGTGTCATGGTCTGATAGTTGGGAATACTTTGTCGGCATGGCTTTGGAGTAATGCCAGGCACGGCCTGCAAAAACAACAAGGAATGGGAATAAATAAACATGGATATATATCCATCTTAGACACACCTGACCCCCACACACACCACCTGCAAATACAGGTACACATAAGCAGTGCCTGAAACATGGCAAAAAGTAAACATTACATACTTAAAGGAACTAGCCCAAGCAGGTTTGGCTGGAAAAAAAAAATTGCATGACTTTTTTATTATTTTAGGTACAGATATATTCTGTTGCATTAATTTCTGCCAAAGCAGAAATTGTCCACAACAGTGGTGCTAAGAAAGTTTTGGGCAGCACTGGGCCAATGCAGGACCATCACGAGAGATGAACAATGGTTTTAGCAAGATGGGGCCACCCCTCACACATCCAATAACACTCTGGTGTGGCTAAAGCAGTGATTTGAGGATTGACTCATCAGTTGGAGGTATGACATGGAGTGGGCACCACGCTCATCCAACTTAAACCTGCCAGATTTTGGAGGTTATTTGAAAGACCAAGCGCACGAAAACAACCCCCAGACAATCAGTGACTTGAAGATGGCAGTTACAGCCAGGATTAGGGCAATTCCCAAAGAGGAAGGTATTCATGTCATCGACACGTGCCACTTGCAAGTGTGCTTGCACTGCCAATTCCTCTGATTTAGTGGCTTGTGTTTTAAACTGGTGTGAAATGACCAGATCAAAACCTGAAATGACCGATTAAAAGGAAATTTGTTCAAGCTATGTATACTGTCCCAAAACAGGGATGACTGGCTTCTGCTTGCAGTGAGTTCTGCCACAATGTAAGCCTCAGTGTGCGTGTAGCTGATGCAATCACAACTGCTTGGTCCCACAAACTGACAACAACAACAGAGTGCTGCATCTTGGTGCAGGGATACAGCGATATCTCAGTGGATAGAGCATCTAACTGAAAAGCCAGGCACAAGTCTCTGGTGTGACAAGGGATTTTTCTCAGAGAGTCAACTTTCAGTGCAGACTCTCTTATGTTATCTATTCAGCCCTAGTGTGAAATCTCATGCATCAACATCTGTGTGCACATTAAAATTCTCATACACTGGCAGCCATACCACTGTTTGGACACACAAAAATATTGCACACACCGACAGGAATGGGTAGTGCTGCTAGTTCTTGGGTTTTAACATCCTGTCAACCACATAAGGTCATCTTAGAACAAATCAGATTCAAAATTATTTCACACCAGTTCAAAACACAAGCCACTAAATCACAAGTTTGCCTAATTCACTGTTTCAACGTTAAGAACCAGCCAGCCATCTATCCATGAATGCACAATAACACATGTTTTGGTACCTATTTACATTCCATAGGCACTCACCACAGGAACTTGCTTACATTGCTTGTGATTATGAGCTGGGTGACATAATTTATTCCACAGGCCCACACAGTAGCATGTTAAAAAATAAGGAGAGGATACGAAAATAAATAAAAAGGTGAATGGCCCAGGAAAGCAGAAATTAGGACTGGAAGAAATTCCTGGCAGCAGGTGAAGGATGTGTTGCTATATTGTAACAGGTGAGTGTTCTGTGTGGCACCCACTGTGCCTTAGCCACAGCACTAAATGCCCCAGGCCTAAGCTGCTGCACTGACAGCAAAGCTTGCACTTGCAGGATGCAGAGGGTTAGCAACCACACAGTGTTTCACTTGGGACACCTAAAAGAGGTGACCAAATGAACAATGTTGTCTTCATTTCCACCACTACTGCCAATGGCAGCCAGTTGCACTCTAAAACCCTTGCATCTAACTGTACTACAAGTCTGGTCATCAAATAATTGTAGCTGAGCTACAACAATGCAAATGAGAATATCCATGACAATAGCCTACATGTCAGACCTAACAGGATTCTGAAACACAAACAGCCACTATAAACAGAACAGGGGAAATCAGTAAAGAAAAGACAGACTTCCTACTGATTGAACAAGAACTGCCAATGAGAAAAACACACACAAAAACACAGAATGTATGTATGTGCTAGCAAAAGGTTTTTGCAATTGTGAAACAGTGTGGCCCCAAAACATGTATCCTAAGTAGTGCAGATTAACAGGGACTGCACTAATGCAGGTTTTGCATGCATTTTATGCAGTTTTGATTGTCACACACACATTTTTTTAGATCATGACTAGTAAAGTTTATGCAAAAATCAATGGGCACTTTTGTGAAAAGGTTTCAAGGTTTTACTGAGCTTTAGAATGAAACACTGACTCAGAAACAGACTGTGGAAAGGTCTCACAGAGCCCTTGCCTCTCCCAAAACTACAGCAGCTGAGCTATGGTCCAATTTAATTTGTTGCTCACACAGAAGATGACATGTTTCAACTGGGATGGCCCATGCAATCTGTCACGCTGTTTTTTTAAAGTCAGAAATGGACTACAATTGTTCAGTAATTACCTATATTGCATTGTTTTAAATGAGGCTGCCTATGATGACACGCAAAAAGGAACATTGTTTTATTTCACTTTGGCACAGATTCTTTCTCTGCCAGTCTGGTCAGTGTAAAGAGATTCTGAGAGCAAGGGCAGATACTGTACAAACTTCAGCCACAGTCAGCACAGCCCAGCATACTTTTGTTTTACCAAAAGCGTAAACACAATTGAAAAGGAGATAATGGCAGTGACAGTAGCATCAGAACTGTTTCTGCCACTGTGGCAGAAGCAAACATAACCACTGACACAGACAGGGAGAACAAGAATGTTTCAGCGCAAAATTAAACAGACCAGAAAAAACATCAGGTAGATCTTTTTATTCTAACAAAAAGTTTAATCCATTGTGGATTAAAGCTTATTCTTGCATTTACATAGGTACTGTTTTGCCAGTCGCAGAATAAAATTAAAACCACTCTCTGTTCTGATATCATCGATTCAAAATAATATTAGACAATCAGACAGTCTTAATCTGTAGCTGGAGGTACATTTCTCATTCAGAAGGACCAAAAGCCATGTCCAGATCTGCTGGCTGTGTGTACATTCCCAGACTATGTGCTGTATAGTGTCTTTAGCAATGAGATGAAAGCTGCACTTATTCTTGGTTGTCACACCCATCTCACTCGTCCCAATTATTCTGTGCATAATTCCCATTTTAAACCATTTCATATTAACATCATAAATTTTATTTAAGGGAAGAAAACAGGTTTGCCATGGTATATTTCTTTGAAGTTTATCTTCCCATTTAGAGCAGCAGTTGGGTTTTACATCATTTTTGTTTAATATTTCATAATATAATTTGCAACCCTTATGTGTTTTATACAGCTTTTGCAAGCACACTGTAAGAGACATAACATTGTTATTACAAAATCTGAAACCTCTATTACGCAGAAATTTCTTTATTTATAAGTTTGCAGCCAGAATATGTCACAAAATCAATAGCTTATGTCAAATTTTCTCTGAAAATCTATCTCAGATAGTATTTTTCTTTCCTCATTCAAAAAGCATGCAGCACAATAGACACCTTTATCAATCCAGTGTGCATAAGAAATGTGTTCCCAACTCTAATTCTTTGGTTGAAACAGATTGGTTCCAAAAGTATTTCTCCTGCATTTGTCAGTTTTATTTTGTTGTGTAATTCACCATACGCCTTGAAGACTTGGGTCCAGAATGCACTGCATTTAGAGTATGCATTTGCCACTCTAGGTCCATAGCGCTCTATGTTCTTAATGAACAGATATTTTACCAGTGTTATATTTTTCCACTTATGATTAATATTTATGAATTTTCAAATCCACTTTAGCTTCAAAACAGCAATAAAAGTTTTCAAATGTGGAAGACCAAGGCCTCCTTTCTGCACGCTTTTATGGACTGTTTTTCTACTACTCTTGTCCAGCTTTTTATTCCATACAAATTCATAGCACAGTTTCTGTAAACTATTTAAGTATTCACCTGGCAGGTTTGGTAACAAAATCCATAAGTGTATAATCTTTGAAAGAACAGGAGATTTGAAAATTGCAAAGGAAGATGGAAACAGCCTGAATGACTTGCCAATGGATATCATCCATGACAGAGCATCGCGTGACTTCCCAGAGCTCAAACACAACCTTCAAGCTCACAACCCATGTTCTTTAGCACAAGCTTGCAACAGTTAACATTATTAATTACTGTTATGGTTAGTCCAGGGTGAGAGAGACAAGGAAAACAGAGATAAATGTGGTCTACAGAACGAAAGGTGATAAAAACAGATGGGGGGAATGGGGGTGACAGCGGAGAATAGAGAATCAGAAACATAAACTCTACCTTAATCTTCTCTCCTTTTGGTGGTGATGAACAGCCTTCAGTGACTGACTCGTCTGAAAGACAGAGAAAGCAAATTATGGCAACTATGTATGGCAGAATTCAGACACAAGAAATTCACTTAACCCTTAAGCGCCCAATGCTTTTCATGAGCCAGTACTCAAAATCACACAGATGCATCAGAGACATAAAAGTATAATTGCCCTATGGGCCTATAGCCCTTCTTCATCAGCAGGCATCAGAGACATAAAAGTACAAATGCCCTATACCTCTTCTTCATCAGCTCCTTACACTTGTCCTCAAACCCTGCCACCACAACCAGTACCACATCATAGTTTTCTCCCATGACCACACCCCCTCCCCTTGGTCAAGGGGATGTGCTGGGTTCATTCCCATCCTCAACACCTTTTTCTGGGTAGTCACTGTCTGGGCCAACTGAAGCACCCCCACCACATCCCCTTCCACAGCATATTTTTCTTCACTGCTTTTCTCTCCATCAGCCACAATTAAACTGAACCATTTAACTGGCAGTGAATCCGCAGGCCACCATCTTGGTGTCAAAATCCAACACACTTTGAAAACTTTTTTTTCTTTTTCTTTTTTCTTCTTAACCCTTTCATCTCCAACAGTGCATGTAAAGTATACACCTGAAAACCAGCAGTGCAGAAGCACACTGCAGCTCAGAACCAGCTGTGCAGCGATGCTACATTGCATTTCACTACGTAGCTACTTTTAATCTTCTCAACCACGCATCCAATCTTATTCACCCATACATCAATTTAAAGACAACTAAAAGTAGAATTAAATGGGTTAGTTTATTTGCATAATAAAGTTTGATTCTGACTTAATATGTCTGATGGAATGCACAAGTTTAGTGTTTTTGCATTTGTTTACAATTCACTCAAGGTAAAGTCTACAGAGAAAATCTCAAAGTGAAATATATCATGAATGAAAAAACAGTACAAACTCCTCTACACTGTCCCTATCAGCATCCAGTGCATTTGGTGACTGCTCATCCACAACACTGCTCACTCACTGCCTGCTCACTCACTGCCTGCTCACTCACTGCCTGCTCACTCACTGCCTGCTCCTTGCTGTCATAAGGAGTTGCACACACGCAGCATCTTGCTGATAACCTGATGTTCTTGTCACAAGTCAAACTTTGGCTTTCATTCACATAAGATTCAAGAAGTTTAGCAACTCTGCTGACCCAAGCCACCAATCAGCTCCAGTGGTGTTCTCATTACAAGTCACTGCTTGTCACCAGTAGCAATGAAAGGATTAAGGAACATTTAGAACTCCAAAGAACAATGAAATCAGTGCCATTTCAAGCATCATCAACTACATCACTGATTATGTTATCAGGATTGCCTTGGTTTTCCAGAATGTTGTTCTAAACTGGGTTCTTGTAAATCGGCACCAGAATGTACAGTGAGGAGTGTAAGGCTTAAAACAAACCTCAACTATAAGAAAACAACTGCCTTCATCCGTTCCAAAGCTGTTGTTTGTTTCACATTAACTGATCAAGTAGTTTTGGACAAAAGAAAGTTGTGTGTTTCTTCTTTTAGCATCACATAAGAACATTACCATTTTGTTTCATTTTAGTTAAGGGCAGTTGT
Organism: Alviniconcha strummeri; assembly: GCA_963584105.1. Taxonomy (NCBI): domain Eukaryota; kingdom Metazoa; phylum Mollusca; class Gastropoda; family Provannidae; genus Alviniconcha; species Alviniconcha strummeri. The sequence goes on from OY757543.1 coordinate 2,101,419, forward strand.
TTGCTATGAAAACAGTTCTGCACACTGTATCAGTTGTGCAGTCTGAAACTAGCCCTAGATCAAACTTATATGTCTTGAGAGACAGAGATCTATCCCTGGATGTCAGCGGATGGAAACACAATGTAACCAGTCTGTGTGTAAAAAGCATGAACATTCCTTTTCTCTTCATCATTCAGGACTCATCTCATTCCAACAAGTTCACCCATTTCTTGCTTCTAGGATATCCAATAACAGCATCAGCAAAGTGTTTCCCATTTGCATAATGGACAGCACATGCCTTGCTGGACCTGGAACTACTAAGTCTTCTGTCATAATAGAGTACAAACTGATGCAAAAGGTGGTTTCTGGATGTTACATTCTCTTAGTCCGTAGAAGAAGCTGTACTACCAATACACCTTCTTTGACAACAAAAGGGTTAAAGGAGCTAGACTTCTTAAAGCATATTTTGCCCAGGAATGCCATCCTGTTTCCAACAGGTAAGAGAAGGCCAAAATATAAAAATCGAAAATCAAGGACTTTGTTTTAAAATGCTCTGCTGATTTTATTTTCATTTTAATGCCATCCTGTTTCCAACAGGTAAGAGAAGGCCAAAATTAAAAAATTGAAAATTAAGGACTTTGTTTTAATATGCTCTCTGGTTTTATTTTCATTTTTAGACCTTACTTGCATCAGCAATGTTTAGCAGGAAAAAACAGTCATTTCCCACAGCAGGCCAAATGACACCCGCAGCCTCTTTGGTTTTGCTCCTTGGGTAACATGAGCACGCATCTTTCATGCCCAATATCAAAGAGCCGGTGCATGCAACATGGACCAGCAAGAATATTTGTTGTTGCCTTGTGCAGCCTGTCCGTTAAAAATTACAAATGATCCTTGAGATTAGAAAATTACTATAAAAACAACTGGAGTGAATGTGTGATGACTGTACTTGGCACCACAAAACAGTCCAAGGGCATTTGTATTGACATTTGGCAATAAAATTGTAACAAGGGAGCATTTTCTAACAAAATCCTTGATTTCAAAGTTTTATCATTGTCTCTTCCACCTGTTGCCAACACACATTTAAGAAGGCCAGTTCTTTAAAAGAAAAGATGACAGCACAATTTGGGTATAAGAAACAAGTTTACAAGAAACTCCACCATCAGAAATGGCTTCCCAGTCAGAGTTGTTATATCAATATATTATATGATTCATAAAATAAAGAACAGCTTGAACAAAGAATCAAATTCAGAGATAAGAAAACCTGTTATTATCAAATACTTTGACGGCTCCAATCAAAGACACTGCCCCACAAGAGGAACAGTGAACAACGTAAACTGAGTGCAACCCTCTCACTGCCTCCAAGTTGCAGTTTCCTTCCAAGAAATCCTGAAAGGCAGCCCCCTCAGAATCTCAAGGCGTTCAGCTGATTCCCTTTTCCTGTCTCCTCTCTTGTTTTTCTGCCTAGTCCTCTTGCTCTTTCTGTCTTGTCATTTTTCTGCTAATGGTCCATTCTCCTGACTTCTATCCAGAAATTTTCATTAAGACAGGCTTTTTTTGCATAGCTCTTGTTGAGCAACTAGGTGATGATAGTGGGTAGGTGGTAAGTGCAGACTTCTTCCATATGGCACTGTTATTTGCCGATATACATACCTGTATTTATAACTTTCTTTTTTTAAATCTTGTTTTGTCAATTTTTCAAAAACTTTAATATGGTATCAATAAATTAGAATGGTCAACAGTGCCAGCATGTCCTAGCATTATGTGCTCTTTTAACAGGGGTAATACTGAAGGGACTAACCCCTCAAAAAGTTGTTTGATGTTTGTGTAATATATATATATATGTATATTTGTTTGTGTAGGGTAAGTAAGTAGGTTGGTGTTTTACGCCCAGTCAACCAGTGCGGTTATATCAGGGGGAGTTTGTGCAGGGATTTCTTTTGCAAAATGACTTCAGGAAGGGTTTAAGAACAAGAGTTTTATGTGCATTTACTGATGACAGAGTTTTGACTGTCCTGAGATGATCCTGTGTGACTGATAGGACGTTAGTTACTAACAAACTAACTTTTCAAGAACACAGTCAGGAGAAATGATTAAGCTGACCAAAATTGCTGCTTTTGATAACTTTCTTGCATGTGAGAATTTGTGAGAAGCTGCATTTAAACAGAAAGTTGTACAAACCCTAGAACTGGATGGAAAACACTTTGCCAATAACATAGGATGTCCTAAAGGCAGGAAAAGGGATAAAATGAGACAGGAATATCAGCTACCTGTTGGACAACACACATTTAGAATCCAACAAGGCTCCTCAAAGGTGATCATTCATGATGAGCTGAGCACTGCCCCGGACAACAACTCACCATCTGTGAGGCCAGGCCAGCTCAGGTCGCAGTGGGTTCCAGCAGTAGCAGCCACAGACGAGACAGACACTGACTGTGGGCTCTGGCACATGAAGGAGCTGGAGTGGCCTGGTGACAGCTGCTCACACACACCTGTTGTACACAGAAACTTACTGCAATGGAGCCCCCTTTGAAGTTTCAGCAAAATGGAGCCCTCTTAGCAAAATGGACCTCCCCTCCCTGCTTGCAAGTTTCAGTGTGTAACTCATATCACTATCAAAGAATGAAAATATGAATTTGTTTTAAGCAAAATGAAACTTTTTCAAGTCTTAACACTGCAGCAGGTCAACAATGTCTCTGCTTAAAAACACAAACAAAAATAACAAAAAAAACACTTTATAAAAAACTAAAATGCTTTTTTCCATTGTTGTTGAAAGGATGAATTCATCCTTGACTTTCCCACAAAGCTCAATCATAAGTAAACATCTGATTCAATGTTCACAACCCACAGGATTTCATGTTACAAGAGGGTTGGGAAAAATTAAGTTGAACAAACTGTGATTAGGCAGAAAATATGAATTCCTGATAGCAGGTGAAGCATGCAAACCTACTCCAGGGTTAAAAGAGAACCTTTGACAAATCTGGGTTCTCTGCAGAGCAGACTTTACTTTCTGTATTGCCTGGGGGTCTTTCTTCAGAAATCACCTGACATGAAATTAGTACCTAAGTAAGTCTTAATTATGCTGAACATTAACTGTGCCCCCCAAATCCAAAGAACTTTAATGCAGAGCAATATGCATCACACTGAACAGACCTGAAGAAGATGTAACTCTGCTTGTGCTGATGTTGTCCTCAACTGTCACCTGTGGGGAACTCTGATCACACAGAAGCTCAAAGCCCTCTGCTGTGTCGCTTATACCGCCGTTGTCTGACAGACAATGCTGGGGCTCCTCGTAGGATGGGGACTTCAACTGCTGAAGCACGGAGTCTAGGTTCAAGTCCTCCATATCACTCTGCACATCACTGCACGTGGTCTCGGTCATGAGGAAGTCAAATGTGTCATTATGTGGAGGGGCCATCCTGTACCCGTCAAAATGGTGCAGGCCTGAGAAAAAGAAAAAAAAGCCAGTGAGTCAACTGTCTGAATAAAAAAACAAATAAAAGAATAATGCTTTTTCGGCCGGACAGTACAAAACCATGTGCACATTTTGGGGTAGACTACTTTTTCAAGACAGATCACCATTTTTAATGCCCAGTCAGCCATGATTGTTATCAACTTCGAGCCTCGCCAAGATGGAACATGAGCAGCATGAGACTCATGTATATGGGCTCCTGGAAAACCCTGATCTGTGCATATTTATGCACTAGGAGTAAGACATAAAAATCTAATTCACCATCTACTTTCATTCTGTGCATGAAAATTATGCTTTAAAATCCACAGTAAGGTGTGAAAGTATCTTTCCATCGAGGCTACAGTGAAACTGGTCACCTCACTCTTTCTGTCACACCTTGACTACTGTAATTCTCTCCTTTTGGGCCTGCCTGCTTCTGCTGTCCATAGCCTTTGTCGCATACAGAACTGTGCTGCTTGCCTTGTACATAAAAAAATGTAAAACTGACTGCATCACACCTCAGTTTCAATTTCTCCACTGGCTCCCAATCCAGCAAAGAATTCAGTACAAGATAAACACTCTCTGCTATAAATGTATCATGAACACTGCTCTGTCTTAGCTATGTGACCGTCTATAACTTTACACACCCTCCAATACTCTCTGCTCTTCTGATACTCTCAGCCTCCAGATTCCTCACACCAGACTCTCCACTGTTGGTTAGCGTGCCTTTTCTGTCTTCAGTCCATCAACATTGAATGACCTTCCCATTCTCTCTGACAAAAAGCCTCTCTGGACTCACTCAGATGTAACCTAAAAACATTTCTTTTCCCAAAACTGTAGACCTGCCATGTTTTTGGTTCCATGTTGCTGTCTTTATCCAAGTCTCTGTTTGCTGCCTGCTTTAAGCTGTGTAAATTAGGCTTTGTACAGTCAGAATGCTTGTGTGTGCAGGTGCCTGTGTGTGTGTGTGTGTGTGTGTATGCGTGCGTGCGCACGCTTGTGCCTGTGCGCATGCTTAGAATAGTCTCTGTGGATAAGATTTTGCACTTTACAAATGTTTTATTACAAAATTAGTACTAAAATATCCCTTAAAAATCTGTCTAGCAGGTGATGATGGATACTGATTTTTCACCGAGACAATCAGCCCAGCATAAGCAATGTAACACATTTTCAAGGGCAAGGCAGCAGTGGAACAAAGAGTGAGCTCACACACAGTGTCAAATGTGTAATGATTCAGCAACTGAAATGTCCGTTTGAACTTTGATGTTGTAACTGGACCTGCGGCCTGTTCCTCATTTTAGGTTCAGGGGGAGGCTGGAGATTGCCAAGAAGAGACACTTACATTGGAATAAACAACTGTCTCTAGTCTTCTTCATGTAGTGTGCATTTCAATGTTCCTCGCGTTGTGTTCAAAATCACTACAATTGACCGACCTTGGTATCCATAAAAAAAAACTGTGTTAGTGTTTGGTTGCTTGTCTGCTCCTCAGAGGTAGGTGTGCCGTTTCACAATGCACATATATGCCACTTAAAACAGACACTAGACAGAAGATAGGTGGAGACAGAAGTTGTACACATGTACCAACATGATGAAAACACCAAGGCACGCTCAAAGACGCGCACACTGACCACACTCCGTCTCAGTACATACTCTCACTCCCATTATAGTGACAACCCAAATAAAGAAATGCATACAATTTTATTTACACTACCGCATGTTACACATACAGTAAACACAAGAACAAACCAAACTGACAAATGACTATGCCTAACCTACGCACTAGACCATAGCTAACTTAGCTACCTGCATAGGCTCAGTATTAATTACCTACAAAAATGAGTTGCACCCTTGCACTGACTTAACTGATACTTGCACTTTGCAGCACAAGAAAACAAACATAAACTTAACTAACACTCGAACTTTGCACACAAGTCTTCAAATATAGTAATAACTGAACATGCATGCCTGCACTTTGCAGCACAGGTCTTCTAATAACTACGGGAAGAGCAACACATTTTTTCAGCATGTAGACTCGGGGGGTAGGGGTGGACTAGCACTTTTCAGCACTGAGTCCTCTAACTAAAGGAAAAGCAACACACTTTTCAGCATGTAGACTCTGGGGAGAAGGTGGGGTTGACCAGCACTTTTCAGCACATGGTCCTCTAACAAAGGGAAGAGTAACACACTTTTCAGCATGTAGACTTGGGGGAGAAGGTGGGGTTGACCAGTACTTTTCAGCACATGGTACAGATACCAGGCTGGCACTGTCTTTTATACCGCACCACACCAGCCAGTCACTGGCAGGCAGCATCCGACTGGAGAGAAGGGGTGGGGGAACTCAGGGCCCATAACTTGAGCTAGCTTGCACAGCCCTCCCGCTACACTGTTCATTGCCATTGGCTGTTGCCATTCACTTTATCCAATCACACCAGCTGTAAGCAGATGTGAACATTGTGTGCATGTTTACTGCAATGGTACTGAAGGCATGTATGCCACTTGCCAGTATGCCAAACTGAAAGCAAAATCACCCTGAAGATTCAGCAAGTGAGTTTAATTAACCAGCCAACCCAGACACAGTACAGTAGGCCTACAGCAAAAAGTAAGTCTCATAGTTTAGGGTTTTAGGACTGCATGGCTTTGTAAGTTTGACTTGGCTATTCTATGACAAGGACAGCCAAACAACAAAGTGCAGTTCAGACAAGTGGTCTGCTCCAAGTCCAACAATACTATTAAGTTTATGGAGAAAAACCACTATCAAGTATCATACAGGGATAGTAAACTTTCAGCATTCAGCTCTTACAAGACACAGCCTCTACTAGACTGTTGAGACAATCAGTATGCAATATAAGCAAAAACAAACAATTCTGGTGCCAGCCTTCAGTCAGCCAGTATAGTCAACATTACCTAGGGCTGATAATCCCGCCACCCCCCACCTACTGTAAGTGTAACAGAGGTCACACTTCTTAAAATACAATTTCTGTTCACCACACCAGTCTCCACCCTGGCACAACACAGTCTGCAAAACGAAATCTTCAAGTCCTGGACTCCCATGTATTTGGAGGTCATGGGGCGTTCCAAGGTGTGCCATAAACTAAGCTTGTACTTGTGCTGCAGTACTTAGTCAAAAAGCCGATGGGTCTCCTTGATTGTATGCAGGAGAGAATGCATTTCTGCAGGTGGAATTTCAGTACCTGTCGTCTTTCCCAGTCCTCTAGTGTTTTTCGATCGTCCTGGAGAAGCTGGCACTGACACTGTAGTGTAACTTTACTGCAATACATTCATGAGCAAGTCTCGTTCGATTGTGCTCTACCGACTGAGTGATACACTGAATCTAGGCAGACAAAAATATTCACGTGTACAACTCCTACAAGTCAAGCACTTCTTTATTCCGTTTAAAGGAAAACGTGAGTGCCTCACACGAATAACAAATAGACAAACAAAAATGCACAGTATAAACAGATTTAGTTTGACATCCGAAAGCGCAATTCAACAGCCAGGAAAGATTCATACAAGCATTTAAGCAAAATCCACTCAAAAAAGAAAAAGAAAAAAAGACACACTGAAATGCATTCGCCCTCACAAAAAAACAATCAAGAGGTTGGTACTTGTATGATGAAATTAAAAGAATAACATACAACATTTTGGGTGAGAAGCGTCGTTCGAATGCTCCCTGGACTTCCATGTTGTTCTTCAGGCAGGGAGGTAATGTCGGTACATTAAGAAGATCACACACCCCAAGAAATACTGTCCACTTAGGCTATGTAATGTTGAAAGCACACCGCTATCCGATATCATAGCTAACTACTCTGTAAATCATCTGCTTTCTGCGGATGACACACAGCTCCAGAAATCCGCTCCTCTCAGTGAAGTGACCAACCTCACCGAAGAATTCAATGCATGCAGACTGAGACAATATAAAAACATGGATGACCGAAAATCAGTCAGCTCAGTCAAACTGAACGACGATACTGAAACAGCTCTTCTCTTTCCATTTTCGTCTTCCTTGAAACCCTCCGGCCACCGTTTCCCTCCGTGACTCGATTACTTTGTTGCAAGACTCGTTCTCCGTTGGCACCCCGCCACCACCACTCAACACCTCTCCGCCGGGCTGGAAAAACTGCACTAGCTTCCCATTTCAAAACGTATCCGTTAAATATAAAGTCGCTTGTATGTTTCAGTTCTGCTATAATTATATGGTTTTGGTCCTGCTTACCTCTCGGAACTGCTACATGTCTACACTCCGTCTCGTACACTACGCTCTTCTTCTGACACCCGCATGCTGAAAATCAAGCAATATACAAACGCCGCAAGAATCATCGTGGCGGCTTTCGCACTTTGTCTTGCCTGGACTGCACATGTGGAATTAACTCCCACAAGACCCTATACACTGCTCAGCCCTGTCATCTTTTAAATCCAAACTGAAAACCTTGCTCTTGTTCCAATATTTCCGCCCCAACTAATATCAATACCCAGTCAGTTTCTACAGGCTACAATCAGTCAGAGTGTGTGTGTGTCAGTGTGTGTGTGTGTGTGTGTGTGTGTGTGTGTGTGTGTGTGTGTGTGTGTGTGTGTGTGTGTGTGTGTGTGTGTGTGTGTGTGTGTGTGTGCAGTGTGTGTGAGTGTCAGTGTGTGTGTGTGTGTGTGTGTGTGTGTGTGTGTGTGTGTGTGTGTGTTTCCATATAATACTTTGTGTAAATTCGGTTTTGGTAGGACTGTGCTCTACCTGTGTATAGAATAATTATTTAGGTTAATATGTATCATGTAAGCGCTCACGGCATTGATGGGCGCATCAGTGCTAATTGTACATTATTATCTGATTATTGTTATCATATATATATATATATAAAACACCTACGAGATAAATATATACCACGAAAATATGTCAGATGTCCATCACTTTTTAAACTGCCAATGTTGTTTGCTTCTGAAAACAAGTATCTCCAACTCCAACTCCAACTCGCTACTTTCCTGCAGAAGTTTTTTTGTTTTGTTTTTGCTGTACGCAGTACTATTTTGTCTCAACAGATGTAATACCTGTAACTTTACGTTGATCTAAAATTGCTTGACTATGTTCATCACCACAATTGACATGGGCCCTTGGCCTTTCAGTTCAATAAACCACTCTCTCTCTATATATATATATATAGAGAGAGAGAGAGAGAGAGAGAGAGAGAGAGAGAGAGAGAGAGAGAGAGAGAGAGAGAGAGAGAGAGAGAGAGAGAGATTCAAAGGCAGGTGTCGTTCTCATTAATTTATGCTATCTTACTTGAACTTTTTTTCTAAGTTTAACTGAAATGGCTGTCTAAAATAATTGTGGTATAAAAGAACAATCGTGCAATATTTCACGATGAAAAGCGGGTTGGAGATCGAATAAAAACAAAAACACACGCACGTGTACACGTGACCGTATACAGGAGGTCATATGGTCACGTTTACACGGCCCTAGATTTGTTGACGTCATTCGGCTCGCCAAGCACGAGAGACGGCGGAGAGACCCGAACTCGGTCGGAGGATATTTGCGTCTTCACTAAGGGAAAAAACAAGTGACTATGCGCTGCAAAGGTTACGTTCACTGACATAAATCACAGCGGTTTTATTATTTTTGCGGCCTGCGCACACAAATACCCCCGTTCGGACACAGTCACGTTTGGCGCCGCGAAACACACGCGTGCACACGCACCCTACCTAGTCAACCACACACACACTGACACGTGTGCACACACACACATACACACTCACCAGTGAAGCACAATGCAGCATAAGCATACGCACTCCTAGCTATATCAGACTGATCTATAAAAAAAATAGAATAAAATAATAATAATTAAATCACGACTATAGGTTGGTGTCTGCCGGATCTGTGTAGTCTGTTTTTCCCCCTTCGTTACGTAGTCAGTCCTTATGGTGACCTTATGGTCACGTGGCCGTGGGGCTGCTATGCAAGTCAGTAAGTAAACATGGTGCTATGAGTTATAGAGGGTTTGCCTTGCTAAGTCAGTACCCGGAACTGGAAAGCCGCGCTGATTTATTAATGCTCCTTTTGCCTACTCTTTTTGTCATGCCTCTCAGATTTATCTGTATTTACCACAGACACCTAAGTCATCTAAGGACGTTATCCCCACATCATCTTGCTCAAAAGTCATCTAAGGACGTTGTCTTCCACATCATCTGGCTCGAAACTCATCTAAGGACGTTATCCCTACATCATCTGGCTCAAAAGTCATCTAAGGACGTTATCCCCATGTCACTGTGTGTGTGTGTGTGTGTGTGTGTGTGTGTGTGTGTGTGTGTGTGTGTGTGTGTGTGTGTGTGTGTGTGTGTGTGTGTGTTCTCTCTCTCCCCCTCCCTCCCACGTGTGTGTGTGTGTGTGTGTGTGTGTGTGTGTGTGTGTGTGTGTGTGTGTGTGTGTGTGTGTGTGTGTTCTCTCTCTCTCTCTCTCTCTCTCTCTCTCTCTCTCTCCCCCCCCCCTCCCTCCCTCACGCTATTCCAGTTCTAGGAACTATCACCTTAGTTTGCCTAGGCCAAGGATAGACATATTCAAAACAAGTATATCCTTCTCTCTTGCTTAACTATGGAACAACCTACCTCTGACAGTCAGATCCTGTCAGTCAGTCAGCTCCTTCGAGCGTAAATTTCGTGCACACTTTGAAGTAGTTACATAGGATGGACTGTGACATAATACTGCTAGGGAGAGAGACAGACTGAGGTTTTCCAGTGATTGCCATTGCAAGGACTGGTCAGTTGAGACCTATTTTATACACCCATAGAACTCTGCCCAATCCTTCCGACGACTGCTTGTGAGAGACAACCCCCCCCCCCCCCCCCCCCCACACACACACACTGTTCTTTATAAGCATTGACTGTTTTTCCCCCCTAATATTGGTGCTGAATTGATCAGATGTTCTACTGCCTTATTTACTGTTTGTACGCTCATAATGTATAACTGAGTGATGTATGCAGGTGTACATCTGGCGCTGTGAACACTCCATGTTTTGTGCGGAAATTCTCCTGTGTCAAATTCACTCACTCATTCATGCCTGTATGTATATAAATGATGCCTGTACTTTTATATTTATTCATCAGTAGCTTCGCAAGGACTAGTTGTTAGACGGGGTTTTGACTGAATCTAAACTACAATCCTTGTAAAATAAAATTTTAGAGCTCGAGTTCCAGTTCTCTGTCTCTCTCAGAGAGAGAGACTGAGATTTTCGAGTGATTGCCATTGCAATGACTGGTCCTTTGAGACCTATTTTATACACACACACACAACTCCGCCCAGTCCTTCCGAATGCTTGTGAGAGTGCCCTGTGTGTTGTCTATGTAGCTTGGCAAGGACAGGTTGTAATGAATAGGCTATTGCCTAAAATCTCAATCCTTGAGTAACAAAGTTCTGAGCTCTCTCTCTCTCTCTCTCTCTCTCTCTCTCTCTCTCTCTCTCTCTCTCTCTCTCTCTCTCTCTCTCTCTCTCTCTCTCTCTCTGTATAGTTTCCCAGATTTATTACTCTTTTGTATTATTCACAATTGTCGGTTCACACTGACCCCCTCCCCCCCTCCCGCCATTGTTCATATAATTATATGTGTTTAAGTGTTTGTAATTGTTTCAAGGAAATGTTGCCGACAGGCATTCGTGCCTAAACCTTTATCATTGCGTAATTAAAGTTCAGTCAATCAATCAACCATCTCTCTCTCTCTCTCTCTCTCTCTCTCTCTCTCTCTCTCTCTCTCTCTCTCTCTCTCTCTCTCTCTGAGCACTGAGCTCGTGTTCACTGGACAAGGGAAGTCGCAAATTTCATTGCTTGTACTCTTAGCAGCATTTGACATATACTGTGCGAATCAGGGCTTCCTCTCGCCAAAGACTTTGGACAGGGTATCTCGTAACGGTACCACCTACCATGCCTATAAGTTTCACGGCAGTCCGTGCCCTGTTTGGCACCTTTTACTGGACTTATATATCTTTCATGGCCAAAAGGGAGCAAGTGCTTCAGAGCGGTTCTGCATTCAAGGTTGTGAAATTCGTGCCTCTCCGCGGTGGTTACCAGTCGTCACAGTGCCTTCATATTCGTACGGACTGAGCACTGTTCTATTTTACGTACCTTACACATTCCTACAGTGACAACACTGCGCTACAAAAGAAAACGCACCGCTGTGGAAAGCTGACCGCTGCCCTTCAGCGGGTGTGTTCCTAGCCAGGTTCCTTACGCAGTGTATGGATGTGGAAAGCAACCCGGCCTTGGCTCAAAGTACAACTGGGCAGGAGGAAGCAACTCTGCAGCGTGAAGGCAGGCCACAGGACGCTCCACGCCACAACCAGCACAGCAGTATGACACCCAGCAAGACCCCTCTCGCCGATCTCACCGACTTTCTTGCAGCTTCTATCAAGAAGATAGAATCGTCCCAAGCACA
>OY757543.1:2113448-2179121 GCA_963584105.1 Alviniconcha strummeri
CCCACCTTAATGCAGAAGCCATTCTGGTGGTGACAGTGTAGCGATAGGTATATAATCTCCCTCTTCCCTCACCTCCATACCCCCTTCCCCCTTCTCCCGTCCCTAATAAGCCGTACGGTTTCTGTGGACGTTAAGCACCATGTTTACTTACTTACTTACTTGACAACGTGCGTGCGTGCCGATCTTCTCTTCCAGCTGTGCTTGGGACGATTCTATCTGCTTGATAGAAGCTGCAAGAAAGTCGGTGAGATCGGCGAGAGGGGTCTTGTTGGGTGTCATACTGCTGTGCTGGTTGTGGCGTGGAGCGTCCTGTGGCCTGCCTTCACGCTGCAGAGTTGCTTCCTCCTGCCCAGTTGTACTTTGAGCCAAGGCCGGGGTTGCTTTCCACATCCATACACTGCGTAAGGAACCTGGCTAGGAACACACCCGCTGAAGGGCAGCGGTCAGCTTTCCACAGCGGTGCGTTTTCTTTTGTAGCGCAGTGTTGTCACTGTAGGAATGTGTAAGGTACGTAAAATAGAACAGTGCTCAGTCCGTACGAATATGAAGGCACTGTGACGACTGGTAACCGCCGCGGAGAGGCACGAATTTCACAGCCTTGAATGCAGAACCGCTCTGAAGCACTTGCTCCCTTTTGGCCATGAAAGATATATAAGTCCAGTAAAAGGTGCCAAACAGGGCACGGACTGCCGTGAAACTTATAGGCATGGTAGGTGGTACCGTTACCAGATACCCTGTCCAAAGTGTTTGGCGAGAGGAAGCCCTGATTCGCACAGTATATGTCAAAATGCTGCTAAGAGTACAAGCAATGAAATTTGCGACTTCCCTGTCCAGTGAACACGAGCTCAGTGCAGAGAGAGAGAGAGAGAGAGAGAGAGAGAGAGAGAGAGAGAGAGAGAGAGAGAGAGAGAGAGAGAGAGAGAGAGATTGGTTGATTGATTGACTGAACTTTAATTACGCAATGATAAAGGTTTAGGCACGAATGCCTGTCGGCAACATTTCCTTGAAACAATTACAAACACTTAAACACATATAATTATATGAACAATGGCGGGAGGGGGGAGGGGGTCAGTGTGAACCGACAATTGTGAATAATACAAAAGAGTAATAAATCTGGGAAACTATACAGAGAGACAGAGAGAGAGAGAGAGAGAGAGAGAGAGAGAGAGAGAGAGAGAGAGAGAGCTCAGAACTTTGTTACTCAAGGATTGAGATTTTAGGCAATAGCCTATTCATTACAACCTGTCCTTGCCAAGCTACATAGACAACACACAGGGCACTCTCACAAGCATTCGGAAGGACTGGGCGGAGTTGTGTGTGTGTATAAAAGTCTCAAAGGACCAGTCATTGCAATGGCAATCACTCGAAAATCTCAGTCTCTCTCTCTGAGAGAGACAGAGAACTGGAACTCGAGCTCTAAAATTTTATTTTACAAGGATTGTAGTTTAGATTCAGTCAAAACCCCGTCTAACAACTAGTCCTTGCGAAGCTACTGATGAGTAAATATAAAAGTACAGGCATCATTTATATACATACAGGCATGAATGAGTGAGTGAAATTTGACACAGGAGAATTTCCGCACAAAACATGGAGTGTTCACAGCGCCAGATGTACACCTGCATACATCACTCAGTTATACATTATGAGCGTACAAACAGTAAATAAGGCAGTAGAACATCTGATCAATTCAGCACCAATATTAGGGGAAAAAAACAGTCAATGCTTATTTTATAAAGAACAGTGTGTGTGTGTGTGTGGGGGGGGGGGGGGGGGGGGGGTTGTCTCTCACAAGCAGTCGTCGGAAGGATTGGGCAGAGTTCTATGGGTGTATAAAATAGGTCTCAACTGACCAGTCCTTGCAATGGCAATCACTGGAAAACCTCAGTCTGTCTCTCTCCCTAGCAGTATTATGTCACAGTCCATCCTATGTAACTACTTCAAAGTGTGCCCGAAATTTACGCTCGAAGGAGCTGACTGACTGACAGGATCTGACTGTCAGAGGTAGGTTGTTCCATAGTTAAGCAAGAAAGAAGGATATACTTGTTTTGAATATGTCTATCCTTGGCCTAGGCAAACTAAGGTGATAGTTCCTAGAACTGGAATAGCGTGAGGGAGGGAGGGGGGTGGGGAGAGAGAGAGAGAGAGAGAGAGAGAGAGAGAGAGAGAGAGAGAGAGAGAGAGAGAGAACACACACACACACACACACACACACACACACACACACACACACACACACACACGTGGGAGGGAGGGGGAGAGAGAGAACACACACACACACACACACACACACACACACACACACACACACACACACACACACACACACACACACACACACACACACACACACACACAGAGTGACATGGGGATAACGTCCTTAGATGACTTTTGAGCCAGATGATGTGGGGATAACGTCCTTAGATGAGTTTCGAGCCAGATGATGTGGAAGACAACGTCCTTAGATGACTTTTGAGCAAGATGATGTGGGGATAACGTCCTTAGATGACTTAGGTGTCTGTGGTAAATACAGATAAATCTGAGAGGCATGACAAAAAGAGTAGGCAAAAGGAGCATTAATAAATCAGCGCGGCTTTCCAGTTCCGGGTACTGACTTAGCAAGGCAAACCCTCTATAACTCATAGCACCGTGTTTACTTACTGACTTGCATAGCAGCCCCACGGCCACGTGACCATAAGGTCACCATAAGGACTGACTACGTAACGAAGGGGGAAAAACAGACTACACAGATCCGGCAGACACCAACCTATAGTCGTGATTTAATTATTATTATTTTATTCTATTTTTTTTATAGATCAGTCTGATATAGCTAGGAGTGCGTATGCTTATGCTGCATTGTGCGTCACTGGTGAGTGTGTATGTGTGTGTGTGCACACGTGTCAGTGTGTGTGTGGTTGACTAGGTAGGGTGCGTGTGCACGCGTGTGTTTCGCGGCGCCAAACGTGACTGTGTCCGAACGGGGGTATTTGTGTGCGCAGGCCGCAAAAATAATAAAACCGCTGTGATTTATGTCAGTGAACGTAACCTTTGCAGCGCATAGTCACTTGTTTTTTCCCTTAGTGAAGACGCAAATATCCTCCGACCGAGTTCGGGTCTCTCCGCCGTCTCTCGTGCTTGGCGAGCCGAATGACGTCAACAAATCTAGGGCCGTGTAAACGTGACCATATGACCTCCTGTATACGGTCACGTGTACACGTGCGTGTGTTTTTGTTTTTATTCGATCTCCAACCCGCTTTTCATCGTGAAATATTGCACGATTGTTCTTTTATACCACAATTATTTTAGACAGCCATTTCAGTTAAACTTAGAAAAAAAGTTCAAGTAAGATAGCGTAAATTAATGAGAACGACACCTGCCTTTGAATCTCTCTCTCTCTCTCTCTCTCTCTCTCTCTCTCTCTCTCTCTCTCTCTCTCTCTCTCTCTCTCTCTCTCTCTCTCTCTCTCTCTACATATATATATATATATATAGAGAGAGAGTGGTTTATTGAACTGAAAGGCCAAGGGCCCATGTCAATTGTGGTGATGAACATAGTCAAGCAATTTTAGATCAACGTAAAGTTACAGGTATTACATCTGTTGAGACAAAATAGTACTGCGTACAGCAAAAACAAAACAAAAAAACTTCTGCAGGAAAGTAGCGAGTTGGAGTTGGAGTTGGAGATACTTGTTTTCAGAAGCAAACAACATTGGCAGTTTCTGAAAAAGTGATGGACATCTGACATATTTTCGTGGTATATATTTATCTCGTAGGTGTTTTATATATATATATATATATGATAACAATAATCAGATAATAATGTACAATTAGCACTGATGCGCCCATCAATGCCGTGAGCGCTTACATGATACATATTAACCTAAATAATTATTCTATACACAGGTAGAGCACAGTCCTACCAAAACCGAATTTACACAAAGTATTATATGGAAACACACACACACACACACACACACACACACACACACACACACACACACACACACACACACACACACACACACACACACACACACACAAGTGACACACACACACTCTGACTGATTGTAGCCTGTAGAAACTGACTGGGTATTGATATTAGTTGGGGCGGAAATATTGGAACAAGAGCAAGGTTTTCAGTTTGGATTTAAAAGATGACAGGGCTGAGCAGTGTATAGGGTCTTGTGGGAGTTAATTCCACATGTGCAGTCCAGGCAAGACAAAGTGCGAAAGCCGCCACGATGATTCTTGCGGCGTTTGTATATTGCTTGATTTTCAGCATGCGGGTGTCAGAAGAAGAGCAGTAGTGTACGAGACGGAGTGTAGACATGTAGCAGTTCCGAGAGGTAAGCAGGACCAAAACCATATAATTATAGCAGAACTGAAACATACAAGCGACTTTATATTTAACGGATACGTTTTGAAATGGGAAGCTAGTGCAGTTTTTCCAGCCGGAGAGGTGTTGACTCAGTGGTGGTGGCGGGGTGCCAACGGAGAACGAGTCTTGCAACAAAGTAATCGAGTCACGGAGGGAAACGGTGGCCGGAGGGTTTCAAGGAAGACGAAAATGGAAAGAGAAGAGCTGTTTCAGTATCGTCGTTCAGTTTGAGCTGACTGATTTTCGGTCATCCATGTTTTTATATTGTCTCAGTCTGCATGCATTGAATTCTTCGGTGAGGTTGGTCACTTCACTGAGAGGAGCGGATTTCTGGAGCTGTGTGTCATCCGCAGAAAGCAGATGATTTACAGAGTAGTTAGCTATGATATCGGATAGCGGTGTGCTTTCAACATTACATAGCCTAAGTGGACAGTATTTCTTGGGGTGTGTGATCTTCTTAATGTACCGACATTACCTCCCTGCCTGAAGAACAACATGGAAGTCCAGGGAGCATTCGAACGACGCTTCTCACCCAAAATGTTGTATGTTATTCTTTTAATTTCATCATACAAGTACCAACCTCTTGATTGTTTTTTTGTGAGGGCGAATGCATTTCAGTGTGTCTTTTTTTCTTTTTCTTTTTTGAGTGGATTTTGCTTAAATGCTTGTATGAATCTTTCCTGGCTGTTGAATTGCGCTTTCGGATGTCAAACTAAATCTGTTTATACTGTGCATTTTTGTTTGTCTATTTGTTATTCGTGTGAGGCACTCACGTTTTCCTTTAAACGGAATAAAGAAGTGCTTGACTTGTAGGAGTTGTACACGTGAATATTTTTGTCTGCCTAGATTCAGTGTATCACTCAGTCGGTAGAGCACAATCGAACGAGACTTGCTCATGAATGTATTGCAGTAAAGTTACACTACAGTGTCAGTGCCAGCTTCTCCAGGACGATCGAAAAACACTAGAGGACTGGGAAAGACGACAGGTACTGAAATTCCACCTGCAGAAATGCATTCTCTCCTGCATACAATCAAGGAGACCCATCGGCTTTTTGACTAAGTACTGCAGCACAAGTACAAGCTTAGTTTATGGCACACCTTGGAACGCCCCATGACCTCCAAATACATGGGAGTCCAGGACTTGAAGATTTCGTTTTGCAGACTGTGTTGTGCCAGGGTGGAGACTGGTGTGGTGAACAGAAATTGTATTTTAAGAAGTGTGACCTCTGTTACACTTACAGTAGGTGGGGGGTGGCGGGATTATCAGCCCTAGGTAATGTTGACTATACTGGCTGACTGAAGGCTGGCACCAGAATTGTTTGTTTTTGCTTATATTGCATACTGATTGTCTCAACAGTCTAGTAGAGGCTGTGTCTTGTAAGAGCTGAATGCTGAAAGTTTACTATCCCTGTATGATACTTGATAGTGGTTTTTCTCCATAAACTTAATAGTATTGTTGGACTTGGAGCAGACCACTTGTCTGAACTGCACTTTGTTGTTTGGCTGTCCTTGTCATAGAATAGCCAAGTCAAACTTACAAAGCCATGCAGTCCTAAAACCCTAAACTATGAGACTTACTTTTTGCTGTAGGCCTACTGTACTGTGTCTGGGTTGGCTGGTTAATTAAACTCACTTGCTGAATCTTCAGGGTGATTTTGCTTTCAGTTTGGCATACTGGCAAGTGGCATACATGCCTTCAGTACCATTGCAGTAAACATGCACACAATGTTCACATCTGCTTACAGCTGGTGTGATTGGATAAAGTGAATGGCAACAGCCAATGGCAATGAACAGTGTAGCGGGAGGGCTGTGCAAGCTAGCTCAAGTTATGGGCCCTGAGTTCCCCCACCCCTTCTCTCCAGTCGGATGCTGCCTGCCAGTGACTGGCTGGTGTGGTGCGGTATAAAAGACAGTGCCAGCCTGGTATCTGTACCATGTGCTGAAAAGTACTGGTCAACCCCACCTTCTCCCCCAAGTCTACATGCTGAAAAGTGTGTTACTCTTCCCTTTGTTAGAGGACCATGTGCTGAAAAGTGCTGGTCAACCCCACCTTCTCCCCAGAGTCTACATGCTGAAAAGTGTGTTGCTTTTCCTTTAGTTAGAGGACTCAGTGCTGAAAAGTGCTAGTCCACCCCTACCCCCCGAGTCTACATGCTGAAAAAATGTGTTGCTCTTCCCGTAGTTATTAGAAGACCTGTGCTGCAAAGTGCAGGCATGCATGTTCAGTTATTACTATATTTGAAGACTTGTGTGCAAAGTTCGAGTGTTAGTTAAGTTTATGTTTGTTTTCTTGTGCTGCAAAGTGCAAGTATCAGTTAAGTCAGTGCAAGGGTGCAACTCATTTTTGTAGGTAATTAATACTGAGCCTATGCAGGTAGCTAAGTTAGCTATGGTCTAGTGCGTAGGTTAGGCATAGTCATTTGTCAGTTTGGTTTGTTCTTGTGTTTACTGTATGTGTAACATGCGGTAGTGTAAATAAAATTGTATGCATTTCTTTATTTGGGTTGTCACTATAATGGGAGTGAGAGTATGTACTGAGACGGAGTGTGGTCAGTGTGCGCGTCTTTGAGCGTGCCTTGGTGTTTTCATCATGTTGGTACATGTGTACAACTTCTGTCTCCACCTATCTTCTGTCTAGTGTCTGTTTTAAGTGGCATATATGTGCATTGTGAAACGGCACACCTACCTCTGAGGAGCAGACAAGCAACCAAACACTAACACAGTTTTTTTTTATGGATACCAAGGTCGGTCAATTGTAGTGATTTTGAACACAACGCGAGGAACATTGAAATGCACACTACATGAAGAAGACTAGAGACAGTTGTTTATTCCAATGTAAGTGTCTCTTCTTGGCAATCTCCAGCCTCCCCCTGAACCTAAAATGAGGAACAGGCCGCAGGTCCAGTTACAACATCAAAGTTCAAACGGACATTTCAGTTGCTGAATCATTACACATTTGACACTGTGTGTGAGCTCACTCTTTGTTCCACTGCTGCCTTGCCCTTGAAAATGTGTTACATTGCTTATGCTGGGCTGATTGTCTCGGTGAAAAATCAGTATCCATCATCACCTGCTAGACAGATTTTTAAGGGATATTTTAGTACTAATTTTGTAATAAAACATTTGTAAAGTGCAAAATCTTATCCACAGAGACTATTCTAAGCATGCGCACAGGCACAAGCGTGCGCACGCACGCATACACACACACACACACACACACAGGCACCTGCACACACAAGCATTCTGACTGTACAAAGCCTAATTTACACAGCTTAAAGCAGGCAGCAAACAGAGACTTGGATAAAGACAGCAACATGGAACCAAAAACATGGCAGGTCTACAGTTTTGGGAAAAGAAATGTTTTTAGGTTACATCTGAGTGAGTCCAGAGAGGCTTTTTGTCAGAGAGAATGGGAAGGTCATTCAATGTTGATGGACTGAAGACAGAAAAGGCACGCTAACCAACAGTGGAGAGTCTGGTGTGAGGAATCTGGAGGCTGAGAGTATCAGAAGAGCAGAGAGTATTGGAGGGTGTGTAAAGTTATAGACGGTCACATAGCTAAGACAGAGCAGTGTTCATGGTACATTTATAGCAGAGAGTGTTTATCTTGTACTGAATTCTTTGCTGGATTGGGAGCCAGTGGAGAAATTGAAACTGAGGTGTGATGCAGTCAGTTTTACATTTTTTTATGTACAAGGCAAACAGCACAGTTCTGTATGCGACAAAGGCTATGGACAGCAGAAGCAGGCAGGCCCAAAAGGAGAGAATTACAGCAGTCAAGGTGTGACAGAAAGAGTGAGGTGACCAGTTTCACTGTAGCCTCGATGGAAAGATACTTTCACACCTTACTGTGGATTTTAAAGCATAATTTTCATGCACAGAATGAAAGTAGATGGTGAATTAGATTTTTATGTCTTACTCCTAGTGCATAAATATGCACAGATCAGGGTTTTCCAGGAGCCCATATACATGAGTCTCATGCTGCTCATGTTCCATCTTGGCGAGGCTCGAAGTTGATAACCATCATGGCTGACTGGGCATTAAAAATGGTGATCTGTCTTGAAAAAGTAGTCTACCCCAAAATGTGCACATGGTTTTGTACTGTCTGGCCGAAAAAGCACTATTCTTTTATTTGTTTTTTTATTCAGACAGTTGACTCACTGGCTTTTGTGTTTTTTTCAGGCCTGCACCATTTTGACGGGTACAGGATGGCCCCTCCACATAATGACACATTTGACTTCCTCATGACCGAGACCACGTGCAGTGATGTGCAGAGTGATATGGAGGACTTGAACCTAGACTCCGTGCTTCAGCAGTTGAAGTCCCCATCCTACGAGGAGCCCCAGCATTGTCTGTCAGACAACGGCGGTATAAGCGACACAGCAGAGGGCTTTGAGCTTCTGTGTGATCAGAGTTCCCCACAGGTGACAGTTGAGGACAACATCAGCACAAGCAGAGTTACATCTTCTTCAGGTCTGTTCAGTGTGATGCATATTGCTCTGCATTAAAGTTCTTTGGATTTGGGGGGCACAGTTAATGTTCAGCATAATTAAGACTTACTTAGGTACTAATTTCATGTCAGGTGATTTCTGAAGAAAGACCCCCAGGCAATACAGAAAGTAAAGTCTGCTCTGCAGAGAACCCAGATTTGTCAAAGGTTCTCTTTTAACCCTGGAGTAGGTTTGCATGCTTCACCTGCTATCAGGAATTCATATTTTCTGCCTAATCACAGTTTGTTCAACTTAATTTTTCCCAGCCCTCTTGTAACATGAAATCCTGTGGGTTGTGAACATTGAATCAGATGTTTACTTATGATTGAGCTTTGTGGGAAAGTCAAGGATGAATTCATCCTTTCAACAACAATGGAAAAAAGCATTTTAGTTTTTTATAAAGTGTTTTTTTGTTATTTTTGTTTGTGTTTTTAGGCAGAGACATTGTTGACCTGCTGCAGTGTTAAGACTTGAAAAAGTTTCATTTTGCTTAAAACAAATTCATATTTTCATTCTTTGATAGTGATATGAGTTACACACTGAAACTTGCAAGCAGGGAGGGGAGGTCCATTTTGCTAAGAGGGCTCCATTTTGCTGAAACTTCAAAGGGGGCTTCATTGCAGTAAGTTTCTGTGTACAACAGGTGTGTGTGAGCAGCTGTCACCAGGCCACTCCAGCTCCTTCATGTGCCAGAGCCCACAGTCAGTGTCTGTCTCGTCTGTGGCTGCTACTGCTGGAACCCACTGCGACCTGAGCTGGCCTGGCCTCACAGATGGTGAGTTGTTGTCCGGGGCAGTGCTCAGCTCATCATGAATGATCACCTTTGAGGAGCCTTGTTGGATTCTAAATGTGTGTTGTCCAACAGGTAGCTGATATTCCTGTCTCATTTTATCCCTTTTCCTGCCTTTAGGACATCCTATGTTATTGGCAAAGTGTTTTCCATCCAGTTCTAGGGTTTGTACAACTTTCTGTTTAAATGCAGCTTCTCATAAATTCTCACATGCAAGAAAGTTATCAAAAGCAGCAATTTTGGTCAGCTTAATCATTTCTCCTGACTGTGTTCTTGAAAAGTTAGTTTGTTAGTAACTAACGTCCTATCAGTCACACAGGATCATCTCAGGACAGTCAAAACTCTGTCATCAGTAAATGCACATAAAACTCTTGTTCTTAAACCCTTCCTGAAGTCATTTTGCAAAAGAAATCCCTGCACAAACTCCCCCTGATATAACCGCACTGGTTGACTGGGCGTAAAACACCAACCTACTTACTTACCCTACACAAACAAATATACATATATATATATTACACAAACATCAAACAACTTTTTGAGGGGTTAGTCCCTTCAGTATTACCCCTGTTAAAAGAGCACATAATGCTAGGACATGCTGGCACTGTTGACCATTCTAATTTATTGATACCATATTAAAGTTTTTGAAAAATTGACAAAACAAGATTTAAAAAAAGAAAGTTATAAATACAGGTATGTATATCGGCAAATAACAGTGCCATATGGAAGAAGTCTGCACTTACCACCTACCCACTATCATCACCTAGTTGCTCAACAAGAGCTATGCAAAAAAAGCCTGTCTTAATGAAAATTTCTGGATAGAAGTCAGGAGAATGGACCATTAGCAGAAAAATGACAAGACCGAAAGAGCAAGAGGACTAGGCAGAAAAACAAGAGAGGAGACAGGAAAAGGGAATCAGTTGAAAGCCTTGAGATTCTGAGGGGGCTGCCTTTCAGGATTTCTTGGAAGGGAACTGCAACTTGGAGGCAGTGAGAGGGTTGCACTCAGTTTACGTTGTTCACTGTTCCTCTTGTGGGGCAGTGTCTTTGATTGGAGCCATCAAAGTATTTGATAATAACAGGTTTTCTTATCTCTTGAATTTGATTCTTTGTTCAAGCTGTTCTTTATTTTATGAATCATATAATATATTGATATAACAACTCCGACTGGGAAGCCATTTCTGATGGTGAAGTTTCTTGTAAACTTGTTTCTTATACCCAAATTGTGCTGTCATCTTTTCTGATAAAGAACTGGCCTTCTTAAATGTGTGTTGGCAACAGGTGGAAGAGACAATGATAAAACTTTGAAATCAAGGATTTTGTTAGAAAATGCTCCCTTGTTACAATTTTATTGCCAAATGTCAATACAAATGCCCTTGGACTGTTTTGTGGTGCCAAGTACAGTCATCACACATTCACTCCAGTTGTTTTTATAGTAATTTTCTAATCTCAAGGATCATTTGTAATTTTTAACGGACAGGCTGCACAAGGCAACAACAAATATTCTTGCTGGTCCATGTTGCATGCACGGGCTCTTTGATATTGGGCATGAAAGATGCGTGCTCATGTTACCCAAGGAGCAAAACCAAAGAGGCTGCGGGTGTCATTTGGCCTGCTGTGGGAAATGACTGTTTTTTCCTGCTAAACATTGCTGATGCAAGTAAGGTCTAAAAATGAAAATAAAACCAGAGAGCATATTAAAACAAAGTCCTTAATTTTCAATTTTTTAATTTTGGCCTTCTCTTACCTGTTGGAAACAGGATGGCATTAAAATGAAAATAAAATCAGCAGAGCATTTTAAAACAAAGTCCTTGATTTTCGATTTTTATATTTTGGCCTTCTCTTACCTGTTGGAAACAGGATGGCATTCCTGGGCAAAATATGCTTTAAGAAGTCTAGCTCCTTTAACCCTTTTGTTGTCAAAGAAGGTGTATTGGTAGTACAGCTTCTTCTACGGACTAAGAGAATGTAACATCCAGAAACCACCTTTTGCATCAGTTTGTACTCTATTATGACAGAAGACTTAGTAGTTCCAGGTCCAGCAAGGCATGTGCTGTCCATTATGCAAATGGGAAACACTTTGCTGATGCTGTTATTGGATATCCTAGAAGCAATAAATGGGTGAACTTGTTGGAATGAGATGAGTCCTGAATGATGAAGAGAAAAGGAATGTTCATGCTTTTTACACACAGACTGGTTACATTGTGTTTCCATCCGCTGACATCCAGGGATAGATCTCTGTCTCTCAAGACATATAAGTTTGATCTAGGGCTAGTTTCAGACTGCACAACTGATACAGTGTGCAGAACTGTTTTCATAGCAAACAACTGCCCTTAACTAAAATGAAACAAAATGGTAATGTTCTTATGTGATGCTAAAAGAAGAAACACACAACTTTCTTTTGTCCAAAACTACTTGATCAGTTAATGTGAAACAAACAACAGCTTTGGAACGGATGAAGGCAGTTGTTTTCTTATAGTTGAGGTTTGTTTTAAGCCTTACACTCCTCACTGTACATTCTGGTGCCGATTTACAAGAACCCAGTTTAGAACAACATTCTGGAAAACCAAGGCAATCCTGATAACATAATCAGTGATGTAGTTGATGATGCTTGAAATGGCACTGATTTCATTGTTCTTTGGAGTTCTAAATGTTCCTTAATCCTTTCATTGCTACTGGTGACAAGCAGTGACTTGTAATGAGAACACCACTGGAGCTGATTGGTGGCTTGGGTCAGCAGAGTTGCTAAACTTCTTGAATCTTATGTGAATGAAAGCCAAAGTTTGACTTGTGACAAGAACATCAGGTTATCAGCAAGATGCTGCGTGTGTGCAACTCCTTATGACAGCAAGGAGCAGGCAGTGAGTGAGCAGGCAGTGAGTGAGCAGGCAGTGAGTGAGCAGGCAGTGAGTGAGCAGTGTTGTGGATGAGCAGTCACCAAATGCACTGGATGCTGATAGGGACAGTGTAGAGGAGTTTGTACTGTTTTTTCATTCATGATATATTTCACTTTGAGATTTTCTCTGTAGACTTTACCTTGAGTGAATTGTAAACAAATGCAAAAACACTAAACTTGTGCATTCCATCAGACATATTAAGTCAGAATCAAACTTTATTATGCAAATAAACTAACCCATTTAATTCTACTTTTAGTTGTCTTTAAATTGATGTATGGGTGAATAAGATTGGATGCGTGGTTGAGAAGATTAAAAGTAGCTACGTAGTGAAATGCAATGTAGCATCGCTGCACAGCTGGTTCTGAGCTGCAGTGTGCTTCTGCACTGCTGGTTTTCAGGTGTATACTTTACATGCACTGTTGGAGATGAAAGGGTTAAGAAGAAAAAAGAAAAAGAAAAAAAAGTTTTCAAAGTGTGTTGGATTTTGACACCAAGATGGTGGCCTGCGGATTCACTGCCAGTTAAATGGTTCAGTTTAATTGTGGCTGATGGAGAGAAAAGCAGTGAAGAAAAATATGCTGTGGAAGGGGATGTGGTGGGGGTGCTTCAGTTGGCCCAGACAGTGACTACCCAGAAAAAGGTGTTGAGGATGGGAATGAACCCAGCACATCCCCTTGACCAAGGGGAGGGGGTGTGGTCATGGGAGAAAACTATGATGTGGTACTGGTTGTGGTGGCAGGGTTTGAGGACAAGTGTAAGGAGCTGATGAAGAAGAGGTATCGGGCATTTGTACTTTTATGTCTCTGATGCCTGCTGATGAAGAAGGGCTATATAGGCCCATAGGGCAATTATACTTTTATGTCTCTGATGCATCTGTGTGATTTTGAGTACTGGCTCATGAAAAGCATTGGGCGCTTAAGGGTTAAGTGAATTTCTTGTGTCTGAATTCTGCCATACATAGTTGCCATAATTTGCTTTCTCTGTCTTTCAGACGAGTCAGTCACTGAAGGCTGTTCATCACCACCAAAAGGAGAGAAGATTAAGGTAGAGTTTATGTTTCTGATTCTCTATTCTCCGCTGTCACCCCCATTCCCCCCATCTGTTTTTATCACCTTTCGTTCTGTAGACCACATTTATCTCTGTCTTCCTTGTCTCTCTCACCCTGGACTAACCATAACAGTAATTAATAATGTTAACTGTTGCAAGCTTGTGCTAAAGAACATGGGTTGTGAGCTTGAAGGTTGTGTTTGAGCTCTGGGAAGTCACGCGATGCTCTGTCATGGATGATATCCATTGGCAAGTCATTCAGGCTGTTTCCATCTTCCTTTGCAATTTTCAAATCTCCTGTTCTTTCAAAGATTATACACTTATGGATTTTGTTACCAAACCTGCCAGGTGAATACTTAAATAGTTTACAGAAACTGTGCTATGAATTTGTATGGAATAAAAAGCTGGACAAGAGTAGTAGAAAAACAGTCCATAAAAGCGTGCAGAAAGGAGGCCTTGGTCTTCCACATTTGAAAACTTTTATTGCTGTTTTGAAGCTAAAGTGGATTTGAAAATTCATAAATATTAATCATAAGTGGAAAAATATAACACTGGTAAAATATCTGTTCATTAAGAACATAGAGCGCTATGGACCTAGAGTGGCAAATGCATACTCTAAATGCAGTGCATTCTGGACCCAAGTCTTCAAGGCGTATGGTGAATTACACAACAAAATAAAACTGACAAATGCAGGAGAAATACTTTTGGAACCAATCTGTTTCAACCAAAGAATTAGAGTTGGGAACACATTTCTTATGCACACTGGATTGATAAAGGTGTCTATTGTGCTGCATGCTTTTTGAATGAGGAAAGAAAAATACTATCTGAGATAGATTTTCAGAGAAAATTTGACATAAGCTATTGATTTTGTGACATATTCTGGCTGCAAACTTATAAATAAAGAAATTTCTGCGTAATAGAGGTTTCAGATTTTGTAATAACAATGTTATGTCTCTTACAGTGTGCTTGCAAAAGCTGTATAAAACACATAAGGGTTGCAAATTATATTATGAAATATTAAACAAAAATGATGTAAAACCCAACTGCTGCTCTAAATGGGAAGATAAACTTCAAAGAAATATACCATGGCAAACCTGTTTTCTTCCCTTAAATAAAATTTATGATGTTAATATGAAATGGTTTAAAATGGGAATTATGCACAGAATAATTGGGACGAGTGAGATGGGTGTGACAACCAAGAATAAGTGCAGCTTTCATCTCATTGCTAAAGACACTATACAGCACATAGTCTGGGAATGTACACACAGCCAGCAGATCTGGACATGGCTTTTGGTCCTTCTGAATGAGAAATGTACCTCCAGCTACAGATTAAGACTGTCTGATTGTCTAATATTATTTTGAATCGATGATATCAGAACAGAGAGTGGTTTTAATTTTATTCTGCGACTGGCAAAACAGTACCTATGTAAATGCAAGAATAAGCTTTAATCCACAATGGATTAAACTTTTTGTTAGAATAAAAAGATCTACCTGATGTTTTTCTGGTCTGTTTAGTTTTGCGCTGAAACATTCTTGTTCTCCCTGTCTGTGGCACTGGTTATGTTTGCTTCTACCACAGTGGCAGAAACAGTTCTGATGCTACTGTCACTGACATTATCTCCTTTTCAATTGTGTTTACGCTTTTGGTAAAACAAAAGTATGCTGGGCTGTGCTGACTGTGGCTGAAGTTTGTACAGTATCTGCCCTTGCTCTCAGAATCTCTTTACACTGACCAGACTGGCAGAGAAAGAATCTGTGCCAAAGTGAAATAAAACAATGTTCCTTTTTGCGTGTCATCATAGGCAGCCTCATTTAAAACAATGCAATATAGGTAATTACTGAACAATTGTAGTCCATTTCTGACTAAAAAAACAGCATGACAGATTGCATGGGCCATCCCAGTTAAAACATGTCATCTTCTGTGTGAGCAACAAATTAAATTGGACCATAGCTCAGCTGCTGTAGTTTTGGGAGAGGCAAGGGCTGTGCTGAGACCTTTCCACAGTCTGTTTCTGAGTCAGTGTTTCATTCTAAAGCTCAGTAAAACCTTGAAACCTTTTCACAAAAGTGCCCATTGATTTTTGCATAAACTTTACAAGTCATGATCTAAACAAATGTGTGTGTGACAATCAAAACTGCATAAAATGCATGCAAAACCTGCATTAGTGCAGTTCCTGTTAATCTGCACTACTTAGGATACATGTTTTGGGGCCACACTTTCACAATTGCAAAAACCTTTTGCTAGCACATACATACATTCTGTGTTTTTGTGAGTGTTTTTCTCATTGGCAGTTCTTGTTCAATCAGCAGGAAGTCTGTCTTTGTCTTTTCTTTACTGATTTCCCCTGTTCTGTTTATAGTGGCTGTTTGTGTTTCTGAATCCTGTTAGGTCTGACATGTAGACTATTGTCATGGATATTCTCATTTGCATTGTTGTAGCTCAGCTACAATTATTTGATGACCAGACTTGTAGTACAGTTAGATGCAAGGGTTTTAGAGTGCAACTGGCTGCCATTGGCAGTAGTGGTGGAAATGAAGACAACATTGTTCATTTGGTCACCTCTTTTATGTGTCCCAAGTGAAACACTGTGTGGTTGCTAACCTTTTATGTGTCCCAAGTGAAACACTGTGTGGTTGCTAACCCTCTGCATCCTGCAGGTGCAAGCTTTGCTGTCAGTGCAGCAGCTTCAGCCTGGGGGCATTTAGTGCTGTGGCTAAGGCACAGTGGGTGCCACACAGAACACTCACCTGTTACAATATAGCAACACATCCTTCACCTGCTGCCAGGAATTTCTTCCAGTCCTAATTTCTGCTTTCCTGGGCCATTCACCTTTTTATTTATTTTCGTATCCTCTCCTTATTTTTTAACATGCTACTGTGTGGGCCTGTGGAATAAATTATGTCACCCAGCTCATAATCACAAGCAATGTAAGCAAGTTCCTGTGGTGAGTGCCTATGGAATGTAAATAGGTACCAAAACATGTGTTATTGTGCATTCATGGATAGATGGCTGGCTGGTTCTTAACGTTGAAACAGTGAATTAGGCAAACTTGTGATTTAGTGGCTTGTGTTTTGAACTGGTGTGAAATTATTTTGAATCTGATTTGTTCTAAGATGACCTTATGTGGTTGACAGGATGTTAAAACCCAAGAACTAGCAGCACTACCCATTCCTGTCGGTGTGTGCAATATTTTTGTGTGTCCAAACAGTGGTATGGCTGCCAGTGTATGAGAATTTTAATGTGCACACAGATGTTGATGCATGAGATTTCACACTAGGGCTGAATAGACAACATAAGAGAGTCTGCACTGAAAGTTGACTCTCTGAGAAAAATCCCTTGTCACACCAGAGACTTGTGCCTGGCTTTTCAGTTAGATGCTCTATCCACTGAGATATCGCTGTATCCCTGCACCAAGATGCAGCACTCTGTTTGTTGTTGTTGTCAGTTTGTGGGACCAAGCAGTTGTGATTGCATCAGCTACACGCACACTGAGGCTTACATTGTGGCAGAACTCACTGCAAGCAGAAGCCAGTCATCCCTGTTTTGGGACAGTCACATAGCTTGAACAAATTTCCTTTTAATCGGTCATTTCAGATTTTGATCTGGTCATTTCACACCAGTTTAAAACACAAGCCACTAAATCAGAGGAATTGGCAGTGCAAGCACACTTGCAAGTGGCACGTGTCGATGACATGAATACCTTCCTCTTTGGGAATTGCCCTAATCCTGGCTGTAACTGCCATCTTCAAGTCACTGATTGTCTGGGGGTTGTTTTCGTGCGCTTGGTCTTTCAAATAACCTCCAAAATCTGGCAGGTTTAAGTTGGATGAGCGTGGTGCCCACTCCATGTCATACCTCCAACTGATGAGTCAATCCTCAAATCACTGCTTTAGCCACACCAGAGTGTTATTGGATGTGTGAGGGGTGGCCCCATCTTGCTAAAACCATTGTTCATCTCTCGTGATGGTCCTGCATTGGCCCAGTGCTGCCCAAAACTTTCTTAGCACCACTGTTGTGGACAATTTCTGCTTTGGCAGAAATTAATGCAACAGAATATATCTGTACCTAAAATAATAAAAAAGTCATGCAATTTTTTTTTCTCCAGCCAAACCTGCTTGGGCTAGTTCCTTTAAGTATGTAATGTTTACTTTTTGCCATGTTTCAGGCACTGCTTATGTGTACCTGTATTTGCAGGTGGTGTGTGTGGGGGTCAGGTGTGTCTAAGATGGATATATATCCATGTTTATTTATTCCCATTCCTTGTTGTTTTTGCAGGCCGTGCCTGGCATTACTCCAAAGCCATGCCGACAAAGTATTCCCAACTATCAGACCATGACACCATGGACCAATGACAACCTGACCGGCCAGCAGCACTTGCCATCTGCCAATCGCGAGATCCGATGCTTCCCGCTGGATGCCCAGATGCCGAGGGATCAGGATTTGAACCCCAAGAGCCTCACAGCCAGCTCCTCCCACCCCCCAGCGTTCCACATGGGCTCTCCAGCTGTCACAGAGATGGTGTACAGTTTAACAACCTCCTTGCCCAGCATGTCTGTTCCTGGCATCGCATGTGGGCAGACGGCGACTAAGCGGCCTCAGACTCAGATTGGAGATATTCCACACATGACACGGGAAAAGCGGTTTCGGAAGACTGCAGAGGCATTGCAGAAGTGTGGTCTGTGGGACATAGCCATGAAAACGGGCAATCTGATTAAACGCAACTCGGAACTTCAGAAGGAGATAGAGCGGTTCCGTGCCGAGGCAACAGTGTTTCTCAAAGATGTGGTACAGAACCCAGAAAACAAAGAACTGATGGAGTCCTGGACTACCAGCGCGCCCTTGACCCTGGGGAATAGGGCATGTGTATCAGATAGCTTTGAGTCCCCTGGCACCACCACTGTGTGCATGGCGAGAAGTAAAGTCTCTGATGGCAACAGTTCCACTACCAGTGGGTATGCGAGTTATACAGAAGGTGGCAGCAGACAGACCTGTCCTGCCTGAGAATACTACCTCATTAGTCCACTGGTGGGCTTTCTTTCACCCTCTTGGCTCTGTTTTTTTTATATCCAGCATCTAACACATACATGATCTTTCATTTGTTGGTTATGTGTATTGACTGTAATGTAACTCTCTTCTTCAAATACTGGTTTATGTCCACAGAGACCAAAAGGACCATTAGGAACATGGAGTCAGGATGGCCACCTCAATTTTCACGCAGCTCTTGAGCTCTCTTGGTGTTAAAAATGAATTCCCTCCGTTCCTTTCCTCCTTCTCATCTTTTAAAGGTGTCAGTAGCTAAATTTGCATATTTTTTAAGTTACAAGAGCTGAAAGTTGAAAGTTTGTTTCCTCTTGTACTCTGGAAATGTAATCTATAATAAAAACCTGTTCAGAAGTATTGTCCTATTATTTGTACTTTAAAAGAAGTCCAAGGATTTTTCGTTTTGTCTTTGTGGCATAATAATTCACAGTCATTATGGTTCTGACATTTCTGTGATCTAATTTTGTAACATGCAAAAAGAATCTGAAACAAAGTTGACTGGTAATTTACTGTTCAAACAAGATCAAAATATACACAAAATTAAAAGGAATATTTATTTTAATTAGACAATACAAAACGTGCACAGTTTGTTTGTGAAAACACCTTTTTCACATAACAGACAGATCATACACTAACAAACAGTAATGGCCATGGATTTGACCCCCCCATCCCCCAAACCCCCACACCTCTCCAACAGCTGCAAGCTAATACTGTCGTAAATGTAACATCACATTTAATTTTTGTTATTATTTGTTAGTGTATTGTCTGTTGATTGAAAAGGTTTTTGTGTGAAAGATTGTGCATGCTTTGGATTGTTTAACTGAAATAAGAGTTATTTACAACCATTTGTGTTGGATTTTGTAAGAACTGCAGTTAAAAATATGTATTTGTTGTTTGCAAACCTGGTGTTTTGTTTGGAGTACTGGTGCTAGGTTTGAGCTTGTTTACAGTGGAGACAAAAACAAATATATATCTAAATAAGACTCAGTTGACTGTGAATACTAAAAAAAAAAAAAAAAAAACTATAGGAACTTGTAAAGTTGTATATCACTGGAAGTATATTTGTTCAGGAGGCCTGTAAACTTTTCTATCTAAAATGGTTTTAGCTGTGCCCTTTGGAAATGTGCATGTTTTTGCCATTTTTTTAATGCACTGAGCAACCCATGCCTAACCTCAGTTGATGTGGCACCCCTAAGAATACATTTTGTACATGCCCCACCCTATCTAACCCTAAGAATACATTTTGTACATGTCCCACCCTATCTAACCCTAAGAATACATTTTGTACATGCCCCACCCTATCTAACCCTAAGAATACATTTTGTACATGCCCCACCCTATCTAACCCTAAGAACACGTTTTGTACATGCCCCACCCTATCTAACCCTAAGAACACGTTTTGTACATGCCCCACCCTATCTAACCCTAAGAACACGTTTTGTACATGCCCCACCCTATCTAACCCTAAGAACATGTTTTGTACATGCCCCACCCTATCTAACCCTAAGAACACGTTTTGTACATGCCCCACCCTATCTAACCCTAAGAACACGTTTTGTACATGCCCCACCCTATCTAACCCTAAGAACACGTTTTGTACATGCCCCACCCTATCTAACCCTAAGAACACGTTTTGTACATGCCCCACCCTATCTAACCCTAAGAACACGTTTTGTACATGCCCCACCCTATCTAACCTATCCTGTCACAGGCTGAGGCAAAGGAATTTCAACAACTGACAACAAAGACCGACAAAGTGTATAGTTGCAAAATGTTAATGGGGTTGGTGCCAGCAGTTTGTTTGTTTTTTGTTGTGTTTTTAGTGGGTGATGTTAGGGAGGCCCATTATGTTTCATATATATTTCAAGGTCTTCCAAAGCAGGAAAGGTGGTGGATATCCCAAGAGCAAAGCAGAAAATGCCAGAGACGGAAATATTTATGAAACCAAAAAATTGCTGTTCAGCCTTCTGCAAAACATATTCTCATGTAGTTACAGTGATGTGTGAAGTCTGATACTTTTCAAGTATTTAAAAAGAAAAGAAAAAAAAGATGGGCAAAGGAAAGTGAAATTACAGATGCAGAAGAATTTGCAATGAGTGAATGGACTCCTGGAAACCATTTTCACCATATGCACGGTATACAGGTAGAGAGAGAAAAACACCATATGCATGTCAAAACACCCTTTACCTTCTCCCCTGTCCCTCCCCTGTCCACCTCCACAACAAAGTAACTAGAGCAGTGATTTCATGGTGGTCTTTGCTGGCATGTTGGTATAATTTCTATTACAGTATTACTATTAATATTATACTTGAATTTGAGGTCCTGTACAAGAAGTAGTACATGTACTTTTAAGACTGTACTTTGATTCTGAGAAGAGACTGGCCGGTGTCCTGTTAGGGGCCAGTCTACTTTATCCAGGGATGTGTAGGTGGGACATGATTTCCACCAATCTGTGCCTTGATTGTTTACAAGCCCCAGATTTGTATTGGTCAACTCACTGTCGAGTGCACAATCCATCAAACAGCATTCATATTGTTGTGAATTTGTTGACATGAGGATGATGAGCTGTTTCTGTTAGCTCTACAGTACTGTGGTGCAGATTATATTTGTTGCAGTAGTACGTAGTATATCTCACTTCCTTCCAGACAAAATCTATAGAAATGGGACTTTCTAGTTTTTGTTATTGTTGAATGGTGATAGTGGAAAGTGACAGCTCTTTTGCGATGTGCAGCACCCACCGGTTTGGCTGTACACTGAATGTTGTTGATGAGCTGCATATGCTGATGTTGTCTTGTCCTGATGCTGGCCCTGATATAACCCTCATGGTTTGCTGGGTGTTAAAATCAAGTAGCTATTTTGTTCTGATGTTTGCCCTGATTTAGCTGTCATGGTTGACTGGGTGTTAAATCAAGTAGGTATCTTGTCCTGATGTTTGCCCTGATTTAGGTGTCATGGTTGGCTGGGTGTTAAATCAAGTAAGTAAACATGGTGCTTAACGTCCACAGAAACCATAAGGCTTATTATTGTCCTGATATAGCCCTCATGGCTGACTGGATGTTGAAATCGAATAGCTGCCTTGTCCTCAAGTGACCCTGTGCAGTTGACCGGATGTTAAAAGCCAGTGACCAACTAGTTAATGACTAATGTGTGGGCCTAATCATGTTTATAGTTATAGATCCAGTACACAATGTTTAAACAGTCTAAGTGTTGCATCAAAATGGTGGTTCTAATGCTACTGTTACTAACAGAGGCGACCAATGAGGACAAAACAAACACATGTGTGGACCAGCCTCACCACACATATCATTGAAGACCCCAGATTATTTAAGAAAGTTTAGATTCACGCATCAAGACACATAATCAACACAGACAGCGAAGAGGAGACAGGAAGGTCTTGAATGGGCAGGGGTCACTAGGCCACTAACATCTGTTACAATCAAATGAACTATTGTTCAGCTTTGAACTGGATTTGTGGACACACGGTATCCAATCGGTTTCAAGTTTATGATGTCAAGCATGTTGCATTGGTTGTAAAACAAGGGACATTCCCAATCTAAAAATAAACACGAGCCAGTAGCTGCTTCTGCAGTTACTGACGACACATGCATGTAGAAAGAGAGCCGTACTTATGGACTCTTTAGTAAATTGGGATTAGTGGCTATCCGCCTTTAACTTTATTTTCTCATCATATATTTGGGCCGAGACCATAAACTTGAACTAAAGCTAGTCTAAATTTCCAACAATTTTCCCTCACTTTTAGTTTTACTGTTGAACAGTTACTTTCAATGAAAGTTGTAACTAATGATTTTGAAAGGCATGTGGCACCAGGGCCCACTGACCCCAACTATGGTGATGCAATGGATCCCCTGGCAAACCCACCCAGAGGTATGACCCCTCTTTTGAGAAAAAAATTTCTAGCAATCTTTTCCTTCACATTTTCATGTAATTCAACTCTTCAACAATCACTTCCCCTGTTTTTATGATAACTTTTCATGGATTTTTACAATGGTTTTGAAGATGAGGGGTTCCACTGCAGCAATGGCTGTAGTAGGAAACGAGAAGGAGAAAGCGTTTTTGTCAGTAAAGCAGCTGTGGGCCAGGGTGTTATTGTCACCTGTGTCAACACCCCATTAACTTGCTTTTATAATTTTGGTTTCAGAGACAAAGGGGTTTTCAAAGGCTTGTGGTTCTTATTTACAAAGGTATCTCATTGCTGTTTGATCTGTATTTTTTGTGTTTGTTAGAGTATGTTTTTTGCTTAAATTGTCCCAAACTACCAAAACAAATAATTGCAGCACACTGTCCAAACTACTCAAATAACAGTAACAAACTGTCCAAACAATCAAAACAAATAGCTGCACCCAAAGATGCATAAATTAAATTATATATTTCTATTCCATTCTTTTTTGTTTGTTTTTTGCTATAGTACTTTGTGTTGGAAAATTACATTTTGCATTATTGTCATTTTAAGAAATGCCAGTATGCCAGTTTAGGAATCTGTGTAGTTTTGGGAAATATCCATTTCTTTGCACATACTATATGTATTTATAAATGTAAGTAACTAACTTGTTTTGTTTTTTATCCCCAGTCAACCAGGACAGTTATATCAGTGTGAATTTACAAGTGAGCCACAATTATTTATAACTGTTGTGTTGGAAAAAAGCAGGAGTTAGAGCCAGGTGGCATTTACAAGGGCTGAAACCTGCTTCATGTGCATGCCATTGAGGTATTGAGGGCATTCTTTTGTTGTACTTCATTGCCCCTTGCAGGAAATTTGGGTCGCCTTACCTGCATAAGGCACAGCAGCTGCAGGAGCAGCACTATCCATTCCTACCGGTGTGTGCAGTATTTCTGTGTGTCCAGACAATGGTATGGCTGCCAGCATTTGGGATTTTTAAAGTGTGCACAGATGTTGATGCATGTGATTGCACACAGGGACTGTACAGATACTAGAAGAGAGTCTGCACCGAAAGTTGACTGGGAGAAAAATCCCTTGTTGTATTGGAGACTCAAACCCGAAGTCATTAATGCGCTAGGCTTTTTGTTTCGATGGGCTACCAACTGAGCTATCCTGCCCCATGCTCTGTTGTTCATGTTGTGATTTGCCGTTGGTAACTGACCAAAACACAGTACATTGTTTGTGATTTATGTGAATTTCTATCATTTCTCCACCCTGACATACACTCATCATTTTGAGGTGATCCTGTGCAGTGAATGGGATGTTAAAAATCCAAGAACTGAGTGACATATATATTGAATATGTGTACATAACATTGTGAAACTGTAATATGTATGTCATGCATTATGACCAATGTCTTTGTTGTGCACTTTTTGGCAGGTTACAGTTGGAATATGAAAGGGAACAAAATCTGAAGCTTAGTGGTGCTTTGAACTGATTCAGAAATGTTTTGTGTACTCTTAATGGACTTAGCAGTTTACTTACTTTCTGTTGTTTCAATTATCAGTATTTGTTCTGC
Organism: Alviniconcha strummeri; assembly: GCA_963584105.1. NCBI lineage: Eukaryota > Metazoa > Mollusca > Gastropoda > Provannidae > Alviniconcha > Alviniconcha strummeri. The sequence goes on from OY757543.1 coordinate 2,137,562, forward strand.
AGTATGTTTAACTTTGCATGATAGAGGGGAGTGTTGTCTAAACATGATATCAGAGCTTAGGAGCTGTATGAAAGTTGAGGTGGACTTGCTGGGCTTCCTGTCCCTAATAGTCCGTACAATCTCTGTGGATGTGAAGTAACACTGAATGAACAAATTGAGCATGATGTTCTGCACTATGTTTAACTTGGCATGATAGAGGGGAATGAGGTCAGAGTATGACTTTCCCTATCCAGGCATAATATTGAAGTTCATTTGTGTTGAAAAAAAAGAAGTTAAAAAATCTTCTGTATTAGTGAAACTGGTGATAATGTTGACATAGTAGTCATTATTGGTATTGTGTAAAAAGTCATTGGCATTTTAATTTTCTGTGTGAAAAATCATTCTGTGTAATGCTTATTGTTTGTGAGACCGTCCGGCTCTTTGCGGCAAAAATGTTGCCTTGATTTTCTTTGTAAACTATTGACATGGGTGGCACCAGCATTGACTGACTTGCATCATTGTACATGGAGCACTAAAGAACCCCAATCCAGTTGCATCACAGGTACAGGAAATGCTTACAGTTGGCAACCAGCCCATGCAGAGTACTTTCAGTCTAAAAGCAACTGCCATCCCCTCCTCCCACCCCCGCCCAGCAGACAGAAACAGTCTTTGTTGGCCGCTTTTCACTGCTACCCAAATATGACTGGCAAACTGTTGGACGTGTCATAGTGTTCACTATATTGAAGTAACCAGTGAAGCAAATGTACAGGGGTTTGAAAGCACACAGTCTGCTTCCTGTCTTCCTCACAGAATGTCTGGAAACATCTCACATTTCTAGTGGTCTTCATTGCATCTTTCATGTGCCTATCAGGCAGTTGGATGTACACACAGATGATTCAGCAGACAATCTCCAAACTGTGTAAGTTGATGCAAACCTTGCATGATAAAATACTATTGAGCTTGACATTTTCATATCAGTTTGTGACCTGGATTGGATTTCAGACATTATATAATTGTGTAACCCTCTCAGTTAATTGTGTGTGTGAGTGAGTGAGAGAGAGAGATACTGTTGTGATTAAAGTCCTAAATAACACATAAGTATTAAACTGTGTGGATATATGCTGACTGGCTACAATTCCAAGAATGAATCTGTGAACATTGTCAAAAAGATACTGTAGGTTGTGAACAAGTGCAGACAGTTGACTGATCAAATGCAGCTGAGTTTGTGACTGATCAAATACAACCCCAGTTTGTTCACAAACTTTCAGTGTCTTTTTGAGAAGTGCTCACAGATTCATTCTTGGAATCTTAGCCAATCAATGTGCGGCCACACTGTTCAACATGGTTATTTAGGACTATAATCACAGCACTATCTCTTTCTCACACACACATTCACATTACACACACACACACAATTAATCAAAGGGATTACAATTGTTTAATATGTATTAATATACCCATGACATTACACTGGATGTTTTTTGTTTTGTTTTTAAATTAAAGGAGATAATTGAAGTGTTTCCTGCTTTTGGCAAAGAATCTAATGTCGGCATTTTCTGAGATATTAACTTTTGCTTGATGATAACATCCATTAGTTTTACACATTTCAGGTAACTTGACCTGTTTTCAAGGACACAGGAATGGTAAAAAAAGTTCATGATTTTGAATGCAAATTGAGAGTGTTCTTGTTGTTTGTTGTGCAGGTCTGTGTGTGTATTTTTTCTGCATTCATTCCTCTTTTTTTTTCTATGGCAATAAGCTTGACCTTTTGTGTATCAGTAGGGTATCACATGATAACTTCATTTCATGAGAACTACAGACTTACGTTAATTGAAGAATGTATTTTTTCGTACACAGATTCAAATTATTTGTTGATACCGAGCCTTTTGTCATAATGCATTTTGTTGCGATTATGGCCCAGTTTTAAGTGTTTCTTTTCACTAGTTACTGTTTTGGGTCCACTGTTTCAATCTGTTTTGTTGAAATACGTATATATGTTACAGTGACTGGTAATGCTATTGTATGCGACATGTTAAATAAAGAAAAAGATAGTAAGTGTTGTTTTCCCTTTGTTTATTGCACTGATGTATCTTGGGGTTGAGTGAGACTGGTTTAAATCCTTCGGTGCTACAGGGTAAAAACAGACGCCCGCTAGTCCAGCTGGACAGCATCCTCACCATGTCAACTGTATTGCTGTGCTTACTTGCCTCCCTCAAACAATTCCACTGTGGTTACTTTGGCCCAGAGAGTTGTTGTTTTTCTCCCTTCTGCACTGACCATTGCTGCAGAATGGAAATGACTGAGTGTACCAGTGGCTCTACTGGTATACCAGGCATACTGCAAAGACTTCTTACTAGGTTTATGGTCTGTTCGTAATGAGATGGGTCACAGTACATTATGAGATCAAAAGTGAGCTTGGGATCTGCCTTCTTGCTCTTTCCAACCCAACCTTGCTTTTTGAGAAGCTTTTTATGAAGGTGACTTGGCCTGTGCAAAGTGAACAATTATGTATATTCTAAGCAGCGAAGCTGGTGATTAGCACCAACAGTTTCATTCTATTCACATACGTTTTTTTTTGGGGGGGGGGGGGAGTTTTTAATGCAAAAATTAATGATTATTTTGCAGTGAAAATGCCCAACTTCAGATGAATATTTTATATATATATGAATTCAGCTTCTAATCTTTTTTTAAATTCTGCTAAATGACCAGATTGTTGTGTCTGTGGTAGATAAATTAGTGAAACTGATTATTCAAGTTTTGTCCAAACTGTTCAGCCCTGTGCTTAATTGTGTTTGTGCCTGCAAAGTGCATACATACACGTATACATGTGGACACATACACGGGGACACACATACATACCCATTACTGTGTGGAAGCAAGTTGGCAAGTAGCATATGCTGATTAATAAAAAATATTTAAAACAAAAAATCTCCATTGTTTACAATCCTGCATGCTAAGCTTTCACTCTCTCACTGGAAAAATATACTCCACAAACTAATCATGCACATGCTGCTGAAAACAAAACAAAAAAACAACAACAAAACCCCATCAACTATTGGGATTAAGATGAAATTCAGAAATACAAGTACTGTTGCATCTCTATTTTGTACACAAATTGCTGTTTTGGGGCAGATGCTGTTTATTTTGATGTCAAACACAGATTTAAACACGTAAAAGGATCGAGAGAATATTGTTGATTAGGACAAGACAAAACCAGCAAATGTTTGGGGTAATCCCCTTCATCAAGCAATAAAATGACACTTAAACAACAGCTAAATGGTCAGAAATGATGAAAAATTAAGATATAAGTTAAACCTCATCAGTTTTTGGTTGAACTATGTTGTTTTCATGTCCAGTGTCTGGAAGATTTTTTAGAAAAAAAATTCAAACACTAAAAGTTGTCAAACTCTAAAGCACCTCGCTTTTTTTGATACTAGGAAATTCTTGGCATTTCAGAAAATGTGAACTTTGATGCAAACTTATTGTGCTGAATACAATGCTCAAGATGGCTGATTCTTTTCAGCATAAACCACCAGTTCATTGTACCCTGTTTCTTTGTCGTCTTCTCTTTCAAACCTCACTCCTTCACATTCCCCAAGGACCACTTCAGCTGTCGTATAGATAAACAAGTCCCCCACAACATGCCCTCCAATGACCTTGCCTTCGCTGTCACTGAGGGAGATGTGAAGATGTCCGCCTTCCCCGCCTGACACCGTACCCACAAGGGACACAATTTCAAAGGGTCCTTTATAGGTAACAATCTGAAGAAGAAGAAAAAATAATGGCAAGCACTTTTGAAACCTACTATTACCCATGCAGTATCAGGCTGAAGCAAGTATAAGATTAAGACACGTAAAAAATAGTGTCATCCAGAGATGCTGAGAGTAAGACCGCTAAAGATGAAACATTATTTTTAGGTTTTACAGGCAGAGGGGTTGACTTCATCCCCTCTTACTACAAGTGGGAAAAAGGAGAGGCAGAGAAAGTAGTTGGTTTCATACACGCAGTCAATCTTGTAGGTCATACTGGGGCAAAAGAGAGTGAGGGAGATGGGGAGAAGGGAGAGATATGCAGAAAGAGAGAGAGAGAGAATTGTAAGTTCACTCAATACTGCTATTCGTGTGTAAAGGAACTAGCCTTCTCAGTTCCACTGAAAAATTATGTTGTTGTTTTTTGGTACATGTCTATGACCTTTTCTTATATTCATCATTGTTCTGTACAGTAGCACTAGTTTATTCATCTGCTGGCTAATTTCACCCCAAAACGATGAATTATATTTACAGTAGCTACAAATAACTTCGGGTTAACCCAATGGCTAACACACTTCCTAAAACGATTCAATACATTGTGAAAAGCTCACTCCACAGAGTTAAACATGACAGAACAAAAAGAAATTTGTGACAAAATGAAAACCATAATTATGTATTCCTTTTGAACAGTCTGTACACGAAACAGAGCTTCTGGTGTTCTAAATTTGACACCAAAGACACCTTTGTGACATAAAACTGAAATGTGGGTGAAACCACACAAAACATGGGAAAGAGTGTGTGAAAAAAAAGTGTCAGTGACACTGACACTTTATAAAATTTATATTAATTCAAAGGTACTTTCAATCATTTTTAATTAAATTTTCAAGCACTTGAGGAGTCATTTTCAATTTGAATGAGAAAGCTAGTTCTTAATGTCACATGGAGGGTCATCTATCAAGACACCCACTGTGGAAGAATCGGCAAGACGCAGTGTTGCCTCGGTAACACTCCCCACACAGGTGAGCACAAAAGCAGCTTTCAGGTTCCGTGATCTGACCAGGTCTTGCAGAGATTGCTGTAGCTCCTGCCCTGGTGTAAACCTCACAGCAATGCACCTCACTGATCCTGTTTGAGCTGCCTGTCAACATAATGTCAATCATATGATTAATATTGTAGTTGGGTCATATATTCTCCCCAAAACTGGACCAGTGAGGGTGCTGTTTTTCTGATGAAATAAAATTAAAACATGAAACGTTTCAAACTACCTCTATATTTCTTATGTAATGTGTTTGGAAAAATAAGGGAAATGTCACAATGTGTGAATGCATCATTATTTCTTGTGCTGTGAGTCTTTTTTGGTAAAAATCGTGACATTTTCATGGCCATCATTTGTGACATGGTGAAGGGAAGCTTAGCTGATCACAGATATTTTCTTGAAATCATTCCTGATTGAATAAAAACAGATTTCATGAGAAAGAAGGTGAGTAGTTTTTACATACAAATGATATTTACTGTGTGTTGTTTTCTACTAACAGCTCCAAACAAAGTAAACATAGTCAGTGTTTCGTACGTTACTGATGGGGTCTTCTGAGTGTGTATCACGATATCATGACAGAAACAAAGCATTTTCTTTTTTTCATCTGCTTGGTAGATGAACACATTTCATCTTGTTTGATGACATGAGAGTAGATACAAAATAAATTACAGTAATTTCTTCAGGGGTGGTTGACGTGGTGCCTTAAAATGGTGTAACGTGTGAGCACACAGAAGAACTATTTCTGATGGTACCACTGACTTTCAACCTACCCTAACATACAAGTCCACATCAGCTGACTTGCATCAGCAACATTTGACCTTTTTTTTTTGCACTGTGTGTGGTGTATTATTCGACAACAAAAGGGAAAGCACTGTGGTGTCTTCAGGGGTGAGGGATGTAATGCTTGTGACTGAGTCTGGGTTCATACAATGAAATCATGACTATTTCTATTATATGTTCTGAATTGCTGATCTTTTGGCAACCAGCTTAGTTTGACAGTTCATTTTCATAAACTGGAGTGTCTTGTGAAAAGGTTGCTTTGCTGTATTCAAGGTCAAGTTCACAATGAAAGTTGTGAACTTAAGTGAATGTTTGCCTGGACAATATCTCTGATGATCAAACTTAGTATGGTGAGGCATCATCATCAGCCAGAGTATCACACAGATATATCATTTTGTTATGTTCAAGGTCAAAGCCACAATCATTTCTACTAGATCTTCAAAAATACTGAAACTTTTGCAACCCAAATTAGTTTGATGGTACATCATCACAAGACAGGGTAAGACACAGTGAAAAGATTTTCTAGCTTTTAGAAGTTTTACACAGGGCGTGAAACAGAGAATATGGCTTGGGTGACTGTGGACTAGATTGCTGCCACTCTTGGCCATCTCAGTATCTAAAGCAGGGGTCAATACCAGTTCCAATCCAGAAAATGTTGTTGTTGTTGAGTTGATGCTTAATGTCCTCAGATGTCATTTGACATATTAGGGACAAGTTGTGACCAATGCCGAAGCACGGTTCAATACGTAAGGTGCATGCGTGTTTAGCTGTAACCTGCCACCTGCACTTTTGGCAGAATGACCGGGATTTTTTACGTGCTACTGTGGTAACACGGGGGTGGAACGGATACCGAAATAGGAGTCAGCACAGAAAGTCGACCCTGGAGAAGTAAATTCTCCCGCCGTTCCAGCAGGGATTCGAACCCGCGACCTTTCAATCACGAGTTCGGCGCTCTAACCACTGAGCTATCCCCGCCCCCCTCCAGAAAATGTGGAAAGAACATTGCTTTTGTAATGAATATACTTGTTTATTAAGTTTTCTGGTCAGTGGTTCAAGTGTGTGATTCTTATAAATTTATATCCTTTTGTACTTGTGATCATGTCTAGATAACATGTGAGACAGATTACTAATTAAGTGCGACTGGATATTAACTTTAGTAAGCAAGAAACAAATATCCCTCTGACATGTATTATATATATATAAAGTTCAGAACCAGTTAGTGTGACACATCCCCCCCCCTCCCCCCCATCCCCCACCACCCACAAATAACTTTGGAAAAGAAAATTAAGAAAAAAAAAGAAAAAAAAATGTGTGGTCTATTTCGTTCATGTCTGTACTTTGAAGAAGACATTTTAAAGCAAAATCGTTAATGAGGCAGGAAAATAAAAGAATAAAAATAAAACAAAATTCAAAACATGCCAGAAGTGACAGATATTCTTTCATTAGTTAGGAAATATTGCATAATAAAAAAGGCCAGAGTCAAACCAGCCACTGAGCTGACTCTATTCATGCATTTCTGGTGTCTTCTGTAACATGCCTGACACTGACCGATGGCATAACATGATGTACAATTAACCAATTAGTTCCTGGCACCTAGTCAATTTATGTCTTATATTTCTGTGTACACACAAGAGATGTCAAGCTTTTATTTCCAAATAATAACATTAAATAATTCACACTCTGAATTTTTACCATCTATGTCACAGTTTTGACCAGTTTACAGGAGAATGACCCAGTTACTTTTTACATTTGGCTGTCATATTAAAAAAAAAAAAAAAAAAAAAAAGTCAATGAAAAATCTGGGTACTGTGCCCTAGGAAAAGCCAGCTATATTAGTCACACTACTGAACCCCCTACATGCCATTCCTAATGATGAGAAGATTTCTACAGATGTTTTCCAGGGAAAGCTTTTCTCCAACTGTCAGGGGCTCAGGTGACCGTGTGTGTGTGTGTGTGTGTGTGTGTGTGTGTGTGTGTGTGTGTGTGTGTGTGTGTGTGTGTGTGTGTGTGTGTGTGTGTGTGTGTGTGCATGCATGCGCGCACACATACAAGTGCATGCATGCATGTGTTTTGATTGATTGATGATCACTTATATAGCGCTATTCTCCACTCTCTTGAGCAGGCTCACTGCGCTCGCCTGTGGTTCTACATGAGTGACAAGTTTTGTTTTGTTTTGTTTTTTATAGCGCGTTTTTTGAATATCCACCGAAGTGGTGTACTTACAGCGCTGACATGGCTGGTGCCACATGAAACTGCAGCCATCTCGGCGCAAGTTCTGTGTACACCATACAACCATGCATCATGTCACTTCATGCAAAGCCACATATGTAAGGTGTATGCGTGTTTAGCTGTAACCTGCCACCTGCACTTTTTGGCAGAATGACCGGGATCTTTTACGTGCTACTGCGGTAACACGGGGGTGGAACGGATACCAAAATTAGAGTCAGCACAGAAAGTCGACCCTGGAGAAGAAAATTCTCCCACCGCTCCTGCAGGGATTTCAACCCGGGACCTTTCAGTCACAAGTCCGGCGCTCTAACCACTGAACTATCCCCGCCCCCATGTGTGTGTGTGTGTGTGTGTGTGTGTGTGTGTGTGTGTGTGTGTGTGTGTGTGTGTGTGTGTGCCTTTGTGTGTGTGTGTGTGAACACGTCACCTGTTACTAGTACATTAGTAGCATGTCTGTGTGTGTGTCTGATTCTAATGTTTTTAATTAATCAAGTGTATTCATTTGTGTGTTTAGTTATTGTGATGAAAAACGTAACAACAAACAAATAGCTAAGTAATAATCAGAATATTGTAGCGGGAGAGCTGTGCAAGCTAGCTCGAGTTACGGGCCCTGAGTTTCCCCACCCCTTCTCTCCAGTCGGACGCTGCCTGCCAGCGACTGGCCGGTGCCGCGCGGTGCGGTATAAAAGACAGTGCCTGCCCGGTTTCTGTACCATGTGCTGAAAAGTGCTGGTAACCCCTACCCCCCCGAGTTTACATGCTGAAAAGTGTGTAGCTCTTCCCTTAGTTATTAAGAGACCTGTGCTGCAAAGTGCGGGCGCGCATGTTTAGTAATTAAGAGACCTGTGCTGCAAAGTGTGGGCACGCATGTTTAGTAATTAAGAGACCTGTGCTGCAAAGTGTGGGCACGCATGTTTAGTAATTAAGAGACCTGTGCTGCAAAGTGTGGGCACGCATGTTTAGTAATTAAGAGACCTGTGCTGCAAAGTGTGGGCACGCATGTTTAGTAATTAAGAGACCTGTGCTGCAAAGTGTGGGCACGCATGTTTAGTAATTAAGAGACCTGTGCTGCAAAGTGTGGGCATGCATGTTTAGTAATTAAGAGCCTGTGCTGCAAAGTGTGGGCACGCATGTTTAGTAATTAAGAGACCTGTGCTGCAAAGTGTGGGCACGCATGTTTAGTAATTAAGAGACCTGTGCTGCAAAGTGTGGGCACGCATGTTTGGTAATTAAGAGACCTGTGCTGCAAAGTGTGGGCATGCATGTTTTAGTTATTAGAAGACTTGTGCTGCAAAGTGCGAGCGTTAGTTAAGTTTATGTTTGTTTGCTTTCTTGTGCTGCAAAGTGCAAGTATTAGTTAAGTTAATGCAAGGGTGCGGCTTATTTTTGTAGGTAATTGGTACTGAGCCTATGCCGGTAGCTAAGTTAGCTATGGTTTAGTGCGTAGGTTAGACATAGTCGTGAGTCGGTTTGGTTTGCTCTTGCGTGTACTGTATGTGTAACATGCGGTAGTGTAAATAAAACTGTATGCATTTCTTTATTTGGTTCGTCACTATAATGGGAGTATGTACTGAGACGGAGTGTGGTCAGTGCGCGCGTTTGTGAGCGTGCCTCAGTGTTTTCGTCATGTTGGTACATGTGTACAACTTCTGTCTCCACTTATCTTTTGTCTAGTGTCTGTTTTAAGTGGCATAAGTGCATAGTGAAACGGCACACCTACCTCTGAGGAGCGGACAAACAACCAAACACTAACACAGGTTTTTTTCTGGATACCAAGGTCGGTTGATTGTAGTGATTTTGAACACAACGCGAGGAACTTGACATTGAAAGGCACACTACATGAGGATGACTAGAGACAATGGTTTATTCCAGTGTGAGTGTCTCTCCTTGGCAATCTCCAGCCTCCCCCTGAACCTAAAATGAGGAACGGGCCGCAGGTCCGGTTACAATATAATAATTAAACAAGTGTAAATACAAAAATATGCAACTTTATCAGTTGTGGGCATCATTGCCAACATGAATCGTTTAATTAGATGCTTTTAGTCACTAGGGCAAAGGATTCGCGTGGCCTACCCATGATCAATGACAGAGCCCAAAGTGTTCAGGACCTGCACAACAGGTGTCTGGGCCTGTGTTTGGATAAAGCATAATTATTACCCAGTCCTTACTCACTGTAACTGAATATTATTATTCATATATATATAAAATTTAATAATAAACCACACAAATATATATTATTTTTTAATTCATTTTTTAGTCATATCCAGGATCCCAAAAGTGACGTCACTTTTGAAAAAGAACAATTAACTTTAAAGATTTATTGTACCCGTCATCGAATTCTCAGAATATGGCCAACTGCTCTTTACTTTCGCTTCTCATTATTCTTCGCAACTTTGCAAGGGACACAACCTTGCTGCCATTACAAGGATTCCCAATTTATTTTCAATAGCACACTTCTCAAAACACAAAATGACAACCCTTTTAAGAACGCACTCGACGGACAGCTATCACAGTACTGATTTATTTTATTTTATTTTTACTATGTGTAATATTAGGCTGTTATATTCTACTGTCAACAGTACAAATTTAACCATACCATCCTGGTCTGGAAAAATAACTGGAGTAGCTTCCCGTGAAAATTTCAACGGGAGTAAGAATTTTTTAATTTACTATTCTTTTATGAAAGAACAAGCTTAAAGCAAAGGAAAAGAAACAACAAAACCAGAAGCCAGATAAATTGTCTATATATTGATATTCTTTATAAACTGCAATGATTCAGGGACTGAAAACAAACTGACGAGTCACGAACAAATTGTTATAGTACACACTTTGCTTACTCCCTCTCTGTTGTGGCAAACGGCGCAAAACTTTGGGCAGACCTTGTGTGCAAGGCGGGGGAATCTGTTTGCTCACAAAATGTCTGCTGAAAACAACGCAGATATGGAAAGTGATTCTCTGTCAATGGTTGATGTCCTTGCGGAGCAATCACGCATGCAGGAGGACGCGTCAGCAGTTTTGGGCGACAGTGATGAACAGAACTGCACGTATCCAAAGGCGAGTCTGACCAATCTTTCAGTTTCGCTCTTTCACAAGTTTCAGCCTTTGCCAAACACTAAAAGTGAAACAGTATACCTACCATTTTGTTGTTGTTGTTGATTTTCCCACGTCGTCAATACACTCTCCTAATAAGCTTCAGTAATAAATGATTATATTGTGCCACCACGTATTTGTCACTGTGTGACATCAACCAGTTACTCAGCAGTCGGCAACAAGTCGTGCTTTTTTGATGGTTTAAAAAACTTCTGATCAGATCGTCGACTCAGCTTTATGTGATCACTTATGAATTTAGGTATTGTTAATTCTCTCGTTGGGTGCATCCCATAAGAGCGCGTTTCACACCTTTTTTAAAAGCGGAAGTGTGAAAACTGAAGCTAGAAACAGCGCAGTTTTTTGTTCGATAAGAGCGCATCTTTGGAATTTAAGAAAATAATAGAATGTAAAATTAAGAAAGAGCGCGTTGTGAAATGTGACGTGAAACTTTATCGTAAGTTTATAGAAAGACCAATACAGTTATATTAATGGCTTAGAGTCAAAGTCAACTATCTCCAGATAATTGATTGACTTATTATTGACCTTATTGCAAAAACCAAGAAACCAAGAACCAAGTAGTAAACAAGTCAGTAACTAATATACAACAGGGATTAGGTTGCTTATATTTCTGCAGTCTTATTTTTGAACAAGTTATTAGTTTTTGCAATCAGGTCAGTATAAGTCAATTGACTCTCTGAGATAGTTAAGTTTGACTTTAAAGCAATTGCATTAGTCAAGCTCACATGCAAGATGCTCACACAAAGGCACAGAAACACAAATATATGCACATACAATTCTCTCTCTCCCCCACACACATACACACTCGCACACACACATATACACACATATGCGCATGCACACACACGAACAGAAAGAAGAATAAATGATACAATTGCGCATTGCTCAAAAATATATTGTTTTTTCACCATTAAAAATGAATTTAAAATCAAACAAGTTCTGTCTCACTCTTTCTCTATATCTTTCTCTCTCACTCCCACTTTCCTCCCTCTCTCAGTTTTTTCTCTATCTCCCCCATCTCTCTCAATATATATATTAATTATTATATATATATATATCTTATGCAAGTATAATGTAAGTATTTAATCAGTATCTTTGATTTGTCACTGCCAAGAAGCAGTTCTCTTTCATTCACACATTCTTTCTCTGATCGATCTGTCTCTCACTAAATCTGATTGATCTATCTCTCTGGTTTCTCCTTTTCCAGTTAAGCGCGCGCACACACACACACATACACACACGCATGCACTTAAAGCATTCCATACAAGTTTCAGAGGACAATGAAAGTACAAAAAGATCCAAGATGCAGTCATCAAAGGATATATTTCAGCATATTTGACCGGTTTGCGCAAAAGCACATATGTGATTAAAAACACAACATGTACAACACAATTCATCTCATGTAAACTGACAGTGACATGTAAAATGTCTATCTTCTCCGTTAAAAAAATAAAGCACAGCAGGAAGATTTTTGTTGCCTTCCCATTCACATACTCTTTCCTTGTGATCGTTCCATTTTTGTAGTCCATTTTCAGGTGTTCCATCTGCTGAAGTTTCAGCTTTCTGGCAGCTCTCATTAGCGGCTGTCTTGCTTGGTTGTTCATTGTGTTAATTTTCATGTAGGAGATTGTCTGAACCTCTTTCAGTTTGTCAGTCAGCTCACAAACGGTAGGATGTGCTCTGTAGAAGAGGTCTGAAAAATGACGATGAAATGATTCACAGGCATTGGTAGTTGAACTTATGTTATTGTGTTCAAGTCCGGATGAGCCCAAACGTGTGGAGGAAATGTTGCTTCATCTGAGACGTATGTGCTTAACACGTAATCTCCAAAGGCTTCACATCTGTTGTTGGCTGGTGCATCATCCATGAGATCAAAGGTGAAGCAATCTTGAATTTCGTGAGCTGAAAGAAAACTAAGCCCAAAAAATTGCTTCAGCCAAACACCGATGTCTGAGTCAGCTGTCTTGTAAGCATCAGAAAGACCAAGGGATGCAATCTTCCGGTACCAGGCTTGGCTCAAGTGAAAATGGCAGCCTTTGATTCGAATCTGGTGCCAGATGGATTTTGCTGTTGCGTGAGTAGCTTTCTTGAAATCCAGAGTGACATCTTGTGGTTGAAATGCTATGCCAAAGTTCTCAGCCATTGTCTTGATGTGCTCGGACATGTCGATGTACGCATCTTGAGCTTTCAAGGGCAGCAGAGCGAACACGCAAGGTACATAGTGTCCATTTTTGTAGGCATGTAGAGTATACAGCTGGTAGAAGAAACGTGGCCACATCTTGAATGTGCCATCACCAAATATCTGGGCATTTCTGTCACACAGAAGTTGCATGTTTGTCCTTGTGGTCAAAATGATGATCCCTTTGGCCACATCATTGACATGAATCATTGGTTCTCCTCTGCAGGATGTTACCTGATGCTGGTCGATACAATTGTGTGTTTCAGTGCAAGAGTTTGGTAGTGTCGGAAGTTGTTTCCTCTGCTCATGGTACATTGCCTTTCTGACTCTTTCTATGTCCCCTGTCTCCAGATGAGCATTCATGTTTTGTAGCTCCTGTAGCATAATTTTAGACGGTTTCTGGAAGAGATTGTCTGCCCCATGCCTTTTGCAATTTCTTTGAAATTCTTTGACAGTCATGTCACGATCACTCTGTGTTTCATGGTCACCATGCTCATTTTGTGAACTGGACATTGCTGTGTTCTAGGTCGGTCCTACACCTTGCTTTGCACCATTCTTCGTGCACCTTGACATCTTTGATTTGGGATAGGTGCGATCCAGTCAATAGAGGTATCCGTTGACATGTAGTGATGGCTTTCCTTTGTTGTGGTCAACGATACAGTGTCATCAACACCAGCCATATCATATCACATATGCTTCTTTATTAAAAAAAAACAAGTCTGAATGTAAACAAAAAGACGGGTATTTGAAACTCACATGAATATTTGGTAAATTTCTGGTGACAACGATCTCACATATATATACAAACAAACAAGTCTTTAAAAACATGAACTTATGTTGATGACAATGATCTTACCAATGTGCTGTTATTAGCACAAAAAACACACATTCACCTGCGCTCTTTTGGCATGAACACGCATTCTTACTAGCATGCAAAATGCGCTGTTATAGACTCGTGCTTATTAGTGATGCGCTCTTTTCGATGTCTCTGCTGTTGTTACTTCCCTGAAATGACTGACTGATGGGGGGCGTTGAGAGGGAGTGAAAATGGAAGTGAAGATACAGCCGTTGAAGTTTGAACACTAATTTACAAGGTAACAAGGCAGTTTAAAAATACAGTTTGTTAGAATTCATTAGCAGTTCTGACTGACTTGAGAAATCACAAACACCAAAAGTAGCCAAATGCTGCCTACAGAGAAATTACAAACATCAAAAGTAGCATACTTTCTAACATGGCAACAATCTGTAATCTCTCAATTGCTCTGTACTGTACTAACTACTTAGTACTGTTACCGGTAGAGTACTAGACTACTACTAATACTAAGTACTAACGTGTCATTGTACCATAGATTTTTTTTATTAAAAAATAAATAAATTATAATACCATGAGGTGGGCTTTGTTGGGTTCTGAAAAGAATCACCCAACACGAATAGTGTAACATGATCAGTTTTATTCATCTTTTTTAAAAAGCTGATTATGAAAATAATTAAGATTGTGTATTATACTGATTACTACTAAAGTTGATTATTTTTGTTCTCAGTTACTGATTTAGTAATTGGTATATATCTGAAGAAGAAAAGACCAGCAGTTGGCTAGAGTTACTGCCCATGCTGGCTGTGCATTAGGAGTGTGACTGTGACTGGGAGTGCCTGTGATTCTAGATGGGGAAGGGAGCAGGATTTTGTTAGTACAGTAGTAGACCTCTAGTAGTACTAGTAATAGTACTAAGCAGTGGTAGCATTATATTTATAGTGATTAGTATTGGGCGGTTCAGTGAAGCTGCTTTGCACAAGTGAATGCCCTTTGTAATCTTTTGCGCAAGAAGTCGCGAAAGGTTGCAGCATCACTTTCGGGCCAATTTCTGAGTAGGCATTGCTTCACACTGTGTATTAAAATGGAAGTTGAACCTAGAATTGCGAAGCAATACAAATGCCACCACTGTTGCAGTTGCAAAAATTACTGGGGATAGTGGGATGGAGGGTGGAAAAAAGTGTCTGTGTCATTTTTTGGCTGACCAGAGGATCGCCAGTTCACAAAAAATGTGTTTTGGGGCGTCCTATAGCACAAGAAACAAGTCATTGCTTGTTGACAGACACATTGTGACTACAGGCTTCCGAAAATGCCTTTAAAGTTGGCAATGTAAAATTCACAAATTCACTGTCACCACCTCCCATTGTGAAGAAAGCACACACCTGAAGTAAAAGCCACCAAGGGACTTAAGCAATGCCAGGCAAATGTCAAAGGAGTTAACAACCCTGCCTGAACTGTCCAATAGACAGCTGTGTATCTGACCGATTACAGTGATTGACCAGTTTCTGTGAACAGCTTTTGACACCTTATAAAAATATTTTTATATATATGTAACACTAGCACTAGTAACAGAAACTAACACTGATTTGAAAATGTCATCAATGTCTAACTAGTTGTCTAACCAGTGCAGTCACTGTTAGTGTTATATCTTATTATTAAATATTATTATAAAGTTATAAACTTGCTAAGTCAGTGACACTGTGAGCTGTCATATTATGATCTGCTAGCAGACCCCAACCCCACCCAACACACACACACATTTTTTTTTTTTTTTTACAGCTGTGAATTATTTTTAATAGTATTTCATCACTTCTGTATAATTAATTTAGTCCTCAGGTTTAAAATAATTTAAAGAAGTAGACAGAAAAAATTGAAGGTAGTAAAACTAAAAGCCACTGATCACAGATCAGTAATCCAAAAGTACAACTCAAGGTAACAGTTTATGTGAATGTGATCTGTTGCACTACAGGGCTATGTTCAGCGGCAGGCGCTCTATGCTTGCTCAACCTGTACATCCACTGAGCCAGCGGGGATGTGTCTAGCCTGCAGCTACCAGTGCCATGAGGGTCACAGCTTGTATGAGCTCTACACCAAACGGTGTGTCACTCAGCACTGAACCCCTGTCAATCCCTGTTATGCTCGCACTTTCACTTCTATTCACTCTTCTACCTCATTCTGCCTTTGCTTGGTTCTTTTCCTGGTCAGCAGTGAATGGCTTATTAATTTTAGTATGAATACAGTATTTTTGTTACCAATTTGAATATTGTGGTTTGTTTGAAATGGTACAATTTAGTAAAGTTGTATGTCTTGCATTGCCACTGTCAGAGTAATAATATACGTTGTAAAATATGAATAATTTTGTGACCTTAAAAAAATGTATTTTTTTATGGCATATGATATCTTTTTCTGATCACTGGTACTAATGTACTACTACTGGATTGAGCAATTTTGTCATCTCATTTATTTTACAAAAACTTAGTATTTTTACTTTTACTTTTGTCAGAATTGAACTAGGTAGAAGTAACAACCTGTTACACACAGTGTAATATGTGTATAGATTTAACCATTTAGTTTGTACTTTTTAGTACTACCTCCTCCAAAGCAGTCACATTTGAAGTTAGTTCCAAGATTGCAAAAAATAGATTTGGAATCAAGATTTAATTATGACAAACCATGTTGTTAATGTTAGTTTTTGTTATGTTTGCAGTAATTTTCGGTGTGATTGTGGCAACAGCAAGTTTGGTGGGAACAAGTGCAAGCTTGTACCAGTAAGTCAGTTTACATTAAAGTTACATATATATATATATGAGCCTGTGACAAAAGGTCGTGATCTAAAGTGGGACACACTGCCTCAAAATCAAACTCCCAGTAAGCTATTTTCAGTCTTACCATTAGAAAGTGGTATGTTTCAAGTAACTATTTCCATCATAAAAAAATGGTTTTGATCCAAGTGTGTGCTGTATGGCATCAAAACTGGGGTCAGGTCAGGTGTGGACGTTTGTAACAATGGACACAGTGAATGTCATAATAATACAGAGAAAAACCATTTGTATGCAATTTTAATGCTTCTGGTGCATTTAAGTAGCTGCTAGTAATAAAATCAGAGCAGGCAGGACAAACAAATTCTGCTTTAAATGTAAGTATTATGTAATCACTGTGTCCAAATTTTGCGCTCAAGAATCTAGTTCTACAAATAATCATTTCAAACACAGAACAACTTCAGTAAAGTTTTCAAACAAGGAACACATTATTTCATAGTATACACTGTAATGATAAATGCAAAAAAAATGCAAGGCAGGAGGCATATTCACACATTCCAACTTGTTTAAGGGGACGAACGTAACACTATGGCAGTGGAAACAATCTATGAAAACCAAAGATACTATTTCACCCAGACTGAACAAACAGTACACAACTGTAGTGAATCTAGGCACAGTAACAGTATGATATGACAGGTTAAAGGAGCGACTTTCTGAACATGCAGATCACATTAAAACTTTAGGACAATTTATAAGAACTCCCCCCTCCCCCCCCCTCCTCCAAAAAAAAAACAACACAAAACACACACACACACACAAAATGACATCCTTTCAAACTAAACCTGTCAATCACTGTCAGTGAAAAACTGCTGCCTCACTTTGCACTCAGTGTCAGGGAAACTTTTTTTCTGTTTGCAATCAAGAAATCCCAATAAGATATGTCCGGTGGTGAGAGCCTGAAGAACATGCTTCCTTTTTGTGTGTGAAGAACTGGATCCATACATGATTTTCTGCTTGGCACACTTCCAGAACCTGCCACAGTTATCAAAAGTAACAGAATTTAATACAGACTTGAATACCAGGGACAGACAGACGTCATCTAATGTATGCTTACTAAAACTAAAAGAAAAACAACAACACATTTAAATGCGATCAGGTCACAAAGTATGGCATCCTTAAGTCAGATACCTGTATTAAATTTTTCAGTATGTAAAAAAGGAAACAGAAAAATGATACATGTACTTTGGACTGTAACAATCCTAAAGTGCCCTTACATACCAAAGGTCTTTATTTATACAAGTGCAGTGAAAATGTTTATAATAAATTTAATTGTAAGACAATCTTCACCCCCTTCCACCGGCCCCCAAAGTCAGCCTTCATGCACAGTTAATCAATAAAAATATAAATCTACAGTGGCAAGTCAACTATTACATTTAATGCGGAAAGGAAACAAAACAAAGAAAAGGGGGACGGGGGGTAGCACTGTGCCCATGTTACATTCACCTGCTACAAAGTTTACAGAGTACTTGTTTAATATGCACAAGCCTCCAGTCAGACGTAAAAGTTTGTAAACAACAACTTGAAGGGTAAGCTGTGAGTCATTTCAACTTTTAAATCGAACGCTTATCTAAATCAGCAATAATTACAGACACAGACGGACTGCAGACTAACATAAGAAAAGACATCTGGACACACGTAACACAGACACAGTCACAAACTGTGTCCACAATCTGAAATTGCCCCCTTCCCGCCATAATACGATGAAGTAAACAAAGCACACTACCAGTGCCATTTATATCACTTACTAGTGGCTAAGAAAGCATTTGTTTGGGAAAATATATGGTGAGGACAGAAATTCGACAATTATGTGGGTCATTCGTAACATTTAGGACGTTCGTAACAAAACAAAATAACCGGACACAGTCAGAATACTCACCACCACCCCTTCGACGAAACCATTGTCAGCGACAAGCGGCCATGTGATGTCAACAGGAAGGCCAGTGGTAGTTTTAGAAGCGGTCAGCAGTAATTAAATGTTTGCGATGCTGATAAAATTTGCAAAAGGTCATTTGTAACAAATGGACAAAGTTTTAGATTTTTTACGTCTGGGTGAAAAAAATGAAACGGAAATGCCCCCAGTAAAAACATCGACTGCTTTCGGTGCGCGATTGATATGCAAATAAGAGAAGTGAAGGTCCGCAGTGAATGCAATGGCGGACGGTAGCAGACGATCTTTAAACTTACGGGAAATTTGGACACAGTCCATTACGAACGGCCAGTGTATTTTCAATTTCGTTTTTTTGGTTATGAAACGTCACGCATGGCTTGCAATTTGACTGGATACTAAAAAAATTTTATTCAGTAATCAAATGGTGTACAAGTTGTGAAGAATAGTTCAGCTGGTTAGTTGCTGTTTTGAGCTGAAGTCAAACAACCCACGTTGTCCCACTTTCCAGAAGCCGCTTTTCGTCGATTTTCGTCAAGTATTTTTGTTTTTAATCCTCCGCTTGGTGACCAAAGCTGCCAATTTTTACTTTAACTACTCATCAGTGCATACTGAATAAAAGCAACCTCAGTTTCGTGTAACTGTAGTAAGACGAAAATAAATAGGAGTA
The DNA here is from genome assembly GCA_963584105.1 of Alviniconcha strummeri. Taxonomy (NCBI): domain Eukaryota; kingdom Metazoa; phylum Mollusca; class Gastropoda; family Provannidae; genus Alviniconcha; species Alviniconcha strummeri. Next base: position 2,156,807 of record OY757543.1, read on the forward strand.
TACAAACATACCCGGGTTAAGCGGGAGCACCTTTTGTCACAGGCTCATATATATATATATACCCATTACTTAGAACATTTATAGTTGATTATTTATGGTGAGGACATTTTGAGTGTCTTATTATGTATCTGTAAGACTTAAGTGTGTGGTTTAATTTGCGGTTGTAGTTGTACTGAGTAGTAATTGCTTTTACTAGTTTTAGCCTGCCTTTTGGGGTTTATGGCAGTCTATATATATATATATGTGTGTGATTTTGATTATGATGAAATGTTTTTTATTTGCTTCTTTTCAAAGTTCATAGGCAATGTTTTCAGAGTGGTGAAGGAGCACCAGCAAAATAAGTTTGGGCATCATTTAACTTTACCTGGGTGATATTTAATATTTCTGGAGGAGTGTATTGGACATATTTGAAAGGTGTTATGGTTCCAGGGATGTGCCTTTTCCTCTTGTTGTTCACAGACAAAAGATGAGGTGAATGTGGAGAACCGCTACAACCAGAATTTCAAGGGAGTGTACTGCACCTGTGCCAGACCTTACCCGGACCCAGAGGACGAGGTATCTTCATTAAGACAGGCTTCTGGGCTGCCAGTCAACCAAGCAGTCAGATGGAGAATGTCCCAGTTAATGTTTCACACATACACACACACACACACACACACACACACACACACACACACACACACACACACACACACACACACACACACACACACACACACACAGAGCCCCAAACAGTGGCTGACATGCTTTCTTCACAAGGTAGAGTGTGCATGTGTGCATTTGAATAGTTATTGTCTATGTAATTTATAATAATTATAATAATAATAAAAGTAAAATGCTTAGGACCATTGTGGGTTAAGTATGCTGAGAGACCATTATTACAATGATTATTATTAAAGCATAGCAATGGTGCAAAAGACTGGTTGATTCCGAACAAAACTTTCAAAATGCGTAATGGCATACATTGTCAAACAGTGACGAGACAAAAGAGATCAGATGAGGTAACTTGTAATTGTTTGAATGCTGAAATCAGACTCAAGTCATCATGCATTCCACCAGTTAACACAGTACCACATGGTGATCCGATCAAAAATTTTTGAGGACAGAAATGGGGCGTAGAGCTCAGTGCATAACCATCTACAGTCTGTTCTGCCAGTCAACACAGCACCACATTGTTGTCATGTCAAAAGCCTGCAACTGTGTGAGGAAAGAGATGGAGCTTAGAACTCAGCACTGAACCCTCTATTCCACCAGTCTACACAGTACCATATGGTGGTCAGATCAAAGGCCTATGAGGAAAGAGGTGGGGCATAGAACTCAGTGTGGAACCCTCTGTTGCTGGATAAGTGGATTGGATGGGTTGTAGATGCCACGGCTGCATGTCCACTACTTTAAGCAACAAGTGCATCTTTATCTGTTCTGTTGACTGAAAATTTTCCACCTCAGTCACAGGGAAAAGTGGAGTCACTGTGACAACAAGAATTTGTCAAAACAGAAAAATTGGTTTTAGTCACTGTGACAACAAGAATTTGTCGAAACAGAAAAGTTGGTTTTAGTCACTGTGACAACAAGAATTTGTCAAGACAGACAGAAACGGTTATCTTTTTATGCACTGTTCACTGCAGAGCAGGGAGATTGTGCACTAGCATTTGTGACCTCTAAGTCATGTGACCCATGGATTACCATCATGACAGGCTGCATCACTTGCCATGAGGTGACATCTTCATTGCTGTAGTGATGTAGACCTGTCATTTTCCTCCTTTTATGGACACTTCCGTTTGGCATTTTTCAGGTTGAAGACGAGATGATACAGTGTGTGGTGTGCGAAGACTGGTACCATGGAAGGGTAGGTGACATCAGCAGGCCTGTGTGTGTGTGTGTGTGTGTGTTGGGGGGGGGGGTTAGAGGGTCAGCCCTAGTGTGTTAGCTTGTTTGCTAAAATCACAGAGGGTCAGAGTGCAGCTTCAAAGGGTCAGTGCCATTACTGACTGACTGGAGGCCTTAATTATGTCTGATGCACAAACATAATTATGATGTGCACAGGTGGGGAATGATTTCCTGTGTCTGTGCTGCTGTTAATACCATGACTGTTGTATTTATAGAGACAGCACCTGAGTTTGTATTGCCAGGAGTGTTTCTTGTCTTTTACTGATACTACTACTAATGTGGGCGGACATCACCTGAGTTAGATGTATGTTGTATTTCTTTATAAATGGAAAACATTGATGTGTTGACAGCATCTGAATGCAGTTTTACCTGACAACGAAGACTATGAAGAGATGATCTGTGCCGGCTGTATGGAGAAACATGACTTCCTGTGGGCCTATCAGGTCACCAGTCAAGGTCATTATTCATTTATGTGCCACTGTCAGATCAGCAGTCAAGGTCACAGATTCACTTGCCATGCTATCAAGTCACCAGTCCATGTCATTGGTGATGTGTGCCTTAGGCCTAAGTATTGTCAGATCAGCAGTCATTGTCACAGGCTCACTTGCCACACTTGAGAATATGAAGTCCAAGTCATCATGGACTTGTTTGCCATACTATAACTATTAGGTCACCAGTTTGTGTCATTTCTTTTTATTTGCCATGTTATCACTATAACAGATGTTGAATGATCAGTCCAGGTCTTTAGATACACCCTTGACACACAATGTGTTTGCTTCATCGTGTAGGGACTGACTTCATACTTCTCTCAGTCTGAAAAATGTGTGTGCTCCATTCTGTAAACATTTGAGAGAGAGAGTGTGTGTGTGTGAGTGTGTGTGTGTGTGTGTGTGTGTGTGTGTGTGTGTGTGTGTGTGTGTGTGTGTGTGTGTGTGTGTGTGTGTGTGTGCCTCTCTGTGCATGTAGGACAAAAAACTGACAGGCCCAAATGTGGATGAATAAAGATCAATAATATAATTCTCTAAACTGTGAACACTGAATAAAGTGAATCCAAAATATGAATGTAGTTTTTATCCTCTTGTAGTTGTACTGCTGGTTGCTTTCTAGGTCACCTAAACTCAGGTCATCGCTTCAAACACAGGACAATGAAACATCATGTTTATGTCTGCCAGTTTTCCTGCTGTAGTAAAATGGTCTGTGTCGTGTTTCATGCCTGTTTCAGCCGAGGCAGTGATGACAGAATCTGCAGAAGATGTGACGGTTGAGGTTGGAGATGGGGAGGGGGGGCTGGTGAAGGCAGAGAACCAGCCACCTGTGAAGGGGGAGTCTCCTACCCAGCCAGTGGTGGCCAGTGCTGTAACAGCTGCTGGCAGCAGTGCCAGGACACCTGACAAATCTGAGGTGAGGCTTGAATGTTGAGTAGTGTTGGCAGACAGTTCATTTCAGTTCAAAATGGTATCTGTGTGCTCTGGAAAGCCCAGTTCAAAGTGGTATTTGCGTGCTCTGGAAAGCCCCAAAACTGCATTCTACCCATCCTGTTCAGTATCGATTACAGGTGCAAGCAACTTCTGACAGGACATGGTTGCTCCCTCTGTCCCAGAAATGCTGATTTGGAGGCTGGTAAACCAGGAAGTTCCTCTTTTTGACTGGTGACATACTCCTGCTCAGTGAACCTTGACCTTCTTTGGTTGTCATGAAGTGAAAACACCTTTTAGTGTAATTTGGATGTTTGGAGTCATGTTTATTTTGTGGAGGAAGCAAGAGCCAGGAAATGGCTTGAAACTTTGACACTGAAGTTTAGTTTTAGAATTTTCTGAGTGTTTAAAGGACAAGTCCAAGGTTAGGGGTGATTTTTGACACGATTTCCGTTAAAACTTGCTGAGAACGATGATGTAGGTGAAACTGTGATCTGATGGTTATAAATGCACGAAAAAAAGGCATTTTCTGTCATACCGAAAGCGTCGCCATGACACCCAAATCATGTGACCATATGCCTACTACGTCACTCTGGGGAGTCGCTGCAAAATGGCCAACTTGAGCTCCGAAGACGAAACTGATACTTTGCCCGAGAGACCCACAAGGATACAGCCGTATCAGTTTGAGCCTGTCAGGCAGGATTTTGAAAGAGTACTGGAACATCGTGTCGGCTTCGACATGAGGTATTCCATGGGGTTTGCGAAATCGCACTCACTGAAGTGCTCGCTACACAAATGGGCGTGATGCGGCGCAGCAAGAAAGTCAGCTCGTTTGAATTGTATAAACTTAATCCACTTTCGCCTCACTGCTGGTTGATTGTGCGGGAGCTCGTGCATTGTTATACCTGGGGTCGTCTGCGAATTGTTACAGTTCGCTGCAACACAGTAGGCCGGCATAGTTAACTTTTTTTGTCGACCACATGCATACACAGTTTACTGAAGAATCTAAGATGGCAACCGCACTGACTCCCCATATTGACGTCACTTCTGGGAAAGCCTACAGAAAATAAAATCGATTAAAGACCCAATTAAACAACATTTTTTATTTTTTTATTTCATTAAATCTGAAACTAGTGACTCATTTGTCAATCATTTCGATGGTCATTTTGCATACTTAAAAACCTTGGACTTTAACCTGTGACCTGTGCTGGATAGCTGGCCCCTGTGACCTGTGCTGGATAGCTGAACCCTGTGACCCGTGCTGGATAGCTGAACCCTGTGACCTGTGCTGGATAACTGACCCCTCTGCCCCTGTGACCCATGCTGGATAGCTGACCCCTCCGCCCTGTGACCTGTGCTGGATAGCTGACCCCTGTGACCTGTGCTAGATAGCTGACCCCTCTGCCCTGTGACCTGTGCTGGACAGCTGACCTCTGCCAGTGCTGCTGCAATGACCCTGGCCTCATGACTGTTAGATTTTCCTCTTTTTTTGTGGCCATTTTTCCTTTGGCTAAGTTTTGTTTCTTTGTCTGTCCAATTAAATTTTGCTGCAGGGCTTTGTAAAAATACAGACAACTGAAATCACAATCATTTGTATGTGTATAGGTGCAACTTTGATAGGATAAAATAATTTCTCTCTGTACATTTTATGTGAGAATAGAACTATTGAGTAGGAATGTATCAGTGGTCTTCTTATGAATTTTTTGCAAATATATTCTGGCTTATTGCCATTGGTACTGATGTTTCAAGATAGGGATGTATACAACTACAAATATGAAAGAACTTCATTGTCCACATTATGCATGGTAAATGTAAATTAGTCTTCTGGTCAGGCTGAGGTAGATGACACTCAAAACGAAACATTTATGACACAAATTGGGTCTCCTCTGGCACTGTGCCTGTGTTCATTGGCATGTGCAGTCCCCTTTGCTTTAACAATGATCTTTCCAGATAAACTGGTTTAGGACATTAACCTGGCTATTGCACTGCTTTTTGGTGCCGTCTTTTGTCATCCTTGTAAGGCAAGTGTGTATGAATGGCTATGACTGGTAGTGACTGCCAGGCCTAGAGCAGCACTGTAAGTCATGCAGTGCTGTTTGCTGTTGCCCTGTGTGTCAGTTTTCTGGTTCAAACAACACTGCTGTGCCTGTGGTTGCAGCCTCCTGCAAAACGATTGAAAACAGAGGATGGGGCTGGGGAAAGCAGCCGTGATGATGACGACAAAGCGCAAGAACCGTGTCTCCTGCGAGATCTGCAGAAAAGGGAGGTCACTGCAAAACAGGGTGCAGCTTTCTGGCAAGAGGGATGGCGGGAGAAACTGTGCAAATGTAGCCAGTGTAGGGTGTGTATGCTCCCTCTCTCCTTGTCTTTCTCTCTGACTCTCACCCTCTGTCTTTCTCTCACTTTGTCTTTTTGTGTCTGTCTCTTTTTGTAGCCATGAGGGGATCCTAGATGCTTGATGGGATGTTAAAAATCCAAGAACTCTGTCTGTCTCTGTTTCTCTCTCCACTGTGTTGGTGTGCATTCATGTTTCTCTCTCCACTGTGTTGGTATTTACTCACTAATAAATTAATTGTATTCTTGCCAACTGATTGATCTTGAGAGGATTTCTGAACATAAGATCATTTGAATTTTTCAAGCATATTTCTATCCCTTGTTATAACTTGAGGGAAAGTGCCTGAACTAGAGTTTTTGTGTGTACTCTGAGGTAATTTCCACCTCAAATGTTTTCTGAAGTACACACATAGTGCAGTGTGGTAAAGATGTGCCTTTGAGATACATGTGTCTAAAGACAACTTCGTGTCATGGCACAGTCATGTTTTCTATATAGTGTAGAGAACAATGAACATACTGGGAGGTTTGATAAGCTTTGTTCTTTGGCTGCAGCATTTTTGTTTGGACTTTGTCTGAGCCTGAGCCATGTAGTCCACATTTTGAAATGTGTGTTTTGTCTTTGTGGTGGCCACAGATTAGTGAAAGGAAGCAGGCTGCTCACAGCGCCTTGTGGAAGCTGCCCAGATATAACTGTCATGGTTGACCGGCATTCCTCAGATATATCCAGGTCTGCCTTACTTGTACCTACATCTATACCTTGCTTCAGTACTACAGAACCATGGAAACTCTCCTTCAAATTTCTAGCCTATGTTTCTTTTTCACTTTTAACCTGCATTTCCTTTGGTGTCATAACTATTATGTCACTGTGTGTGGTGTGTGTGTGCATGCAGTCGCTGTACAAGAAGCATGCAGTGGAGTTTTTGCTGGATGTGGGTGACACGGTGCATGCCTATGAGGAGCGGGGACGCAGCAGAGACCCAGGGCTGTCAGAGCTGGAGCTGGAGCAGAGCGCCCTGTCCCAGATGAACCATGTGCAGAAGATTGAGGTCCTGCAAGGTGAGCGTTGGCTGCCTTCTTCTCTTCTTAATGACCACTTCAGTGTGGCAATACTGGCAGCAGAGACCCGGACTTTTTGAGATGAACCATGTGCAGATTGAGGTCATGACTAGTGAGTGTTGGTCGTCTCCCTCAAATCATGGAGCATGTGTGTGACCTGTTGCCAAAAAGTTAGTGTTAGCATTTGGTCAGTGCAGAGCAGTGATGTTATTGGTAAGGACCTTTACAGTGATGTTATTACTTGTGTCAGTGTAGAGCAATGATGTTATTGGTAAAGACATCTACACTGATGTTATTGTTTCTAAGGGCCTTTGCAGTGATGGTGTTATGATTTGTTAAGACATTTGCAGTGACGGTGTTGTGATTTGTAAAGACATTTGTAGTGATGGTGTTATGATTTGTAAAGATGTTTGCAGTGATGTTATTATTTGTAAGGACCATTGCAGAGATGGTGCTGTGATTTGTGAAGACATTTACAGTGATGATACTGTTAGGGACCTTTATGTTGATGGTGCAGATGTGAAGCTACGGTGTGTGTTTTTGGACAGGGTTCATTGACATGAAGACAGAGCTGAGGGAGTATCTGAAAGGTTTTGCAGACAGCGGCAAGGTGAGTGATTAAGCAGCCAGGAGTATGGCTCTGGCTTTTCACTCAGATCTACACTGACAGCAGTGCTAATAGTAATCACATGGCTGTGACTTGTCACGGGGTAAATACGGGTGCCCATGGATAAATCCAGATCCCCGTAAAAATCAGGATCCTGATTTGTCCTGAAGAATGCCATGGGAAAATAGGGATCCTGATTTCTCACTGAGATTACACTGTTGCATGAACACCACACACACACACACACACACACACACACCTCTTCCGGGAGATAAAAACAGATTTATCTGAAACAAGACATGTAGTGAAACATCAAATCAGAATGCTAGTAAAAAAAGGAAAGATCTTTGATTAACATGAGCACACATAAAAAGTGTTCGGCTTTCTCTGTGCATACATTACCACAAACATTCAGTGTTACCTTGTTCTCCTTTCTCTCTTTTTACACACTCAAGCATGCCAAAACAAAACAAAATCCTTCATTCAGGGAGAGGGCACAGCACTTTTAGTGCACTGATCAGTTGTAAAACAATATTTCTTCTGCCCACATTTAAATCCCGTAAAAATTGTTTACTTAAAAGCCAGTAAAATATAATTTTAAGGCTGCATCTTGAGCCATCTGCGGAAACATTCCTGTCTTCTGGCAGACATTTAAGATCTTGTGAGCAAAGTTCTCAAAAACATTGATCACAATACTGAAACTGAAAACAAAGGAAATTGCTCTTGAAATGTTGGTGGATGGATCGGTCTGTGAAAAGCTGGTGTTGAAATGTTTGAGGGTGGTTGTGGGTCATGTTGAAGAGAAGAAAGTGATGTTAAAATGTTTGTGGGTGGATAAGACGTGACTGAGAGAAGAAAAACTGCTGTTGAAATGTTGGTGGACTGTGTTGCGCAGGTGGTGTGTGCGGATGACATCAAAGCGTTTTTTGCTGGCATGGAGGCAAGGAAGAAGGCACGACTGGAGGGACTGCAGTACCACTGTAAATGAGACGTCACTAAGCGCTACACACCAGGGCACCATCAGCTTGTTTTTACTTGGTTGTCTCATGGGTCACAGTGGATCATTCTGTGTTTCACTCAGCACACAAACTGTACAGCTCCTATATCTCCACAAGCAGTCTGATGCACAGCCGTTGCTGTACCTTCTGTTGGCATGACTGTAACCTCTAAAGCCTTTTGTTTGCTGTCATGCAGTGCCTGGTGGTTTTGTCTGTTTCACAGCCACAGAGGTATTGGACGTTGGCAGTACCGGTGGTTTTGGCTATTTCACAGCCACAGAGGTATTGGACGTTTGCAGTACTAGCTCCTGTTGTGTCTTGTGTGTGCTGTTGCTCTGTGAACGCTGTAGCAGAAGCTGGACATTGCGTGCAGTTGATCATTTGATGCTTGATGACTTTAGAGTCGTAAAGTTCTTTATGACATACTCAGTTTTCATTTTAACCTTCAGTTCAGATGTCTTTCAAAATAATGAAGCACAAAGGTTAACTTATTTTAGCCATGTGAGCGACTGGCTAGAGGGACAAATTGTAATTATTCACAGCTCTCTTTTCTTGCTCACCCACTCTTTCTACGTTTTTGTTTTTGCAACATCCAACAACACAACACTAACTGTAGTCTTTTTATTATACTTTTAGGAAAATACATTTTATTTACAGCTATTTCTTTTTCTCTCTCTCTTTTTGTTGTAATGTCCAGCACATCAGTAACTTTAGTGTTTTTAGGACCTTTTTTTTTTTTTTTTTTAACTTTTGTACATAAACATTCCAAATACAATTTTCATACTTGCTTCTTCATGTGCAAAAATGGAGAACAGCATTAAGAAATTCAGTCTGTTTTTGTGAACCGCAAACTTGGAATATGTCTTTACATATAGTGTAAGAGCTTACAATGAAGCATTTTCTTTTGATTTGTTTTAAAAAAAATCAAGGATACATGAACTTAATACGTTTTTAGCTGCTTGTGTTGTTTAATATATCTTGCAATCAATAACACTGAAGAGAAAAAACACAGTGTTTGGCTTTTGAGGAGGACTTCATCACAACATTGATCATGTGCATTGGAAATGTGTGATTATAAGATACTAAGCGCTGTGAAAAGTGTTAGTGTTTTCATAGTTATTACATCTGTCTACTTAAATAAAAAGTAGACTTGGTGGCCATTTGTCGCCATGTTTGGTGTTTTACATTCCTGACTGACAGCGTGCACATTGTCTTCTGTAGTCCCAGCAAGTATTCAGCCCCAGGAATTGTAAGAGCAAACCTACATGCTTCAAATCACACTTGCTCAGTGCATTGTAAAACAGAGTGTGTATCTGCAAGGTTCAAATCGCACTTGATCAGCACACAGTTAAAAGAGTGCATCAGAAAAGTTCCTGCAGGGTTCAAGTCACACTTAATCAGTGCACTGTAAAACAGAGTGCATCAGAAAGGTTTAAATCATATTTACCAGTGCACTGTAAAACAGAGTGCATATCAGCAGGGTTCAAATCACACTTAACAGTGCACTGTAAAACAGTGCATATTAGCAGGTTCAAATCACATTTTATCAGTGCACTGCACTGTAAAACAGTGCATATCAGCATGGTTCAAATCGCACTTGGTCAGTGCACTGTAAAACAAAGTGGGTATCAGCAGGGTTCAAATCACACTTGATCAGTGCGCTGTGAAACGGAGTGCATCAGAAGGGTCCAAATCACACTTGATCAGTGCTCTGTAAAATGGAGTGCATCAGAAGGGTTCAAATCACACTTGATCAGTGCTCTGTAAAACAGAGTTCATCAGAAGGGTTCAAATCACACTTGATCAGTGCATTGTAAAACTGCCTATGCACAGGGTTCCTGTAGTTCTTGATGGTGCCTGAAAGTACTTGGGTTTTGAAAGCCCCAGTGTAAGCTCTTAAAATTCAGCAAAAGCTAGCCACCATACTTGAAAGTCCTTGGGGGAGGGGGGGGGAGTAGTGCATGCAGTATCTGACCAACAAGGGTGTGCATTTTACAAGAAAACATAATCTACACATATATATACACCTCAAAAATATATAAACATTGTATTCCTCCCGCACCACACACACACACACTGGCACACACATGCATGAATATGGGCACACATGAAAGGAATGTATGGGGGGGTCAGGGGGAATAAAGAATTTGAAATCAGTTCTGATATCGTTTGTAGAGGTGGGTCTATAACAGTTAAATATTAATTACTGTTACACAGAGACTCCATTACATCTTGAGAAATTGCAAACAATTAACATTGTCTATGCAAATTGACAATCCTGCTGAAGAATGAGCTAAGTTGAGATCAGCTGTTCAAAATATCCCGTGTCTATTAGGCAAAAGTGGATCTTCACTGATTATTCTTTTGAAACATTGATCTTTTCTTGAATGTTATCAGACTGATGATTACCATGGACAGACCTGTTCAGTCATCTCATGATAGTCTGCAAGTGATGGTCCACTCCTACATAGACTGAAGTTAGTCTGCTGGTGATAGTATACATGTGCTGGTCCACACCTACATAGACTGATGTTAGACTGCCGGTGATGGTCCACTCCTTCATAGATTGATGTTACTTTGTTCGACTGCTGGTGATGGTCCACTCCTACAACAACTGATGTTAGTCTGCAAGTGACGGTCCACTCCTACATAGACCAGTGTTAATCTGCTGTTCAAAGTCCAGTCATAGATTCATGGTACACCATGTAGTTTACAGTTCCAGGTGAAAGTCCTATCATAAGTCCATCATAAAGTTAACTGTTCTTATGACCTTCAACCCAGCCTCATTTACTGCCCATGTGAAATCCTGAAATGTTGGCAGGATGTCAAAAAAGCTGAGAACTTATATATACGCCTGATCAACCCAACCTCATTTCCTGTTCTTTTTGAGAAACTTCCAAACCCTGAACCACTAACAGGAGATGCTCAACTTAAAGATGTTTCCACTCTTAGTCAGATCTCAATCATTCTTTAGAGAAGTGTCATCCAAATCTTAGAATGGAGACTGGGTGTGGTCTCAGAGATGCTTCCATATAGAGTATGGACATTTTGTCTCAGACTGTGTTACCATTTACTATTATTGTTAGAGAAGCTTCCAAATATGGAGTATAAACAGATGTGTTGTTTTTGAGAGAAGCTTCCAAATCATGGAGTCTGGTTGGAGCTCTGTCATACATTTCTTTTGACAAGCGCTGAAGCCATGGAATAGAATAATTATATAGTTCAGTGATTTTAAGACAAAAAGGATGTCTCAGTTAACATTCTACTGAAAGGCTTCCAACACGAGTGTTGTTTGGAAAGCTTCCAAGGGGAGGTTGTCCAGCCCAATGAGGCAGCCATCTCTGACCCAGTCTCCTTTGCTGTTTTTCAGAGTAGCTTCCAGATCCGGAGTACACAGGCAGACAGAGCTTTGTCTCATTCATTTTCTTCAGGGAAGCTCCCAAGAAATGGAGTAGAGACAAACGAGGCGTTGTCTCAAGTAATGTTATTCAGAGAAGCTTCTGATCGTGGAGCACGGACAGGACATCGTTTCAGAAAGTGTTCTTCAGAGAAGTGGCATACGGGAGGTCCAGCATTGTGGAGTACAGACAGGACGTTGTCCTCTCGTTCCCTTTGCTTCAGGAAAGTTTCCATATCGTGGAGTATGGACAGAACGTTGCCTTTTCGTTCCCTTTCTTATAAGAAAAGTTTTCCATGTTGTGGAGTATAAACAGAACCTTGTTGCATTCACTTCTCTTCGGGCAAGCTTCCATATTGTGGAGTAGCCTGCATGTAGACGGGCCCTTCTTTCATTTAAGAGCCGGGCCTCCTTGGGCGTAATTGGTTCTGGTGTATAGTGTTGTTTGAATCGTTTTTCTACAGACAAGCCTCCATATGGTGCAATACAGACACATCGTTATTTCATTTGTCCGTCTTCATGGAAGCTCCCAGCTGCTGAAATATGGACAGGAGGTTGTCCAGCCCGAAGAGGTAGCCGTCCTCGTAGTTTCCGGGTGTCCATGGCGAACGGTGGTCCACCGACACGGTGTGGGCCAGGCGACAGCACTTGGCGAAGTCGATCAGCCACACGCCGGCCCGCCCGCTCTCGTCGTGTACGAACAACAGCGAGCTGCCCACCATCTGCACGCAGCAAATAAGCTTGTCACAAAACTTGCAGGCCTGTGTACATCAGCGTCAACGGCACGTACGCACACACACACACGCCATACGGGCATACATGTATCTGTTACTACATTGAATACGAGCTCGAACTTTTGCGGTAGTAAGAATTCATGCACTAATTAATGTAGGTCTAAGCATATTTTGGGGGTCTTATTTTGTTGTTTCCTTCAGCAGTATAGACTTGCCATCTATACCAAAATAACACCGAGTCGACCTCTCGCACGACCACAGACTGAGTTTCGGTCTCGGCTTAAAGTAGTCTGCGCATGCGCTGGACTGAGTTCGGACGTGAAAATTAGCCTAGAGCACAAGAAAAAAAATGGGCAGACTCGGGGTATCTGCTAACAGTACCCAGTTTGTTTCACGGTACAGGGTGTATAGCTTAAACCCAAAGTGCACAGGCCAAAATTTGAAAGTTTTGGGCTGCGAGAAGAGGAAGACTTGAAAAAGTTTGACGCCTGGATACTTTTCTTCACTCACCGTGTTCACACATTCCCGTGCACTGTGAAGACGGACAGGTCTTGCCTCCACTGTTTCAAGTTTGCTGCTTGCACTATCCTGACCAACCTCAAGGTATTTATCTAGTTTTTGGTGACATTCCAGTTGGTATGAAAACAGTAATTTCAGGTCAACATCACAGGTGGAAGAAAGGGTGATAGCAGTACCAGTGGTGCAACCGGGGGCCATTTCAAAGGAAAAATCCCAAGCAAACCGAGTCTCTTCTGCGGGAAGTTCATGACGCCATGGCAATGCATTGCATGACTATTATGTACACATTTGTCAAGGAGTCATGTCTTGTTGGTGCAATATTTGCTGTACGAAAAGGATGACAGAGCATCTTAGAATCGTATTCCCATCAAAGGGTTTGCAGCTGAAAATGTGCTTTGCTCTGACGGACATTGTTTTTCCACGAAGGGGCGCTGGGAGTCCTACAAACTGCACACAGCAGAGACCGTCACATAGGATTGGGCCACAGAACATTGCAATATTCTAGCTACAAAATGCAAAATCCCGATTCTGTAACACATGCACAGATACCCCCCCCCCCCCCCCCCCCCGCCCCCAGCACGTAAATGGTTAAACATGCACAAAACATAATACATTTACATTTGACGTCATTTTATGATTTCCACAGCTAAAATCTCACTTCCAGAAAACGCTGTTGGGAATGCAGACCACATAAAAACACACCAACAAATGATGAAAATAAGGAGGGCTTGGTGAGTAAACAGTCATGAGTTTTACAAACAAATCACTATCAAGTTGGCTGAACTGAACACACACACATACACAGGTGTATGTACAAATTAAGCTGTGGAATGGCTGACAAGCAGAGCTAGAACTAAGAACCGTATTGGTGTCAGTGTGAGAGAAAATTAACGCAGGAAGAAAGAAAACCTAATGACAGGTGAGGAAACTGATAGGAAAGCTTTTGGAAATGCTGAGAGTTGAAGGGTGGTTGAGTGTCAGATTAGGCGCAGGTGGCTAATGCCTGCAATGTCTATACTGTACAGTGTGAAGTCATAAAAAGAAGGCAAAAAACGCTTGCCTCAGCTGAATCATCTAGCTGACACTGCAGACTTACTGATGACATTAATTGATTCAGCGTAATGAGTTGGTTAGACTTGATCAAAACTTGTGAAACACATGCAATTACATACATATGCCCGCCCACAGTTCATACACAAAGAGAGTAGGCAGGGGCTAGTTATTTTTTAACATGCTGGCAACCCAAGGGGGTGCCTCAACAGGATGAAGAGAAGGAGGGGAAAACTTTGCATTCACTCAGAATTCATCTCGACATATTTTACCTCGTGAGACTGAAAGAAGTCTGATGCCTCTAGAGTATTGGCGATTTCACTCAGCTGGGAAACATACTTTTCCTGAAAACAAGCAGGAAAATCAGCATGGCCAAAAAATGTAATGCACGTTGCTTGGATTGGTCATAAAAACATCAACCAATATGACAGTAAAACTGAACGCATATAACCCAAATTTAGTGTATCGCACGCATGACTTCTGCATAGCCAACAAATAATAGTCATAGAAAGCAATCCTAGTTTTACGACTGGTCACAGACGTCTATCGCAACCATCATAACATTATTGATTTACTTCAGCTTGTCGAGAAATCAGGAAGAAACGAAGGATGCCTTAAAACATTGGGTAACCGGTCCTTGTATTTGGCTCCTAGCTGTCTATCAACTCTGCTGAACTAAACACACACACACACATCACATTTTTTGAGGGCTGGTTTTCATGTAGGCTTACTACCACAACCAGTTGCGAGGAAAATTCATCAAATTGATTAGAAATTCTGCTTGCATGAAAGCTGCCTTTTGGACAAGGGTGAAACAATGCTACATTCCTGTATTTTTTAGTGACAGCATCCTAGAATCCTGTCTTCTTGTTGTGTCTTTCTCTCTCTCTTTTTTTTGGTTTACATTTGTTTCCCTTTTTTGTTTATGTATCTCTGTTACCAGTGCCTGTGTTATACACTGTTGTTGAGTGCCAGTTGATTGAGAATGTTCACTAGCTCTGTGATCGAGGTCGACGGGGCTTAAAGCACCAGCTAACTAACTGGCCCTATGATCGAGGTTGACTGGGTTCAAAGCACCAACTAACTAACTAACCCTGTGACCGAGGATGACTGGGCTTAAAGCACCAACTAACTAACCAACCCTGTGACCTACCAGCACTGTGGTGTTGTCGCCAACGAAGGCGGCCAGGGCGTCCATGACGTCCTCGCGGCTCCTGGTGTTCTTGTAGTCCTTGGACGCTCCGCTCCGGGTCTGGGGGAAGAGTGGCATAATTTATAGTGAGTGACCTCATAGTGGGTTTGGCCTCCTAGTGAATTTGACATCATAGTGGGTTTGATCCCACAGTGAGTTTGACCTCATAATGAGTTTGACCTCCTAGTGGGTTTGACCTCGTAGCGAGTTCGGCCTCATAGTGAGATTTGCCTCGTGAGTGATTCTCCACACAAGGCAAATGACAGTCGGCAGAATTAATGTGTAGCCAGAAGAGAGACGCTAGCTCCGCCCATTGAGGTAAGGTTGGGCAAAAGGTGTGGCAGCGCCCACTGAGGTAAGGTTGGGCAAAAGGTGTGGCAGCGCCCACTGAGGTAAGGTTGGACAAAAGGTGTGGCAGCGCCCATTGAGGTAAGGTTGGGCAAAAGGTGTGGCAGCGCCCACTGAGGTAAGGTTGGACAAAAGGTGTGGCAGCGCCCATTGAGGTAGGGTTGGACAAAAGGTGTGGCAGCGCCCACTCTATTCAAAGAGTTACCAGAACCGTTTTCTCTCTGTCTCGCTGTACACACAATCTGGCCCCTTGGCTGAGCGAGAGTTCGCCGAAAGGAAATGACTGATAATAGCAGGGGTCATTTGTCTGGCGCCGTATCTCACCGACAAGACCAACAATAACGCATACATAAAACCTCAAAAATAATATATCATCAGAATATTGTATTCTGAAATAATGATAATGTATGATGATAAATACTGCTTCTGAAATGTCGGGTAAAACTGGAGGTGGAGAGGTCTCGACTGTGTGTGACGATTGTCTAATCGCGTTCTGTCAATGAAATCTCGGCGACACTGACGTCAGTTGGCAGTTTGAGTACGGGAAGAACGACATAATATACCAGCAGTGATTCTGATCTCGTAGTCCATGATTCGTCACACGAGGTAAAACGACAGTCATCAAAAGTGACAATATGAGAACTGGAATACAATTCAGACAGTGTCAGCGGACGCGCATACAGCACGATACGAAACACGAGTGTTTATCGCCAGTCCCGCCAGGAGGTAACGGTCGACAGCACAGCATCAGTTGGTTGGTTTAAGTTGTCAGTAGTGTAGGTAGGTTTGTTGTCAGCAGTAGGTTTTCAGTCTAGAAATGCTTCCTCTAGATTTTATAATTTACCAAGGGACACTAAATCCCACGTGCATGATTGGTTTGTCTACACAACCCTCCCCAACCCCGCAGCTTTGAGGTCATTTCTCTCTAACCGTGCTCACAACCGTAGCCCTGTGGTCTGGACAGCTTTGAGGGATCGCCTGTCCCCTGTCGCGCCACACCAGACCGCCGCAGAGCCTCCGGATCGACACTCAGCTCGTTTTCCTTTCTCTCAACGCATCCACCTTCCCCCCCTCCACAAGGTCTCTCATTCTTCTCAGTCCTCTTTAATCAGTGACTGATTCGTTGCCCCCCTCCCCCTCCCCCATAGAGGCAGCTCTGAGCGAGTCACCCTTCCCATTCAGAGGGGCTTCAACATCGTCAGACTCAGGCTCCTGGTTCACGGTGAAGACCAAGATGTGTGTTCAAGCTGCTAGTTCTTCTGTGTCGTGGATCTAAAGGCAGACTGTCTTGACGTAGAGTTTAAAGGCTTACTTTGCCTTGACGCAGAGTCTAAAGGTTGACTCTACCTTGATGCGGAACCTAAAGGCTAACTGTACCTTGATGCGGAGTCTAAAGGCTAACTATACCTTGATGCGGAGTCTAAAGGCTAACTATACCGTGATGCGGAGTCTAAAGGCTAGCTATACCTTGATGCGGAACCTAAAGGCTAACTACAGCTTACCTTGATGTGAAGTCTAAAGGCGGAGTCTTAAGGCTAACTATACCTTGATGCGGAGTCTAAAGGTTAACTATAGCTTACCTTGATGTGAAGTCTAAAGGCGGAGTCTTAAGGCTAACTATACCTTGATGCAGAGTCTTAAGGCTAACTATACCTTGATGCGGAGTCTAAAGGCTAACTATACCTTGATGCGGAGTCTAAAGGCTAACTATACCTTGATGCGGAGTCTAAAGGCTAACTATACCTTGATGCGGAGTCTAAAGGCTAACTATACCTTGATGCGGAGTCTTAAGGCTAACTATACCTTGATGCGGAGTCTTAAGGCTAACTATACCTTGATGCGGAGTCTAAAGGCTAACTATACCTTGATGCGGAGTCTAAAGGCTAACTATACCTTGATGCGGAGTCTAAAGGCTAACTATACCTTGATGCGGAGTCTAAAGGCTAACTATACCTTGATGCGGAGTCTTAAGGCTAACTATACCTTGATGCGGAGTCTAAAGGCTAACTATACCTTGATGCGGAGTCTAAAGGCTAACTATACCTTGATGCGGAGTCTAAAGGCTAACTATACGTTGATGCGGAGTCTAAAGGCTAACTATACGTTGATGCGGAGTCTAAAGGCTAACTATACCTTGATGCCCTCGATGCGGAAGCCGAGGGAGGAGGAGGAGCTCATGTCGTCTCTGAACTTCATGTAGCGAGGTTTGGTGATGGCCGACTGCTGCCGCTCCTCCTCCGTGGGGGCGTCCGGGTCGATGCTCACCATCTTCTGGTACAAGTCCTGTCGTACACACAACACACGCTGAGCTTCTTCTTTTTCCTTCTTGTTTTTCCCTTAATTTAAAAAAATAAATAAAAAATGATTGCAACATTTTGAGTGTGGGTATCAGCGAACATGCGTTTCTCGGACTGTTTCTGAGAGAAATGTGAGTGCGGGTTTCTGTTTCAACGAATCTGAGTGCGGTTTAGCATGGTATACCTTTATGAGCTGGGATCTGTGACAGCGTAACTTCTCTTTTTTTTTTTTAATGACAGTTCGTCTTTCTGGCGGTGGGTTTCCAGGACAGTGCACCTTTGAGAGTACTTATGACGGTGCTTGTTCATCCCGAGTTAATCCTCGGGACGTTAATTCCAGGTACTGACATTTCAGAGTGTGGGTTTCTGTGACGACGTTGCTTTATGAGTGGGTTTCTCTGATAAGATATCTATTTAAGTGTGTTTAACGCACCTGTTTGTATGCGTGCTTCCATGACAACGCACTTTTTTGAAGGCCTGTTTCCATAAAAATGCATCTTTGTGAGTATGTTTTTATGCCAACGCACCTTTGTGTTTCCATGCCAACGCACCTTTCTGAGAGAGGGTTTCTTCCTGGCCTTTTCCAGCTCCTCCTCCAGGTAGGTCCTGACGCCCATCTTGATGTCCATGACACAGGGCGAGGTGAACTCACACAGCAGGTCCTGCAGCTGCACATAGCCTGCATCAACGTCAAGGAACACACCTGTCTCCTTAGCAACACAGCTGTAGGTCACATGACAAGGAACAAACCTCCTTGGCAACACAGCAGTAGGTCACATGACAAGGAACAAACCTGTCTCCTTAGCAACACAGCAGTAGGTCACATGACAAGGAACTCCATAGCAATGCAGCAGTAGGTCACATGACAAGGAACCTACCTGTCTCCTTAGCAACACAGCAGTAGGTCACATGACAAGGAACAAACCGTTTTCATTTCCAGCCGCATAGTGGTAGACCACACAACAAGGAACAAAACTAGACCACACAACAAGGAACAAAACCTTTGTGGTTATGAACACGGTAGTCGGTCACAGGACGAGAAACAACGCGTTATGGTTTACAGCCACACAGTAGTAGCTAGGTCACACGACGAAGAACAGACCTTGCTCGTTATGAACACGGTAGTCGGTCACAGGACTAGAAACAACGCTTTATTGTTTACAGCCACACAGTAGTAGCTAGGTCACACGACGAAGAACAGACCTTGCTCGTTATCAACACGGTAGTCGGTCACAGGACTAGAAACAACGCTTTATTGTTTACAGCCGCACAGTAGTAGCTAGGTCACACGACGAAGAACAGACCTTGCTCGTTATCAGCACGGTAGTCGGTCACAGGACCAGGAAATACAATAGTGACGGGGAAAGCCAGCTAGATTGTTGCTATCTGTGTGCTCCGTCCTGCTCAGATTTCGTACATCGGGAAGGCGTCTGGATCTCAGTGAAACAGAACATTGTACCCGCCTCTTTGTGAGAACTTGTCTGCAATGTACACCTGTAGGCTACGTAACCTGAGTGGCGAAAGGCATGCAAGTGAAGATGGAAGGGTGTGGCAAGGCCACGTGGCACTAGCACTAAGCTCGGGTGAGACAAAAAATCGGGACCCGGCGTGCTGCAGGCGTGCGCACGTTAAAGATCCCACATCAACTGGAAAATACCCTTGCAAAATTATGTTGAAGTTCTAGCGACGTTAGGGAGTAACTGAATTAGGGAGTAGGACCTTTTTTCATTCCAGCTGGCTTGCTTTCTCTCTGGGAAGAGCGGCCGCAGTGTCGCATGGGTGTACATCCCAGTGGGTTAACAGTATACAGACAAATCCCAAGGGACATTACACTGCTGAAAAGTAATTCTATCGAAAATGTGACTACTGTTTTGTCATTAAAGTAAGTAAGTAAATATGGTGCTTAACATCCACAGAAACCATGAGGCTTATTAGGGATGGGGGTATGGAGTTGATGATGAGTTGATGCTTAATGTCCTCAGATGACATATTAGGGACAAGTTGTGACCACTGCCGAAGCACGGTTCAGTAATTCTTTACGTCCACAGAAACCAGAAGGCTCGTTAGGACGGACAGCCCAGGACGGCCAACTTGACTCTCACACAGCTCCCGATCTATGTATGGAGATGGGGGAAGAGGGAGATTATATACCTATTGCTACGCGGCTGTCACCACCAGAATGACTTCTGCATTAAGATGGGCCATTTTGATGTTTCATAATTGTGAGGGACAAAGTCACAAGACAGCGTCCACAGAAGAGAAAGGAGAGCCGAAGCAGATTTGAACCGAGGTCCTTCTGCTTACCAGCCTAACGCCTTACCGCTAGGCCATACCGGCTCACATTTTGTCATTTCAGAATAACGGAGGGTTCCGCACTGATTTCCAAGCCCCGCTCCTTTCGTCACGCTTTCAGTCTGACCACCATGTGGTATCGTGTTGACTGGTGGAATGCACAATTAGTTGAGTCTGATTCAGCACAACAAAGACCTGAGTCGCCCACGGTAACGCTTACCTCCTCTGCAGGAGTTTATGTACCTTGTAGTTATCAGCATGCAAGGTGAGAGTTGTAGGCGACTCAGGTCTTTGTTGTCGCTAGTTAACCCCCTTGTGTGTTGGTTCTGCACGAGCACTCTGGGCCTCGTTCTGTTTCAGGATTCTGACTCAGCAGCTAGATGATTAATCGCCTGCAGCTGATAACTCTGAGTGAGCGTGCGTCAACGCCATATTTTGAGGTTTTGTCGGTGATTATTTGCCTTATTTAACTTCAGCTGATAACTCTGAGTGAGCGTGCGTCAACGCCTTATTTTGAGGTTTTGTCGGTGATTATTTGCCTTATTTAACTTCAGCTGATAACTCTGAGTGAGCGTGCGTCAACGCCTTATTTTGAGGTTTTGTCGGTGATTATTTGCCTTATTTAACTTCAGCTGATAACTCTGAGTGAGCGTGCGTCAACGCCTTATTTTGAGGTTTTGTCGGTGATTATTCGCCTTATAACTCTGAGTGAGCGTGCGTCAACGCCTTATTTTGAGGTTTTGTCGGTGATTATTTGCCTTATTTAACTTCAGCTGATAACTCTGAGTGAGCGTGCGTCAATACCTTATTTTGAGGTTTTGTCGGTGATTATTTGCCTTATTTAACTTCAGCTGATAACTCTGAGTGAGCGTGCGTCAACGCCTTATTTTGAGGTTTTGTCGGTGATTATTCGCCTTATAACTCTGAGTGAGCGTGCGTCAACGCCTTATTTTGAGGTTTTGTCGGTGATTATTTGCCTTATTTAACTTCAGCTGATAACTCTGAGTGAGCGTGCGTCAACGCCTTATTTTGAGGTTTTGTCGGTGATTATTTGCCTTATTTAACTTCAGCTGATAACTCTGAGTGAGCGTGCGTCAACGCCTTATTTTAAGGTTTTGTCGGGAATCGAGTCCTAGCGGCGCCTCACTAGGTTTTGAGGCACTCTTCTGATGCTTGGCATGGAGCAGTAACTGACGTTCTGACCCGGGAATGCTCGAATGCAGCCAAGAACACTTCTGAGCCTGTTGTTTGTTTTGCTGTTTTCAACCCCTGGTTTGGTTTCGGGAAGGAAGGAAGGATACAGGCGCCGTCCTTGTCGACTGTGCCGTGGTAGCGGGGGACGTGCCGCCTCAGCCGCGTCTCCGCCATCAGCAGCTTGAGGTTCTTCTCCTCGCGGGGCACCAGCAGCTTCAGCACGCTGCCGCCCGGGCCCGACAGGAAGCTGCCTGCCAACACACGGAGCACACGTGCAACACGAACTTCACAGCATCTCAGGCTTCTACCTGAACATGCACCATAGCGGTTTGCACACTTCTTACCTGAACATGCACTATAGCGATTTGGCCACCTCCTACCTGAACATGCACTATAGCGGTTTGTACACTTCCTACCTGAACATGCGCTATAGTGATTTGCACGCTTCCTACCTGAACATGCACTATAGCGGTTTGTACACTTACTACCTGAACATGCACTGTAGCAGTTTGCACACCTGTGAAGGAAGGTCTTCAGGATACGTGTGTGTGTGTGTGTGTGTGTGTGTGTGTGTGTGTGTGTGTGTGTGTGTGTGTGTGCGCTTGTCTCTTTCTGCTGCTGTTGATATCTATATGAAAAGGAGAAAAATAAAACCCCAACAACAACAGCTTCAACGACCAAAACCGTGGTGCAGCTTCTACCGGCAGTACTTAGCGAACGGATTACAGGTAACGGCAATCGTCAAACTCGGTGAGACGGGGATTTTATTGGGCTTTATTTCAATCATGCTGCGTTTTGGGGATGCTGTTGGAACTGGCTGTCACTGGCGCCATTCCCATAGCTGTCACGTGCTGGCGGCCTCAGTCCTCAAATCCCACGGGCAATGGTACTGGAAGAAATTACTCAGCAGTTCCTTCACTAGGGTTTGGGATTGGCTGTCATTTGCAACAGCCACTTCCGAGTCTCGAGTCGCAACACGTGCATATGGGGGGGGG
>OY757543.1:2179321-2341291 GCA_963584105.1 Alviniconcha strummeri
CATACACTGCTAATGTGATGTTGCATAGACAGTGTCTGATAGAGATGAATTCCTAGGTTGAAAATTTCACAGGTATGCACTTGCCACCTGTGTCTGCACTGTCTCTGCCAACCGAACTAAGGCAGAAGAAGGCAACGGGAAGAACCTCGGTCTTTTCTGCATTTAGTTTGAGCTTGTTGCTGTACATCCAACCTACAAGACTTTCGATGCCGGTCTTGATATCAGAGATAAGAGACTGGAACTGGTTGGGAGGAGCCCCTTTGACAACTGGGTATCATCGGTGTATTTGTGATAATCACACTCATGGCGACGTATCAAGTCAGAGAGAGGCTGGGAAGTGCCAATATTAATAGGATTGGCCCATTTATTTATTCATTTATTTGTGCTTAGAAATACTCGATACTATAAGAATATTAAAGGTATTTCCACAGGAGAAACTGCAAGTTTCACAATATGTTGATGATACTGAAATCCTGTTAGAATGTGACAAGCACAGGTAAACTCAGCAGGTATTAAAAACAAAGCGACGTCCGTGCGTGTTGTGTGTGTGCGTGCGTGTGTGTGTGTGTGTGTGTGTGTGTGTGTGTGTGTGTGTGTGTGTGTGTGTGTTGTGTGTGGGTGTGTGTGTGTGTGTGTGTGTGCTAAACATTTTACGAGTATATACGCCAGTGTTTAAACATTTTCCACAACTAACTCACCTCGCTGTGTCTGCTGTTAGTAGCTGAAGGTGTAGAACCGATGCTGAGACTTCGCAGGGACTTCGCACGATTTGCGGTCAGTCGGTGCAGAATTCTACAGGCAGCTCTTCGTATATCTTCTACTGTATCGATGTATCGATGCGGACGAATATACGTGTACAGGCGTTATCAGATGTAAGTGTATTTTGCACCGTATCGATAGTGACTGAAGAAGAGCACTGCCGGCCGTATTCCAGTCGACCCTCACACGTGTTTTACCTCGGCTGCCCCCTCGCTATGTGATGTGAATGCACGTTGCGTCTTGTCCTTTTATGTGGCCATGCATTGCCGCAGACAGTCTGACACCGGAGGTGTCACGTGTCTAAAGTGGGAGGGGCGATGCTTTCTGCTAGCCTGTCTCTGTGGGTGATGCAACCAGTGGACTCGGTTTGCTTTGGTGCCAAGGCGCGCGGCCGCTAAGTGGCCAGACCGAGAGTCAGCGATTCCCCTATCTCCGTCACGTGTTTTTCTTTGAGAAAGGTGTGGACGCTGCCTCGTGACTTTCTCCTCCACGGCTTACCCACCCACCCCTCCCCCACCCCCACCCCCATGCCCGCACCCACCCACTCACGTCAACCGCGGGGTCATAGATACATATGTAGGAGAAAGCTAACATCACATGACAAATAAGTAAGTGACTTGGTGTTTTACGCCCATTCAACCATTGCGCTTATATCTGGGCGAATCATATGACGAGTACAGTCTCTGTCTCTCATTCAGGTCATGTACGGCAATTAGATTGGAAGACGACTTTCGCAGAGATAGAAGAAATCAAATCTAAGCTAAAAGAACTATGAAGGCAAACAAGTATATATCAAAGAAGATCTAAGCTAAAAGAACTATGAAGGCAAACAAGTATATATCAAAGAAGATCTAAGCTAAAAGAACTATGAAGGCAAACAAGTATATATCAAAGAAGATCTAAGCTAAAAGAACTATGAAGGCAAACAAGTATATATCAAAGAAGATCTAAGCTAAAAGAACTATGAAGGCAAAAACTATACAGGCAGAGCTCCTGGCAGTGGGTGAAGTATGCAGACCCGTTTCCTTATCTACTTCATGGTCCCGTTGTGGGTTTTGTGCACGGTGGATCCTCGAGACAGTGTAGACAGTTTCACTCATCGACTCCAGGGTGATTGGTTTGGTCATCAAACAGCAGCCACACACACACACACAACGACTAACACACACACAAACACACACACACACACACACACACACACACACACACACACACACACACACACACACACACACCAACAACAACAACAACAACAACAGATAACACCCACCCACACACCACCACCAACAACAACAGACACCAAACACCCACACACTCACACACACACACACACACACACACACACACACACACACACACACACACACACACACACACAAGTGACACACACACACCGACAGATAACACCCACCCACACACCACCACCAACAACAACAGACACCAAACACACACACACACACACACACACACACAACGACAGACAACACCCACCCACACACCCACACACACACACACACACATGACAGACACCACCCACACACACACAGAGAACACTGAACGCTTGGCATCGACAACAGGTCAGCCAGTAACGAAAAGTACGACTGGCTAACCAAGACACCCAGAAGTAGCACAAATAATCTGGCACAAAACGGACGGGACGAGTGTCGGTCACAAGTTGCCACGACCTGCTGAGCGGAAGCTGTACGTTGGGTCAGCTGCCGAATCATGTCAGTGCGGCCAGCTGCTAAACCGACACGCACCCTGCCTGGTATTATACTTGTCCTACTTACCAACAAGCCTTTCCGCTATGCAAGTCGAGTACATGTCCAGCCGCCGACTAGTGACACAGTCCTGTGGGTTCCCAGTAGTATCGCTGGGACTGGGTGTGGACACCTTGCTTCTCACTGTCTGTTCTTGCGGCCAAACTCGGTGAAAACGCGTTCGCCTTGAGCGGCGATATAATTAGCACCGTGGCCTGCTCTAGAGCGCATTAAGGGCATTGCCCCCACTAGACTGCCGGTGCACGCGCAATAGAGTGCGCTGCCCTGAGAAACGGGTCACTGGGTTAGCGGTTCGTAATACTCGTAAGCTTACCCAGGAAAGCTACAGACTCTGGCTAGCCTATGGGGTGGGTTTAACAAGCTAACGTGCACCACTCTCAGGGCCCTGCGATGCTGTTCTGAGCGAGAAGAGCACAGCAAACATCCCGGCGGACAGCACTGCAAACTGACCGAAAAATCCTACTGTGTACTGTTCCCGGCCACCATGAAGCTTAAGTCAGTTCATGCAATTATCGAGAAATGGCCGGCTTGTTTTGTACAACGTGCACTTAGATCTTTTTTTCTTTTTCTTTTTTAAATAATATTTTTATGTTCTTTTAATATAGTATTATGCTCTATTACCCAGCAGACACATCGCGCTGTAGTTGTATCCGACTCTACATGAGTGACTAGCTTTATACATAGCGTTTATCCACAGACTTGGTGTACTTACAGCACTGTTTGGCTGTCACATGGCTAGTAGCACATGAAACTACTGCCGTCTCGGTGCGTTCTGTGTATATTGTTCTGCAAAGGGTGGTGGAGGGGGTCAGGGTAGCATGGCCCTTCATATTGCAGGACCGTCTCATCTCATCATGTGTACATACACTTGGAGAAGCCGAAATCGTATGTACGACTGCTGTTCCTGGACTTGTCGAGTGCATTCAACACCATCCAGCCACACTTGATGTTGAAGAAGCTAATGGAGATGGATGTCAACTCAACCGTCGCTCGGTGGATCTTCTCTTTCCTAACAGACACGTGAGGATTTCAAACTCCACCTCAGAGGTCCTGTCCAATGAAATCCGGACGAACACTGGTGCCCCACAAGGTTGTGTGCTATCACCTGCACTGTTTACCCTCTACACATCGGATTGCCGCTGTGGTGCCGAGGGGCTTTCTACAAGTAAAGTTTTCAGATGACACGTCTTTGCCTGGAATGATCACCAAAGAGGAGAACACTTACAGGACTGGGGTACAGAAGCTAGTAGAGTGTTGTGACGAGAACCTTTTCGCTTCTGAATATCAGCAAGACCAAGGAATTAGTAATAGACTTCCGGAGGAATACCTCTTCACCCGTCCTCTTCAGATCAAAGGGCAAATGGTAGAAACTGTCCACCAGTGCAAATACCTGGGAACCATTCTCAACGACAAGCTTGACTGGACCAAGAACTCGACAATGCTGCTCAAGAACGGAAATCAACGTCTGTGTTTTCTCAAGAGCCTCAAGTCATTCCGCGCGAAGCCCGATCTTCTGAAGGCCTTCTACTAAGGAACGGTCGAATCCATCATCCGGTACAACAGTTTGTGCGTCTTCAAAAGCTTGAGGATCGTCGATGCCGCCAAACTGCATCCAGTGGTGAAGACTGCAAGCAGGCTGATTGGCTCAGAGGTGACTGACGGTAACACATAGCATGAGCGGAAGGTCCTCAGGCGGTGACGGGCTGTCCTGGCTGATGAAACATCCTCTTCTCTCTCTCTCTCTCTCTCTCTCTCTCTCTCTCTCTCTCTCTCTCTCTCTCTCTCTCTCTCTCTCTCTCTCCGTCAGATTTACTCTGTTTGAGGCCTTCCAGATCTAACCGTGCTAGGTAAGTAAACATGGTGCTTAACGTCCACAGAAACAGTACGGCTTATTAGGGACGGGGAGAAGGGGGGGAAGGGGGTATGGAGGTGGGGGAAAAGGGAGATTATATACCTATCGCTACACTGTCACCACCACAATGATTTCTGCATTAAGGTGGGCAGCGATGAGAGCCAATTTAATGTTTCAGTAGGAAGTGATGGACAAAGTCACAAGACAGTGTCCACAAACCACAACCTTTTTGAAGAGAAAGGAGAGCCGAAGCGGTCTCGAACCGAGGTCCTTCCGCTTACCAGCCTAACGCCTTACCGCTAGGCCAAACCGGCTCACTAACCGTGCTAGAGGAGAGACACTAGCATTTAAGAGAAAGAAGATAAGAGCCCCCGCCCCCAAAGAGAGCTGTTTGCGGAAGATAACGAGGCATCCGTCTCCGGGCTGGACAGTAGAACGCGTCATCGCGGGCTAACGAAATGCTTGCCTGTGCACGTGACGCTCGGTTTGATCCTCTTCGAGCGGAGGACGACGTATACGGCTCCCGGCACAACCCTGGAAAGCTGGCTCCATCGTTGGTGTGTGATAACGTCGTGATTGTTGCTGTTGTCGTTGTTGTCAGCGGAAGTAATGCTCGTGGTTGGTGCTGCAGCTGCGTTCTCCGTCAGGCCCAGAGCCAACGTGTGTTTTCAACAGCCCGGGTACGTTGGTGGCCTTTCTGCAACTCGTGCTGATGGCGGCAGTGGTGGTTGCGGAGGACGCAGAGACGTTTTGGACGGTGGTGGAATGGCTGGAGCTGTTGCTGTTGTAGGAGGCGTTGGAGCAAAAGCATCCAGGTGCAACAGGTCCAGCTTCCCGTCATCATGCAGGAGTTCCACGGCGTCGAGCACTTGTATGCGCGCGCGCGCACACACACACACACACACACACACACACACACACACACACACACACACACACACACACACACACAACTGTTTTGAAAGACTCTCATAAATAATGTATAATGTAGGTTTTCAATTTTGACACTTTTTGCACACAAAAAAAGACATTTGATAAGTAAAATTATCAAATTCAATACTATCGCTGATATTGCATTATTTCTGACAAAAAAGCAAGCTGGGACTTCTAAAAGCTTCAAGTTTCTCTAATTCCTAAAAGCTCCTGCAAACAGTTGCAGCCGAGGGCATTTTGTGCATCCTGGCCGCGATTTGGTGGGGCTGTCGTAACTTCGAATCGTCCACGTAACTATAACCGCGCAGTGGGTTGGAGGGCTTTCCGCTAGCGTAGTTTATAACCGTATTCATTTAACTGCCTCCAGAGGTGGTTACCATGGTAGCCACATCAGTGCCCGGCAACGTGGAACTCCTGCATGTTGACGGCTTCAGGTTAACAGGACATTCATTTTTTTTCCCTCTTCCTGTTTATATCAAAGACTGTTCACGTAAGTGATACTATTAGACTGATTATCAAGACAGCGTTTGGGATATTATGATGCAAGAGCTCACTACCCCCCCCCCCACCCTTTTTTTTGGGGGGGTGTGGTTCCCCCCCCCCCCCCCCACCTCTCTCTCTCTCTCTCACTAAATGAACCTAAACTACAATCCTTGGAAAATAAAGTTTTCGAGTTCGAGTTCTCTGTCTGTCTGTCTGTCTGTCTGTCTGTCTGTCTGTCTGTCTGTCTGTCTGTCTGTCTCTCTCTCTCTCTCTCTCTCTCTCTCTCTCTCTCTCTCTCTCTCTCTCTCTCTCTCTCTCTCCATTCCACCTCCGACAGCCTGCAGAGACTGACATGTTATTGCGACACTGACCTGACTGTAGGTCCGGACTTCAGTGTTTCGGATACTTTTACTGGCTGTCTTGCTGTGCCTAAAGCTTCCCCTTGCTATTTCCTTAATGGCCGCACTGGTTTACGACATCCTTCGTGCCGGAAAACGGTGCTGGGAGTGTGCTGTGCGCTTGACGAGACGTTAAAATCCAAGAACTAACTTCCTTACACGGAGGAAATACGCAATGACAGAGCTCAGGAGCTGTGTGAAAGTCGAGGTGGCCGTCATTGGCTCTCCGCCCCTTAACGGTCATTATGGTCTCTGTGGACGTAAAGCAACATTGGCCCTGAACCACAGTTTGAATCGTTTTCGTTCGATTCATTTTGCCGTCCGTTTTTCTTGCGGCATCTTACAGACGGAGGCAAGACTGGGAGGAACTTCTACGGCGCACGTTCCGTGTTGCACGTGTCTTCTCACGCACGTGTCACCTGCAAACGTTTACTGGTACGTCTCAAAAAACGTGAGATTCAAGGTAATGTGCGAACGGAGATGCGCGCGCGCGCCTCTGTGTGTGTGTGTGTGTGTGTGTGTGTGTGTGTGTGTGTGTGTGTGTGTGTGTGTGTGTGTGTGTGTGTGTGTGTGTGTGTGTGCGCGCGCGCGCGCCGGGGTGTGTGGGGGGGGGGAGGGGGGGCGTGTATATATGTGTGTCAGTACAAAGCTTTCACCTGAGCCAAGGTAAAGCCATAGGTGATTAAAATTATTTTAATAATAGCAAAAAAGGTTCTGTTGGCAGCTTTTTCATCACCAATTGTTCTTGTGGTTCTGTCAAAATATATCTGCTTTTGATGTTATTCACAGAAACAACGGTTCCTGTCCCTCCTCACGACCGCTCTGCCTCCATTACCGAGGCTAACCTGTAAATGTGTGTATTTGTGTTTATGTGTTCAGCCAGTTTCCAGATCAATGGACTATGTCCGGTCTGGAACGAAAATGGGTTCTGTCTGCCTGCGCACACCTGTGTAGCCAAGTGTGCCTGAAATGTAGAGTATAGATGCCACTGGGGGCATCCTTTTTTGAGGATGTACCTCTGGTGGAGTATATGTACCTTGTATTTACTCGCATGCCAGGTGAGAGATACCGTAGTCGACTCAGTCAGGTCTTTGTTTTATGTAACAAAATCAAACAAAAGAACAGAAGAGTCATTCGAATCTACGAGTCCGCCATTTTGTTTGACCTTTCAATCGACCTTTTCATCAGTCGGCGCTGATTGGTCTGCAGTCTGTGCCACGTGCTTTCCGCTCGCGATTCCCTCGCCAATGTCGAACATGTCAAATTCTGCAACTGCTTTCCTTCCGGCTCGACAGAACGAAAAATCTGAGGACATGCCACACACTGCAATTTCAACCTCACGAGGCTATCGCATCAGCGAAAGCATCGTATGGTTTTGACCTTAGACTTCAGACTGGAGCCGGTTTCGTCAGATGATGGCAGTGTCCCGAAAGCAACACTGGAAAATTCACAGTATACGATGTATCGGGTTATGGTCTACCTCTCACTTATTCACTTACTTCATAGTGGGCGACCTGTCGGGTTATGGTCTACCTCTCAGTTACCCACCTCACAGTGGACGACCTGTCGGGCTATGGTCTACCTCTCATCAGACGACCTGTGGGGTTATTGTCAACTTCTCAGTTACTTAACTCACAGTGAAGGACCTGTCACCCGTAACAGCACGAAATACGAGATATCGACTGACCAGTGAATGACCGTTTCACCGTTCACGACCGACAGACGTCCCTGCACGTTTGGGAGAACATGGGGGGGGGGGGGGGGGGGACATGCAACTGGAAGTACGAGGGTGGCAAATACCCGCTGTAAATGCAAACGCAAGTAAAAAGGGGATAAGACGTAAGGCTCACTTTGTAAAGTGGAGTAACAGACATCTCTTCTTCTTCTTCTTTTAGACGGCAGATTATAATCAAGAGCGATTTAAACTGGGCTCAGGTGGAAGGCATTTGTTGCTGGGCCTAGAACAACGTTGGCTCAACAGCTCACCTCAGTGACAGAAACACCCCACAGTCAACACACAAGGGAGTCAGTTAGCGCTCGAAATACGTAACACAAGTACAACAACAAAGACCTGAGTCGCCTACGGTAACTCTCACCTGGCATGCGTGTAAATACAAGGTACATAAACTCCACCAGAGTACCTCTGGTGGAGTTTATGTAAGGTACATAAACTCCACCAGGCGAAGTTTCTGGTGGAGTTTATGTACCATGTATTCACCTCTGGTGGAGTTTATGCACCTTCTACTTACATCTGGTGGAGTTTATGTACCTTGTATTTACACGCTTGCCAGGTGAGAATTACCGTAGGCGACTGAGGTCTGTGTAATTATAAAGCGGGTGGCTGAGTGTGAAATGCTTTAGTGTTGATGTATGCATTTACAGTACTTGTGCTTTTTTGAGTGTGTGTGAAATGCTTTAGTATTGATGTACAGTATTTGCGCATTTTTTTTCTTTTTTTTCTTTTTCTTTGATTATCATGTTTCGTCCTGGCTTTTTGTCCCTTCTTCCACTGTCAAGCTGATGTTGTTAATGTACAGCGCCGCGAGCTCGTAAATGTTTACGGGGTGTAGCGCGTTATAAGAGTTATTATTATTTATCATGATTATTATTATTACTTGTGTTACGTTATTTCCAGCGCTGATTAACTCCCCTGTGTGTTGATTCCGCACGAGCGCTCTGGGCCTCGTTCAGTTTCAGATTTGTACACCGCCGGTTTTATACACCGCACTGCACGTGTCTTCGCGAAATCATCGCACGTGCAAACATGTAGTACACGACCGGCAAAGGTAATGTCAAAAACACGTGACAGTCTGCTTGAGGTAAGACGATGTCAAGGTTAAACGAAAACACGTGACAGTCTGCTGGAGGTGAAGACGATGTCAAGGTTAAACGAAGACTCGATGGTCACACGTGGTTTTGTACGTCAGAGATTTGTCCCTGTCAGTATAAAAATGTTCACCAAAGACAAGCTACAAGCATAGGTCATTAAATCGAGGAGTGGGGTGGGAGGAAGTGAGGTAGGCCGCTCCTGATCAGCTGAATTCTCGGGGTGGGGTGGGGTGGGGGGTTCAGGCCATGTCCATATGTATTTTGACTGCCCCCACCCACCCACCCACCCCACCCAACCCCTGTTTGTTTGCTTGTTTGTTTGTTTACTTCAAATAATACTTCATGTAAATTGCATTAATAGGACTTTGCTTTACAGGCGGATATAATATTGTGTGTAGGTTAATCTGTATCATGACAGCGCCCAGGGGGTCGATAAGCGCAGAACAGATGAACATTGTTGTTAGTGTTGACGGTCACACTCACTGCCACAACCCGACATACTGAAAGGTTGGGCGCAGTCATCATAAGAATTATCAGCCTACTCAAAGCATGGATGACCAATAGAAAGAAGAGAGCAAATTTAAAGCTTCAAATCTGGGGTTTATGCCCCTTTAATTTCATTTCGATTTTTTATATTTTTCCTTTTTCTTTTTAATTGTTTCGTGACTGACGACGAGCGGGAGTGGACATACAAAGACCGCCAGAATCGCAGCTGTCCTGGTTCCAAACTTCAGAGGGCGGTGCGGCAATAGCCTAGTCACGACACTCGGCAACGGTTTGTACATCCAGTTCCTCTTGTCGTTACTTACAGAACTCGGTTTCAAATCTCAATATAAAACCAGCGGGGCATTTTAAGACATCTTGAAATCCTTGCTTCGCAGTTTTTGTTTGGTCTCTTCTACCTTTTAAGCGAAATGTGTTTCAGAAGATTGGTTTCTTTCAAGAGACGGACCTCTTTTGAATATCTTTGACCCAACAAGAGAAAAATGCCACATTTTGTTTAATTCAAATAACTGATTGTTGAATTTATATCGATTCTGTAAGCTGCCCCTCACCCCTCACCCCAACATGCATACAAATTTAGTTTCTGGTGCGGATCCACTATGTTCAGATATGTGGATCCACTATGTTCAGGTGTGTGGATCCACTATGTTCAGATATGTGGATCCACTATGTTCAGGTGTGTGGATCCACTATGGTCAGATGTGCACAACGCTATCATAGGTCACCGACAGGCAGCGGCATTTTTGATATAAACTCCACCTGGGGTACGTCCTCCCGAGTAAATACACGGTGCATAAACTCCACCTGGGGTACGTCCTCCCGAGTAAATACACGGTACATAAACTCCACCAGAGGTACGTCCTCCCGAGTAAATACACGGTACATAAACTCCACCAGAGATACGTCCTCAATGACCGTTTCAAGTGCGTCTTGGAGTTCAACATACACTGTAACTAATACAGAATCTTTATTGTCTATGAATAACAGAAATTTGCCTTAGGAATGCCAGTAAAATAACACAGTATAATAGATGAACATTAGTACACATATATTGTAAAACACAGAGTACTTTATCTTTGAGTCTGGGGGGCACACACACATCCGAAGCAGTCAACCCTACCGTTACACACGTCAACACATGCACTCACAGGTCCAGCATTTTTCAACAAGTAAGAAAAGTACTCCTCAAATTCAACCCAACAGACAAAATACCTACACACGAACATCTATATACAGACCAATACTGTCACATAAAAAGCATAGCAAACTAAAATCACAGGTACTATGCAACCAGGAACCTAACATACTAACAGTTTTAATACTGAAATAGCCTCTGTCTCTCTCTCCCCTTGCTTAAACACCAATTTATCCTCACACTGTGAGAGATGATTAACGTTTTTTGACTTGACTTGACATACATACGTACAATGTTGCACTTAATCGACATCTGCATAAACAGCCTCCCCCCTACTCACCCCACTCACCACCCGTATGCAGTGGGGCAGTGACGCAGGACATTCTGTATGCAGTGGGGCAGTGACGCAGGACATTCTGTATGCAGTGGGGCAGTGACGCAGGACATTCTGTATGCAGTGGGGCAGTGACGTAGGACATTTTGTATGCAGTGGGGCAGTGACGTAGGACATTCTGTATACAGTGGGCCAGTGACGTAGGACATTCTGTATACAGTGGGCCAGTGACGTAGGACATTCTGTATACAGTGGGCCAGTGTCGTAGGACATTCTGTATACAGTGGGCCAGTGACGTAGCACAACGAGGTGTGTCCTGCTGCTGTTGCTTTAAACAAACAGCAAGCTGTAAAAAATAACTTGTTCTCATTCAAGACAGCCAACATCTGATTGTGAAGTAATTAGTTTTGAAAACCTGTCTCTTCAGTCTCCTAGAACCTGATCAGTACCTTCCTGATTGATTTGCTCTCTCTCTCTCTCTCTCTCTCTCTCTCTCTCTCTCTCTCTCTCTCTCTCTCTCTCTCTCTCTTTGTGCGTGCGCGCGTGTGTGTGAGCGTGTGCACACGAACGGTAATCTAACTTGAAAATGATCCGACACTGCCAATACATTTGCACGGACATTTTACACCCGTTCCTTCAGACTGGAACAGCACTGTGAACTCTTCCCAACCAATAAATCTGATACTGCCGGCAAATGGCGGAGTCTACAAACAGCTCTTAATGATTTCAAGAGTTAATCCCACAATCTAAATGATTTCCCTTCAGAATGAGGTCACCTTTGTAGCTACAGTGGATTCCGGGCTGTCAGTCACACGAGCATTTGAGCCAATCAGAACGTCACAATTAACATTCAGCGCGAAAAACAACAAAACCGAATAGTGGCTGCCCTGCTTTCTTGAGAAAATGAAATCTAAACACATGAAAGGTTAAAAAGAACGATTAATTCTATATGACATCACACATGTGTTTTTGAGAAATTAAAGTTAAAAAAATAAAAAAATAAAAAGCCTGGCTGATTCCCCCCCCCCCCCCCCTCCACCCAATCTACCCTGAGCTACAAGTATTGTACTTTTGCTCTCGCCTTACTGGGTTACAAGCATGCTACTCTTGCTCTCGGCTTCCTGAGTAATGAGCATCGTATACTTGCTCTCGCCTTCTTCAGCATGGTAATCAAGTAACTACATTATAATTATGTTTGAGCTAAAACTGCAGATAAGACTTTCCATCACTACGATTAATCGGTCAAACCCAGTCGGATTTTGGAACTGAAAGGGCCACAGAAAAAGAATTCAAACTAAGGCAGTAAAAAGAACGAAAACGGGCCGGCAACGTACTCCATTTTGTCTGAATAAAAAAATGAAAGAAAAGCCCCACCCGAATTACAAAAACACATGATTAAATACACTGAAGTGCAGAAGTGGACAGAATACGAAATTACTTCACAATGAGAGGCTGTGAAAAATTCTTATTTTGAAGCTTCTGTTAAATGTGTCTGTAATTATCAGTTGTATCGTGTGATTATCTGTTGTGCCGTGTGATATTTATTTAGCTGCGTCATGTACGTAGGCTGTGGTTTGTGGACACTGTCTTGTGACTTTGTCCATCATTTCCTACTGAAACATTAAAATGGCTCTCATCGCTGCCCACCTTAATGCAGAAGTCATTCTGGTGGTGACAGTGTAGCGACAGGTATATAATCTCCCTCTTCCCCCACCTCCATACCGCCTCCCCCCCCCCCCCCCCATCTCCCCGTCCCTAATAAGCCTTATGGTTTCTGTGGACGTTAAGCACTATGTTTACTTACTTACTTAGCTGGCTGTCGTATCATGTGGATATCTGCTGTCCTGTGATTATCTGTTGTGTCCTGTGATCATCTGTCGTATCATGTGATTATCTGTTGTGTCACGTGATTATTTATTGTGTCATGTGATTATCAACTGCCATGTGATCATCTGTCGTGTTATGTGATTATTTGTTGTCATATGATTATCTGTTGTGTCATAATCTGTCGTGTCATGTGATTATCTGTTGTGCATGTTATTACCAGCTGTCATCTGATTATCTGGTTGTCATGTGACTATCACTCGTCGTGTGATTATCTGTTGTGTCATGTGACTATCAGTCGTCGTGTGATTATCTGTTGTGTCATGTGAGGAGTGATCTGATGTAATAACAGTACAAACAGTGACATGAATAAGGAGTAATCTGAGATGATGACAGTACATTGACATGAATGAGGACTGATCTCAGATAATGACAGTACAGTGACATGAATGAAGAGTGATCTGAGGTAATGACAGTACAAACAGCGACATGAATGAGGAGTGATATGAGGTCATGACAATATAGTCACATGAATGAGGAGTGACATACGGGGATTGTGACGGTATGATGCTTTACGGGGATTGTGACGGTATGATGCTTTACGGGGATTGTGACGGTATGATGCTTTACGGGGACTGTGACAGTATGATGCTTTACGGGGACTATGACGCACTCCCGGTGGGACAAAGGTGTAACTCTATAATTATGGAGACCACTGGATAGGTGTAAGTGCACAGTTATGGAGATTATGGACAATGCCCCATTATGTGAGTACCACCCTCTGTGGTTCGTGGCGTGCCCTTCTCGGGGCTGATTAGTCGGGCTGGGTGGTGGGTGCCCTCCTCAGGTGTGACGTACATCACGTTCACCAAACATTGTCCGGTGAAAGCTGGTAAATGTGAAGCTTCTGTATTGTACCTATCACCCCCACACGGCGACAGTGCAGTGGCGTATTATACGTTAAGCCCGTTCTTGATTGGGCGAATGTTTGTTCGCGAACCTAGTTGGAAGTATTCGGCGAAGCTAGTTGGTTCTTAATTGGGCGAACTTTTCATCGCGAACCTAGCTGGAAGCATTCGTCGAAGCTATATTCGGGGTCCAAAAAGCTTTGCTCAACACGTTCTGGGAACATTCGCCCTGTTAGACGATCATTGCCTCTGACTGGTTGAGAGCAGAGCTCTCCTGTGGATAAAAAATAAATTAATTAAAAATGGCTTGTAATGAGATACAAGGCGGACAAAGGGTTTTACGATGTTAACCTGTCCCTCCAAGCTAGAAATGTATCGCCTGTTGCTTGTAATGAGATGAAAGCTTCGGCCCCAACTCGCGACAGACGCGCAGCAGACAGCATGATCGAAAATGTAGGCTGAAGTCAAGTCAATATACTTTGATCATCCCTCACAAGGTACTTCAACTAACTACTATCTCATTCTGGGTCCCCGAGACAAGGTTGCGCCTCCCACAAGTCAACAAATAAACAAATTCCCTCCGAAAAGAGTGAACAACCTAGCAACACCGTCATCTATCTTTTTTTTTTTTTTTTGTTCATCCACAGGAGAGCTCTGCTCTCAGCCAATCAGAGGCAATGATCGTCCAGTACGGCGAATGTTCCCATAACATGTTGAACGAAGCATATGGTCCCCCGAATATAGCTTCGACGAATACTTCCAACTAGGTTCGCGAAGAAAAGTTCCCCCAATTAAAGTAAAAGTCTAAGGTTTTTAAGTATGCAAAATGACCATCGAAATGAGTGACAAATGAGACACTAGTTTCAAATTTAATGAAATAAAAACAAAAACAAATGTTTGATTGGGTTTTGAATCGATTTTATTTTCTGTAGGCTGGCCGAGACTAGTCTCGGGTTCTCCAGCAGTAACGTGATTTCCCGGAAGTGACGTCAGTCTGGGGAGTCAGTGCGGTTGCCATCTTAGATTCTTCAGTAAACCGTGTATGCGTGTGGTCAACAAAAAAGTTAACTATGCCGGCCTACTGTGTTGCCGCGAACTGTAACAATTCGCAGACGACCCCAGGTATAACAATGCACGACCTCCCGCGCAATCGACCCGCAGTGAGGCGAAAGTGGATTAAATTTATACAATTCAAACGAGCTGACTTTCTTGCTGCGCCGCATCACGCCCATTTGTGTAGCGAGCACTTCAGTGAGTGCGATTTCGCAAACCCCATGGAATACCGGTACTCTTTCAAAATCCTGCCTGGCAGGCTCAAACTGATATCTCGGGCAAAATATCACTTTCGTCTTCGGAGCTCGAGTTCGCCATTTTGCAGCGACTCCCCAGAGTGACGTAGTAGGCATGTGGTCACGTGATTTGGGCGTCGTGGCGATGCTTTCAGTACGACAGAAAATGCGTTTTTTCGTGCATCTATAACCCTCAGATCACAGTTTCACCTACATCATCGTTCTCAGCCCTAACCTTGGACTTGTCCTCTAAGAACCAACTAGCTTCGCCGAATACTTCCAAATAGGTTCGCGAACAAACGGGCTTAACGCCTTACCGTTAGGCCAAACCGGCTCACAATGTCTGGCGCTGGCAATGATGGCGGTTATAAGAGAAACGCCTGATGTAAGACGAGCTGGGGGAGCCGGTTTGGCCTAGCGGTAAGGCGGTAGGCTGGTAAGCGGAAGGACCTCGGTTCGAGACCGCTTCGGCTCTCCTTTCTCTTCAAAGGTTGTGGTCTGTGGACACGGTCTTGTGACTTTGTCCCTCACAATTAATGAAACATTAAAATGGCTCTCATCGCTGCCCATTTTAATGCAGGAGTCATTCTGGTGGTGACAGTGTAGCGATAGGTATATACTCTCCCTCTTCCCCACCTCCATACCCCTTTCCCCCCATCCCTAATAAGCCTTACGATTTCCGTGGACGTTAAGCACCATGTCTGCTAAGACGAGTTGTCTCTTACACACTTACTGCCAACAGCACCAACGACCAAACTCTCAGCTGCCAGGTTTCGGAGACCTATGGCGAAACGTGACCAATTATAGTAATGGTTGGAGGAAGGATGTCGTGAACCAGTGCTTGGGTCTAGCTCAGTAAGCTGATAAATCAGGCGGTCATGTGGCGAGCTACCATCCCTGTTAAGCCACCTCGCTTCTGTGGACATAAAGCGACATGTTTAGTGTGTGGCGAGGTCACGCTTTGCTCTGATGCCGATCACCGTGACGCAACGGTTTGCGCCTCTCGGTGAATGCAGATGGAAGAGTGGTGGTGGGGTTAGAATCACACCGAAACACAGATTTCAAAATGACACGACAAAACATGCAAGAACACACTCTAGTCGTGGTAGGGTTAGAATCACACCGAAACACAGATTTCAATAGGACACGACAAAACATGTGAGAACACACTCTAGTCGTGGTGGGGTTAGAATCACACCGAAACACAGATTGCAACAGGACACGACAAAACATGTGAAAACACACTCTAGTCGTGGTGGGGTTAGAATCACATCGAAACACAGATTGCAACAGGACGCGACAAAACATGTGAGAACACACTCTAGTCGTGGTGGGGTTAGAATCACACATAACACAGATTTCAACAGGACACGACAAAACATGCGAGAACACACTGTAGTCGTGGTGGGGTTAGAATCACACCGAAACACAGATTTCAACAGGACACGACAAAACATGCGAGAACACACTCTAGTACCAACTGAAACCAGATGAGTAGGCAATTTTGATTTATCATCATTATTTTGTCTGTTGCCGGAAAAGGAGATTATTTTATCCTGAAAATAATTATGCACATGTCATGTGTTGTGCATTCTTATTAAAACGTTCTTTTTTTTGTCCTTCTGTGTTTTGATCTGTCTTAAACTTTGTTTCAGACTTCTTTTCTCTTCATCATCATCTTTTTCTTCTTCTTCTGCTTTTATTTTTAAGAATCACATCAATCCAGTCTAATGGTCGTGCTGGAATTTTCCTTTGTAGAGCCGCAGGCCCGGCTGAAATCCGACTGGTTTCGTTAGCCATGTTTAACACAGAGTTGTCTCCGGAGGACAGTTACTGGCGGTGGCTGAGGTCCCAGGAGGTGGGGGAGGGGGAATTACACCTATAGTATAGTCTAACACTGCACTGTCACCACCAGAATGATTTC
This sequence comes from Alviniconcha strummeri, assembly GCA_963584105.1. NCBI lineage: Eukaryota > Metazoa > Mollusca > Gastropoda > Provannidae > Alviniconcha > Alviniconcha strummeri. Next base: position 2,196,275 of record OY757543.1, read on the forward strand.
GGCATTAAGATAGTCTAACTCTTCACTGTCACCACCAGAATGATTTCGGCATTAAGATGGGGAGGGGGAATTAATTATATCTATAGTATAGTCTAACTCTGCACTGTCACCACCAGAATGATTTCGGCATTAAGATGGGGGAGAGGGAATTACACCTGTAGTATAGTCTAACGTTGCACTGTCACCACCAGAATGATTTCGGTATTAAGATGTGGAGGGGGAATTATACCTATAGTATAGTCTAACGCTGCACTGTCACCACCAGAATGACTTTGGCATTAAGATGGGCAGCGATGAGGGCCATTTTAATGTTGCATTATACTGAATCGTGAGGGGCAATTCACAACAGTGTCCAGAAACAACTTTGTTCAAGAACTGACGACTTGAAATATACCAGCAGAAGTGACGATTTGAAATACATGCTACTAGAAGATTTAACAAAAGATACAGTCATGAAATACACGCCAGTAGAAGTGGCGATATGAAACGCACGCTAGCAGAAGTGGCGACATGATCGAAGCACGTGCGGCCGGAACACGTGACTGCCTTACTGTCGAGGTTGAACCCCCTGGCGGATGACACGTGATGCACACCCGGCGCTTCTAACAGTCAGTAACGACGTTGGCTTCCCAGCACCGACAGAACATGCCCGCTGTCTTCTCTGGCTTAAGGTTTCGTCTCATCACTCTTAACTTACATGTACTCTTTCTTTCTTTGTCGCTCAGGTCGAGAACGACTTCCTGTTAGTACTGGTCTTTGACCTACTTTCTCTGTAGTTCTTTTACTACACTTTCAATATGAATGCGTGACTCAGCAGGTGTTGTTTTTGCTATGTATGCTTCTTTTACTAAACTTTGAATACGAATGCGTAGGCAGCATGTTTTGTTCTATGTTCCGATGTAATTTCAAGGCCAAGTGACAAAAATGATATATTACTGTCTGGGATGCGCGTTAGGAGAGCTGTGACCCACAAAGAAAAGCGCAAGAACCGATAACCGAAAGAGGGAAAATTCTAGACCGATTACCCACCAGCCCCCACCCTGCGCCATAACCATGCTGCACGTGCAGTTTTACGCCGCACTACGAATGGACAGCCATCATCATTGTCGTCACTGTCATCATCATCAACACCACCACCATCACCACTACCATCTGAGACCTGGTGACTCGGAAACGCACTAAACTTCCGAGTCTGTTCACAACAAAGCAGGTCATACAGATGAACACTGGGCACTGATACACTGTTTACGTACGAAGTCTGTTCACAACAAAGCTGGTCATACAGATGAACACTGGGCACTGATACACTGTTCACGTACGAAGTCTGTTCACAACAAAGCAGGTCATACAGATGAACACTGGACACTGCTACACTGTTTACGTACGAAGTCTGTTCACAACAAAGCAGGTCATAGAGATGAACAATGGACACTGATTACGTACGAAGTCTGTTCACAACAAAGCAGGTCACACAGATGAACACTGGGCACTGATACACTGTTTACATACGAAGTCTGTTCACAACAAAGCAGGTCATACAGATGAACAATGGACACTGATTACGTACGAAGTCTGTTCACAACAAAGCAGGTCACACAGACGAACACTGGACACTGATACACTGTTTACGTACGAAGTCTGTTCACATCAAAGCAGGTCATACAGATGAACACTGGACACTGCTACACTGTTTACGTACGAAGTCTGTTCACAACAAAGCAGGTCATACAGATGAACAATGGACACTGATTACGTACGAAGTCTGTTCACAACAAAGCAGTCACACAGATGAACACTGGACACTGTTTACGTACGAAGTCTGTTCACAACAAAGCAGGTCATACAGATGAACACTGGACACTGCTACACTGTTTACGTACGAAGTCTGTTCACAACAAAGCAGGTCACACAGATGAACAATGGACACTGATACACCGTTTACGTACGAATACTTTTATTAAGTCCCAGGTCAGTAGTACAAAAGACTGGATTGGCTAACGCGTTACAAGCGGCGGCTGACTGTCTGCTCAACAACTAGTCATCCCCTACTCACACACTAGTCGTTTAAGCCAGTAAAAAGGACATTGGCCGTTTAAACCAGTAAAAAGGACACTGGCCGTTTAACCAGTAAAAAGGACACTGGTCGTTTGAACCAGTAAAAAGGACACTGGTCGTTTGAACCAGTAGAAAGCACACTTGTCGTTTGAACCAGTAAAAAGGACACTGGTCATTTAAACCAGTAAAAAGGACACTGGTGCACTGGCCGTTTAAACCAGTAAAAAGGACACAGGTCGTTTAAACCAGCAAAAAGTACACAGGTCGTTTGAACCAGCAAAAAGGACATAGGTCGTTTAAACCAGCGAAAAGTACACAGGTCGTTTAAACCAGCAAAAGGTACACAGGTCGTTTAAACCAGCAAAAAGTACACAGGTCGTTTAAACCAGCAAAAAGTACACAGGTTGTTTAAACCAGCAAAAAGTATACAGGTTGTTTAAACCAGCAAAAAGTACACAGGTCGTTTAAACCAGCAAAAAGTACACAGGTCGTTTAAACCAGCAAATACACCTACAACAACAATGTTAAAATGCCAACAGAAACAAACGTGTGAATGATCCGTCAGTTCAAACCCAGATGTGGATGTGGGTGAACATCATATAGCTAATATGCGTGTACATTATACAGCTAATGTATATTACATAGCTAATGTGCGTGAACATTATACAGCTTATGTACATTACATAGCTAATACGCGTGTACATTATACAGCTAATGTGCATGTAAATTACATAGCTCTGAAGACCCATAGATCTGTTTGAAATATAGGCTACTGCTTTTACCAAATTGTCTATCCCCACAGCCTGTTCTTAAATTATTTCAGTCGGCTGATGGTGCGTGTGATCTACCTGTAATAACTGTTGTTATTGTCGTTTTGCGCACGTGGTGACTCAGTGTGGGTGTACTTTATATTTAAATTCTCTGCAGCGCACCGAGCTCTATTTTTATGTTACAGGTCCGTGCTTTTATATAGCCTATATATTACTTTAGTATTATTATATACATATACGTTCTCTCTCTCTCTCTCTCTCTACACACACACACACACACACACACACACACACACACACACACACACACACACACACACACACACACACACACACACACACACACACACACAATCAGTTCTAAAGGATAATATTAGGAAGACGGCGGCACGATGCCGTTTCGAAGACGGTTCGATGTTCAGTTTCCATTAGAGCTTACATGCGTCAGCCAGGAGTATTTGCTGACGGAACCTACCACTGGCGGGCGATTTCCTTTCGTTCTGGGCCGACGTCCTCTTGCCGTTAGGTGCCGCTGGTCACTGACCAGCCACTCGGGTCGCGAAACGGGTCTTACCCAGGCAACCCGCATAGCAATGGTCCTCGCCAGGATCAGAATTTCCATAACCCCTCTGCTCTCAGTTCTGCTTTGGGGCGGAGGAGTGGGGGGTGGGGGGGGGGGGCGTGCAGGGGGATTGTGGGGGGGGGGTGGGGGGGGGAGGGGGGGCTCCGGGAGGGACTGAAGCGCCCAGTACGCTAATTATGAAGGCAGCAGGACTTTCTTCTCTCTCTGTCTCTCTTCAGTTTCGTCTTGCAGACCTAAAAGTAATTATTGCCTCAACAATTACTTCGTTTTATATAAAACAATCTAAGAAACACAACGTAGACTTCAAACGTCGGTATATATATCTCAACATAAAATAGTATCAGTATAAACAAGGGAGTTATTTAGCGTTCGAAAGACGTCACAAGACCCGAGTCACATTCGGTAACTCTCAGCTGGTAGGCGAGTAACTACGAGGTACACAACTCCACCAGAGGGACATGCCTGTCGTGCCTACACACGTCACTGACGCAGCGCACTGCAGCACGCTGTCAAACGGCGCTGCACTTTTTTTCCTTGGCGCACAGTCTCCTTTCTCCTTAGTGCCCGCCACCTTTTCCGGTAAGTGGCCAGTTTCACCTGTCTGAAGTCTACGTCACTCTCGGGAATGCGTGGGAACTGTTTGAAGCACCTCGTCTGCAGGCCACCTGGGGGGCTGAACTAATTGGGTAAAGTTTCCTTGTGGCTGTTCCGTCTGTGGTTTCCTTGTGGTTATTCCGCCTGTTGTTTCCTTGTGGTTATTCCGCCTGTTGTTTCCTTGTGGTTATTCCGCCTGTTGTTTCCTTGTGGTTGTTCCGCCTTCACGACAGCCACCCACTGTAGGCAGGTGACGGCGAAAGCTTCTGGTGCAGCTGGAAAGAGCAAGGCTGACAGCTAGTGTATGTGTGCGGGTGGGGGAGGGTAGGATGGGGTGGAGTGTATATACCCACATTCTGTTCTGGCTGTGAACCAACGAACTGACGATCATTACGGATGAGTGACACAAGCTGTACGGTAAACAAAAAAGGTTAAAATAACCATTTCATATAAAATACACAATTATACACAATACGGCACTAATACTCGCAGGTGAAGAAGGTATCGTGATGCCAACAGGTAATGCTCCGTGAAGGCCACGCACGGAGCCACACGACAGGTGAAGAAGGTATTGTGAAGCCAATAGGTAACGCTTCGTGAAGGCCACGCACGGAGCCACACGACAGGTGAAGAAGGTATCGTGATGCCAACAGGTAATGCTCCGTGAAGCCCACGCACGGAGCGACAAGGCAGAAGGCGCCGCTGTAGTCCGTGACTAGCCAAAAAGGCATGTCCAGCTCCAAAAACAGCTGCGTGAAATCCAGATGTGATCTTCTCTGGCAGTCATCACCACCAATACGATTTTCCGTGAGATCAAGATAAAATGCACGCGCGCGCGCACACACACACACACACACACACACACACACACACACACACACACACACACACACACTCACACACACACTCACTCACAAGCGCATCTATAACAACAAAAACAAAACCACCAATATGATTGGTTCGTGAAATCGTTATGACAAAAAGCACACAGGCACACAAGCGCATGTGTTAGGCAAAAATAAAATGACAATAATTCAGTATTCACAATCGGTCAGCGGAGAACAAGCTCTTGGCCAGATCTACTCAATTACTGTTTTCAATTGACCTGCACTGCACAAAACCGCACGTATATATTTGACATTTCCCAATGCAGTCCCACTAAAACGCACACAACACACACAAAATATGTATTATGAAGGCGTACAGAGCTACAAGGGCTGACAGATACAGATCTAAAGGCTGACAAATACAGATCTAAAGGCTGACAGATACAGATCTAACAAAGGCTGACAGATACAGTCTACAGGCTGACAGATACAGATCTAAAGGCCTAACAGATCTAACAAAGGCTGACAGATACAGATCTAACAAAGGCTGACAGATACAGTCTACAGGCTGACAGATACAGATATAAAGGCCTAACAGATCTAACAAAGGCTGACAGATACAGATCTAACAAAGGCTGACAGATACAGTCTACAGGCTGACAGATACAGATCTAAAGGCCTAACAGATCTAACAAAGGCTGACAGATACAGATCTAACAAAGGCTGACAGATACAGTCTACAGGCTGACAGATACAGATCTAAAGGCCTAACAGATCTAACAAAGGCTGACAGATACAGATCTAACAAAGGCTGACAGATACAGTCTACAGGCTGACAGATACAGATATAAAGGCCTAACAGATCTAACAAAGGCTGACAGATACAGATCTAACAAAGGCTGATAGATACAGTCTACAGGCTGACAGATACAGATCTAAAGGCCTAACAGATCTAACAAAGGCTGACAGATACAGATCTAACAAAAGCTGGCATATACAGATCTAACACTGCTTGGCATGAGACATACCGACAAATACAGATCTAACACAAGCTGCAAGATACTGACAGATACAGATCAAACAGGGGCTGGCAGATATTGAACTAAAACACTGAGAGATACTGACAAATACAGAGCTAACACTGTAACAGGCTGAGAGATACTGAATAATACAGATTTAACACATGCTTTAAGACACTGACTAATACAGAGCTAACATTGTAACAGACTGAGACATACTGACAAATACAGATCTAACATAGGTTGAGAGATACTGACAAATACAGATCTAACACAGGTTGAGAGATACTGACAAATACAGATCTAACACAGGTTGAGAGATACTGACAGAATGAGATCTAACACAGGTTGAGAGATACTGACAGAATGAGATCTAACACAGGTTGAGAGATACTGACAGAATGAGATCTTACACAGGCTGAGAGATACTGACAGAATGAGATCTAACACAGGCTGAGAAATACTGACAGAATGTGATAATACACAGGCTGAGAAGTACTCACAGACTGAGATCTTACACAGGCTGCGAGATACTGACAGAATGAGATAATACACAGGCTGAGAGATACTGACAGACTGAGATCTAACGGACGCCATGGGGCAGTACAGCACTTCCTTTGGCTCTGCGTGGTGCGAAAGTGGGGACAAAAGTGAAGGAAACAGACAAAGGCAAGAATGTCCATGGCACTGCTTGGCACAATGGGTCACTGATTTCTTGAGATATCCATCACTCTCAGTCATTCACTGGCCCATCTGCATACAGCGCACTTCATTTCCGTGTGCACAAATATGGTGATGCTCACGGCACTGGGCACCACAGTTAGTTATTTGGTACTTTGAGCCCAGTGGGAAAAGATCAGTTACTGGGTACCTAACACCCAGTCCACTGTGGCAGGCTCTACTGAGGTGCGCCACACCATGAAAACATCAAACACAACTGCAAACAATTCTACCCTCAATGTTACAATCAAGCCCAACTTGTGAACAATGACCAGGTATGAATATATAGAGTTTACTTATTTACAACTCCTGAAAAATATGAATCTCTTGTAAAAAATATTTAGTGTTGTTTCTCCAGAATGCATCAAAATAAAGACTTATGTCTAAAAAGTCAACAACAATAATAAACACACACACACACACACACACACACACACACACACACACACACACACACACACACACACACGCACACACACACGCGCACACACACAAACCCCAGGTAACTGAGAACTTTGAAACTACATTTGGACTCTTATTATCAAAATTCAAACATTAAATATGGACTTTTTAGCGTACAGCATCACCAAAGGCAGTCTGGAATTTTAAAAGCATGTACATACACACACATAAATATACAAGAAGCCGACTTTCAGAGACAATATCTGTGTGCTGCGTTCACTTTGTACATGCACCAGACACATCTTTACAAACAGCCATCTCTTACTCTTAGTTCGTGCAGTGTGTGTAGCCAGACAGAAGGAAATCAATTCAATCATTCTTGAACAGGGTGTGAAATATGTTCTACAGATCCTCCTTGTAAAAGGCCATCGCTCATTACCATGCACAGAAAGATTCTGCATGGTCCAAATTCTAAAATCGCCCATCAGACTTCATCCATATTCTCATAATGCTTGGTAGGCAAAGTTCTAACGGCTAAATATGAATAACCCACATGAACACTTTGCACTGAACAGCTCCTTTAAAAGGGCTTCAGTCCTTTAGCCAATCACACAAAGTAGTAAAACATTAACGAATAGACCATTATAAATGCTGCCAGTGAACTGGGAATGGATTGACACAAAGAGTTGTGAAACATATTAATGTAGGGACCATTATGAATGGTGCCAGTGAACTGGGAATGGATTGACCCAAAGAACTGCAAAGCGAATGGCTGAAGAAGGAATGGAACGGAGGTAGTCACAGTTCCGAATGTCTGGTCAGTAAAAAGGGTCGTGCTGTGTTCGATGGTTGGCAGGAAGGAGTAAGTCAGTAAGTTAGTAGGTCGATGCTTAACGCCCGGTCAACCAGTACGGTCAACCAGTTCGGCTATACCAGGGCGATTGGCAGGAAGGGAGTATAGTTGACAGGGTGGGGTCACAAGTGAGTGTCGGTGAAGACGGTCTGTTCCTTGGTGTAACTGTAGGCGGGGTTGGCCACGCTGTCACCATCATCGTCCTCATCAAACTGAAAAGAAGGAGAAAACATCAGCGATTTTCCCGTAGACACGATGGTAACCGCATAAGCTGAGGTTTGTTGAAGGAGAGCAACAGACACACAACACACAGTCCTTCCTGTGTTCAGGAAAAAATCCCTGTTGATAATCTCACTGTACCTGTACAAAAGAAACAACACACCAGACTAAACTGTCTAAGGCACCCATCCACCCACTAGCCTCAACCGTGAAAAGTGAAATTAGTACTGTTGTTACCGGCATAACACTGATCTGCACCAGGCAAGGCTATTGTACACTTATTCTTCTCAGTCGCTGCTACACTGCGAGTCCAGTCTGCAAGATGAATGTGTCTGTCTTCTCCAGTTCCTCCTGTTGCCGTAGAGTTTGGTGTGTAACTGGACTGCCGTTGGCCACACGTTTGTTCTTGCTGTCTGCAGAAGCGGGCATCTCTGCAGTATATGTTCGGCCGTCTGGTCTTCAAGACCGCTGTTGCAGATTGGTGATGGTGACAGCGATTGTACACAACAATAACAGTTACGGTAATTTCTACAGCACCGATGGTTAGCACCACGCCTCTCTCTTGACAGGCTTTCAGTCTGACTACCGTGTGGGACTGTGTTGACAGGTGGAATGCCTGGTGATCTGACCACTGTGTGGTACTGTGTTGACAGGTGGAATGCCTGGTGATCTGACCACTGTGTGGTACTGTGTTGACAGGTGGAATGCCTGGTGATCTGACCACTGTGTGGTACTGTGTTGACAGGTGGAATGCCTGGTGATCTGACCACTGTGTGGTACTGTGTTGACAGGTGGAATGCCTGGTGATCTGACCACTGTGTGGTACAGTGTTGACAGGTGGAATGCCTGGTGATCTGATCACTGTGTGGTACTGTGTTGACAGGTGGAATGCCTGGTGATCTGACCACTGTGTGGTACTGTGTTGACAGGTGGAATGCCTGGTGATCTGACCACTGTGTGGTACTGTGTTGACAGGTGGAATGCCTGGTGATCTGACCACTGTGTGGTACTGTGTTGACAGGTGGAATGCCTGGTGATCTGACCACTGTGTGGTACTGTGTTGACAGGTGGAATGCCTGGTGATCTGACCACTGTGTGGTACTGTGTTGACAGGTGGAATGCCTGGTGATCTGACCACTGTGTGGTACTGTGTTGATAGGTGGAATGCCTGGTGATCTGACCACTGTGTGGTACTGTGTTGACAGGTGGAATGCCTGGTGATCTGACCACTGTGTGGTACTGTGTTGACAGGTGGAATGCCTGGTGATCTGACCACTGTGTGGTACTGTGTTGACAGGTGGAATGCCTGGTGATCTGACCACTGTGTGGTACTGTGTTGACAGGTGGAATGCCTGGTGATCTGACCACTGTGTGGTACTGTGTTGACAGGTGGAATGCCTGGTGATCTGACCACTGTGTGGTACTGTGTTGACAGGTGGAATGCCTGGTGATCTGATCACTGTGTGGTACTGTGTTGACAGGTGGAATGCCTGGTGATCTGACTACTGTGTGGTACTGTGTTGACAGGTGGAATGCATCGAGGTCGGAGGTCGATTCAGCATCTAAATGACTGTAATCTGACTCATCTGATTGCAGCTGATGTCTGTCATCATCATGAACATGCTCCATGCCTTATGTCGAGGTTCTGGTTTGGAATCCGTTCCTAAGCTTTAGCTTGTGAGAAACACACTGCGGCCAATCTTTGGGATCTTTGCACAGAATAATGTGATGCTCTGAAAGGCTGTAATGCTCAGACGACTGGCAGCCCAGAACCCCCCATGGCTGAGGGACTGCATACGTATGTATTCACTAATCGGTGGGAAATCTGCACAAGCCAAATTTCAGTAATGGGGCGGTTCTACAGCTGGTCCACTGCAAGGAGCACAACGCACTTCACAACAGATATATATATATATATATCTATGAGCAACAAATCATGAGTACAACAGAGAGCTCAACCGGTGGGACAAAACCCAGCCAACCAAGCAACCAAAGATAACCAGTCACTGCGATCACCCTGAAGAAAGAGTTCACTGCGATCACCCTGAAGAGAGAGAGATGGGGTGGAAGGCATATGGGCTTTTCCGAGTGCATAGATACCATCCTGAACTGAATTGAAGTGCCGTGAAGAAAGAAGAAGGAAAGCGCAAGGCAGAGAAAGGCTGACTCACGAGGCCACTGTCAAAATTTTTGTCCCAGGCGATGTCATCGATGTCGTCATCGTCCACCCCTTTGATGGAGGACTTGGACCCGCGGTCCATGGACAGTGTCTGCAATCGAGGGAGGGTAGGATCAAAGGCCGGGTTGACCACTCCCAGCCCTGGACCCTGGTACAGCGTGCTTCTGCCCGACATGGCCGATGGGGACAGCGTCTGTCACACAATGCACAGTTCAAATCTGCTCTTCACTGGGTCAAATAAGGAGAACAAATACCTTTTCTTTTCCTTCAGTTCATTTTGCTTCCTATGTGCTGCCCCCCCCCCCCCCCTCCTCCACCCCGCCCTAACTTCCTCAACCTACATTTCTGAAGTTAATCCCCACATCCCTTCCAACTCCCATGCTTTTCACCCTTTTGAGTTATTGGGTTGGATTTTTAATGCCTGTATATTTATTTCATCGTACTGTCTTGTTTACTGATTGTGGCTGTTTGCTTCCATTTTCATTGACACCTGTTTTGGTTTTTTTGGGTTTTCGAGCCACACAATGCACACACACACACACACACACACACACACACACACACACACACACACACACACACACACACACTCACACACACACACACACACACACACACACACACACACATACACACATACACACACTCTCACACACACACACACACACATACACACACTCTCTCACACACACACACACACACACATGAGCACACGCGCACAGGCACACACACACGTGCGAACACGCTCACACAGGTGCGTACGCACACACGCACGCATACATACACACACACATACACACACACACACACACACACGCACCTGTTCACCACCCAAAACTACCGACAGCAAGGTCAAGAAAAGGACCAACAGTAGAAAGGCGACAGATGCAAAACACTGGCCATTAAACAACTGATCAATGCTACTCCTGGAACAGTTACTGATCAACGGACTCCAGCAACTGTCAGCGTAAAGTCCCAACAGCCTGATTACTCACACACGACACACACGCGCGCACTCACATGGTCACACACACTCCCCCCCCTCCCCACATCCCCCTACACATACACCCCCCCCCACACACTGCATACACCTCATCTCAGAGCCTAGGGCAAAGACAGGTTGGAGCTGCACTGCAAATGCTCGCTTTCACGCAGATAAGTACATCTGTACACATACATCAACCCAGCCAACCCAAATTTCCAAGAACACATTTTACGTAACCCCCCCCCGGACACACCCATCCACTCACAGCGTCTATGACACTGCCGTCGCTGGCATCGATGATGTAGAGGTCACGGGGCACTTTCTGGTGTTCGGGCGGCAGCGGCATGCGCTCTCGGATGTAGGGCTCCCGTGGCCCCGTGCGGCGGAGGCAGAGGGCGAAGATGACGAAGAGGAGGAGGAGCGCGAGGATGACGATGACGATGATGAACCACACCTCCTCGTACCATGGCTTGCTGTCCTTCTGGGGCACTGGGGTGGCAGGTGGTGCTATTGTACCTGTTTACAGCACACACACACACACACACACACACACACACACACACACACACACACACACACACACACACACACACACACAACACACACACAACACACACACACATACACACACACACACACAACACACACACACACACACACACACACACACTCACACACGTGTGAGCACGCACACCACACACACACACGCGCACACACACACACACACACGTTTTTTTCAAGGGAGAGAACAGAGAGACCGGTCATGGTCAGCCTGTCGGTACAGCATTGAAACAGAACAGGGAGACTGGTCATAGTCAGCCTGTCGGTACAGCATTGAAACAGAACAGGGAGACTGGTCATAGTCAGCCTGTCGGTACAGCATTGAAACAGAACAGGGAGACTGGTCATAGTCAGCCTGTCGGTACAGCATTGAAACAGAACAGGGAGACTGGTCATAGCCAGTCTGACAGTACAGTATAGAAAGGAGAGAAGACAGAGGTTGGTTATAGCCAGTCTGCTAGTACAGTATTGAAGGGAGGTAACACAGGCTGGTCAAAACCAGTCTGCTAGCACAGCACTGAAGGGAGGTAACACAGGCTGGTCAAAACCAGTCTGCTAGTACAGCATTAACGGGAGAGAACAGAGGCTGGACAGCACTGAAACGCAGGAGTGGGTTAGTAGTTTAACATCCTGTCAACCACACAGGCATTGAGAACTCCTTCTCAGGTCTAAAGTGACTCAGTTCAGACCTAGCATCACCTACACACTCCGACACAAGCACAACATATGGAAAAGGGTGTAAAATAAATACGTATCAAACTGCGCATTTGACATATCGCCTAAGGAAGAAAGGAAGGCGGGAGACAGCGCAAGGGGGACGATGGACTCAGCGGCCAGTCTGCTGCCACTGTCCTGCAGCGGCCAGTGCTCTCACCGATGTTCCCCACAGAGTTGGGGTCAAAGATGATGATGGGGGACACCGCCTGGCCCACGTCCGTCACCACCTCCACTTCAAAGTTGATCACTGCCCACAGAACACCAACCACACCTGTAGTCCCAGCACCTGCTTTCTGACCACACCTATTACATCATGATCTTTCTGTGTGTGCGTGTTTCCGAGTGTCATTCAGCTTAGCTCAGGAAGAAAAACCAAGTTTAAAACACCTAACCAAGTCAGTGTCAAAATGTCTTGCTTTCTAATGGCTTAGTTTAAACAAAAATAATCAAAACAAAAACCGTTAGGAAGTATTGCGCACATGTGCGCGCGCGCGCACACACACACACACATGCATGCATGCACGTACACATGCATACATGTAAGCACCCATGTACACACACGCACAGACACACATAAACGTGCATGCACACACACACACACACACACACACACACACACACACACACACACACACACACACACACGCACACACACACACATGCACACACACACACACACGCACGCACACATACACAAAGAAACTGGGTTATACAACACATTTCCTTCTTCTTCTTTTCTCTCCCCAAGTTGTGTTTATTTTAGGATACCCAATGACTTCCTCTCAGCACCAAAATAAAAGACCAGTAGACATATAAATAAATCTCACCCAACCTTTGACGTTCTCTGCACACCATACAGTCTTGACCCCCACAATGCTCAGCATTAAGATGTTGCCAGAAAAAGAGATGGCCAGTAAGTAACTGGATTTTAACATCCTGACAACCGCACAGAGTAACCTCAGGACAACAAAGTGATCGTAAAGAGACAAAAGATGCATAACTCGCATCCCCATCTTCAGAGGTCCTCTGCCTACTGTATACAGTCTTGACCCCCGGCAACACTCAGCAAAAGAGATGATAAACAGCCAGATACCTATATGAATCTCACCCCGTCTTTAGATGTTCTTTGCACACCATATATACAGTTTTGACCCCCCTGCAACACTCAGCACTGATGTTTCCAGACAAGACCCCCGTGTTACCGCAGTAGCACACAAAAGACCCTGGTCAGTCTGCCATAAGTGCAGGTTACAGCTAAATACGCATGCACCTTATGTACATGACTTTGCATGAAGCGACTTGGTGCATGGTTGTATGGTGTACACAGAACGCTCCGAGACGGCAGCAGTTTCATGTGGCACCAGCCATGCCAGCGCTGTAAGCACGCCACTTCGGTGGATATTCAAAAGCGCGCTATGAAAAGCTATTTACTCATGTAGAATCACATGTGAGCGCAGTGAGCCTGCTCGAGAGCAGAGAATAGCACTAAATAAAAGCGATCAACAACAACAACAACGAGATGGCAAAGACACAGACAGATAATGTATGAACCTCACCCCCATCTTTAGATGTTCTCTGCACACCATAGGCAGTCTTCACGCCCCTTGTCATCAAGATGTTGTCTGCCCGCAAGATGTACTCGCGCAAACGGCCGTTGAGGACAAAAGAGTTTGTCCAGTCGATGACAGCAAGGGAACCATTCTTCACCAAAGTCGGAGTGTTAGCATATACTGGAGCTGGAGACGAAACAGAAAAAATACTGACCTAATAATGTGCTAAACAAAACATAAAAAACACTTAAATAATGAGCCATTGAAAAGACATTAAAAACAAACTCAAAAAAACTAAATAATATGCCACTCAAAACACATCAAAAAACACCTAAATAATGAGCCATTCAAAAGACATAAAAATAATAAGCCACTGAAAATACTGCAAAAAACACCTAAATAATGAGATCCAAACACAAAAAGGTTCAAATGAACGCTTGTTTATTTTGACATGGACACAGTATGCAAATTTTCGGGGAAATCCCCTTCATCAAGCCACCTAAATAATGAGCCACTCAAAGCACATCAAAAAACACCTAAATAATGACCCACTCAAAACACACCAAAAAACACCTCAGTAATGAGCCGCTCAAAACACCCCCCCACAAAACACCTCAATAATGAGCCACTCAAAGCACATAAAAAACACCTAATAATGAGCCACTCAAAGCACATCAAAAAACACCTAAATAATGAGCCACTAAAAACACATAAAAAAGCACCTAAATAATGAGCCCCTCCAAACACCTCAAAATGCACCCAGACAACCTACATCAACAGCAGAACAGGGCTGCACTGTACCTGCAGAAGCGGTGGTGGCTCGGACCCACTGTGGAAAGTCGAGCTGCCCAATCTCGTTCTCCACCTGCAGCAGAAACTGGTAAGGGGAGTAGGGCGCCAAACCGCCGGCAACGGTGGAGGTCTCCAGCCCTTCAAACACCTGCTGAACATCGCCGATGCTGCAGGTCTGCGGGAACGGCTGTTCGAGCGGCGGGCACGTCAAGCGTTGGTACACCAGGAACCTGCAAGCACGACAGCAGGCGCTGTGAACACAAGTGTGGTGCCCTGCCAGCCGGACAAGACTCCAGCCAGCCCACTACCAGCCAACCTGCGAAACAAATCAACCAGCCAGCCCACTACCAACCAACCTGCGAAACAAATCAACCAGCCAGCCCACTACCAGCCAACCTGCGAAACAAATCAACCAGCCAGCCCACTACCAGCCAACCTGCGAAACAAATCAACCAGCCAGCCCACTACCAGCCAACCTGCGAAACAAATCAACCAGCCAGCCCACTACCAACCAACCTGCGAAACAAATCAACCAGCCAGCCCACTACCAGCCAACCTGCGAAACAAATCAACCAGCCAGCCCACTACCAACCAACCTGCGAAACAAATCAACCAGCCAGCCCACTACCAGCCAACCTGCGAAACAAATCAACCAGCCAGCCCACTACCAGCCAACCTGCGAAACAAATCAACCAGCCAGCCCACTACCAGCCAACCTGCGAAACAAATCAACCAGCCAGCCCACTACCAACCAACCTGCGAAACAAATCAACCAGACTGCGCACTCCCAACCAACCTGCTCACAAATCAACCAGACAGCGCACTCCCAACCAACCTGCTCACAAATCAACCAGACAGCGCACTCCCAACCAACCTGCTAACAAATCAACCAGACAGCGCACTCCCAACCAACCTGCTCACAAATCAACCTGACAGCGCACTCCCAACCAACCTGCTAACAAATCAACCAGACAGCGCACTCCCAACCAACCTGCTCACAAATCAACCAGACAGCGCACTCCCAACCAACCTGCTAACAAATCAACCAGACAGCGCACTCCCAACCAACCTGCTCACAAATCAACCAGACAGTGCACTCCCAACCAACCTGCTAACAAATCAACCAGACAGCGCACTCCCAACCAACCTGCTCACAAATCAACCAGACAGTGCACTCCCAACCAACCTGCTAACAAATCAACCAGACAGCGCACTCCCAACCAACCTGCTCACAAATCAACCAGACAGCGCACTCCCAACCAACCTGCTAACAAATCAACCAGACAGCGCACTCCCAACCAACCTGCTAACAAATCAACCAGACAGCGCACTCCCAACCAACCTGCTCACAAATCAACCAGACAGCGCACTCCCAACCAACCTGCTCACAAATCAACCAGACAGCGCACTCCCAACCAAC
The DNA here is from genome assembly GCA_963584105.1 of Alviniconcha strummeri. NCBI lineage: Eukaryota > Metazoa > Mollusca > Gastropoda > Provannidae > Alviniconcha > Alviniconcha strummeri. Next base: position 2,212,521 of record OY757543.1, read on the forward strand.
CTGCTAACAAATCAACCAGACAGCGCACTCCCAACCAACCTGCTAACAAATCAACCAGACAGCGCACTCCCAACCAACCTAACTAACACTGCAGGTTCAAGAGGTCAGCGTTGACCAGGAGGGGTGGGAGAAGTGTGTGGGGGAAAGGGGAAAAGGGGTTGGAGGGTTGAAAGATGACCAGATGGGTGAGGGAGCAAACGGACAAGACATTCTTGAAGCATTTTTAGGCAGACATCACATTTTGGTTTCCTTCTGAACAAATAATTACTTTAACGCTTCTAAACATGTTTCCTTCAATGCTAGGATAGTATGGGGCTGTCTTTCAGTGTCCTCTTCCCTTAGTGTGCAGTGCATGCGGCAGTGTCACTAGCTACTGCAGTCATGCTTTAGAAAAGCTATTAATTATTACCATATCATTTTAGCATTTCTAAACAAATGCTTTCATGTTGCTTGGCAGACATTAATTCAGTATTCCTAGACAAATATAGAGTAGCGTCTTTGGTCAGACAGCACTTCACCAGGTATTTCTAATTCCAGACAGATACTGTCAGTATTCTCAGACTGGCAGTATCATGTTATGTCTTGGCAAATATTATGTTGTACATACAGACAGCCCTTACCTCAGTATTTCTCCATTGGGCCGTGAAGGAAACTCCCACGACAGTGTGATGGCAGTACTGTTGCCATCGCCAACCGTCAGCGGTTTCAAACCGGCCGGTCGGGCTGGGGCAGTTTTGGCGCTGACGCCGCTGCTGTTGGTGCAACCGCCGCCAGTGCAGACCTGGGCGCTGACGCTGTAGGTGGTGAACGGGTCGAGTGGCATGGCCTCCCCGGCTGTCAGCGTCAGTGACAGGCCTGACGCTTGCTGAAATAATGCACACACATGGGCTGAGTCATATCACAGTGACAGGCCTGACGCTTGCTGAAATAATGCACACACATGGGCTGAGTCATATCACAGTGACAGGCCTGACGCTTGCTGAAATAATGCACACACATGGGCTGAGTCATATCACAGTGACAGGCCTGACGCTTGCTGAAATAATGCACACACATGGGCTGAGTCATATCACAGTGACAGGCCTGACGCTCGCTGAAATAATGCACACACATGGGCCGAGTCATATCACAGTGACAGGCCTGACGCTTGCTGAAATAATGCACACACATGGGCTGAGTCATATCACAGTGACAGGCCTGACGCTCGCTGAAATAATGCACACACATGGGCTGAGTTACATCACAGTGACAGGCCGGCTGATGCTTGCTGAAATAATGCAAGCATCAGGGCTGAGTCACTTCACAGTGACAGGCCTGACGCTTGCTGAAATAATGCACACACATCAGCTGAGTCACTTCATAGTGACAGGCCGGCTGATGCTTGCTGAAATAATGCACACACATGGGCTGAGTCACTTCACAGTGACAGGCCTGTTGACGCTTGCTGAAATAATGCACACACACATGGGCTGAGTCACTTCACAGTGACAGGCCTGTTGACGCTTGCTGAAATAATGCACACACACATGGGCTGAGTCACTTCACAGTGACAGGCCTGTTGACGCTTGCTGAAATAATGCACACACACATGGGCTGAGTCACTTCACAGTGCCATCATCATTATTATTATTATTATGCCATGGCAGCTAACTAAAGTAACTTACTTTTGGCAGCAAGGGCGAGTCTCCATGATACACTTAATGCAAGTGGAGAAAAAGAGAAAACCCTGTGTACCAGAGTCAGAATGGTATCCAGGCAAGTAATATGAAAAGGTCCAGTCACTGACCACAGTTCCGTCGACAAGGACGCTGTAAAGGCGAATGACGCCATTTGGTTCCTGGGGTGCCGTCATGGTGACCGTGATGGTGGTTGCTGTAGTGCTCTGAAACACAGGTGTTTCAGTCTAGTTTGTACTCTAGGTCTACTGAAACATCAAATGAGTTGGCCATAAACACCCTCCTCCTTTAAGCAAAAACGTGCATCTTTGGTGACGACATCAACTTTAGGACAGTTGCTTACAAGTTTTAGAGGGCAGAATGTGTTTCGTAGGTCTTGCCACTATCTGTTGACTCACCACTGATGTTGCCACTGTCTATTTACTCACCACTGATGTTGCCACTGTCTATTGACTCACCACTGATGTTGCCACTGTTGACTCACCACTGATCTTGCCACTGTCTGTTGACCGACCACTGATGTTGCCACTGTCTGCTGACCGACCACTGATCTTGCCACTGTCTGTTGACCGACCACTGATGTTGCCACTGTCTGCTGACCGACCACTGATCTTGCCAGTATCCAGCCCCTACCTCCCTCCCATAAATGCCCCCTCCCCCTCCCTTCACCAACTGTCCCCTCCCTACCCCTCCTCCAATGCCCCTCCCACGCCACCCCACCGGCTGCCCCCTCCCTGCCCCTCCCCCCGACTGCCCCCTCCCACTCTCACACACTGCCTACCACAATGACAGGAGGATCGACGGATGTGGGCGGCGCCTGCTTGGTGGTGATGTCAGCCCAGGGACTGTTGGCTTTGCCAGCCCCGTTGATGGCGATGACCATGTACTGATAGGGTCGGTAGGGGAGAAGGTTGGGATCAGCGTCGGTGTACTCAAACCCCGTACCGTTGTGCACCAGGACCACGTCACCTGGGCTATCACCTGAGAACAGACCAAGCATCCCAAATGACCAGCAAGATGACAAATACAGACAACACCACCACACAGGCATCTGGATAACAAGCAACAAAACAGTAGGATTGCACACACATACACACGCACACATATACAGACAAACAGAGCTCTGTACCATTGTGCACCGGGATCACATCACCACGGCTACCACCTGAGAAGAGATCAAGCATCCTAAACGCCCAGTAAGATGACAAATACAGAGAGAGAAAAACATACAGGCATCTGTATAAAGCATTTGAATAAAACGCAGTGAGTTTATGTAGATCAGAGAACAGCACCATATAAGTTATGTATTATCATTATTATAAACAAATAACACAGATTGTACAAACCCACATAAAGAGAAAACTATTTTCACTACTGGCCATCTCAACAACAACAAAAAGGAGAAGAAAAAAAGAAAGAAAGAAAGAAAAGATGATGAAATGAATAAAACTGATCAGTTTAGCAGGGGAGGGGGGGGAGCAGGGGTGGGGGGTGGGGAGGGGGGGGCAAACAACTCCAATGAGAACATTTATTACTATAATGCTTGTGTTGTTTAAGCAAGTGCAAGGAAGCTTTTCAAGAAAACAACCTTCCACCAAACACATGGACGTTTTCAACGTACAGGGAAAGGTGCCCAAAGTGCTCCCCACGACCCCAAACTGACCTGCCTCACTCCGTGTTACTATCCTCCGCTGCAGCTGGTAATACAGCACGTTGCCGTTGGGCCTGACCGGCGGACGCCAGCTTGCCAGCACCGCCCGGTGAGCCCCCGATTCCCCGGCAAGCGCCGTCAGGGCGGGGGCCCCCAGCTGCTGCGGCGGAGCCTCCATCGTCTGCGCGGTGGCGGGCTGGCTGAGGGCGCAGCCTCTCTGGGTGCAGGCCTGCAGACGGAAGGTGTACTGCGTGAAGAAGCTCAGCCCCGGCACCACGTAGGTCAGCTGGTCCGCCGACCCCGAGTAGGCCAGGTCGTTGCCGCGGTACAGCGTGTAGTTGACGATCTGCCCGTTGGGGTTGACGGGCGGGACCCAGGTGGCCTGGATGGAGGTGGAGGAGACGGGGGTGAGGGAGGGGGCGGCCAGGCCGGTGGGCGAGGTGGAGTAGGTGCGGGCCTGGGAGGGCGGGCTCTCCACGCTGCCCTTGGCGTTGCGGGCGATGATGGTGTAGGTGTACTCCTCCCCGGGCTGAAGCTCGTAGTCCGTGAAGGCGGTGACCAGCGTGCCGTCCAGCGCCGTGCTGTCCGTGAAGATCAGGTTTCCGTCCCGCCTGACGTCGTAGGAGGAAATAACTCCGTTCGGGCTCTTAGGCGCCGACCAGGACACCTCGATGGCTGTGGAGCTGACAACCCGCAGGAAGGGCGGGTCCAGGTCCTCTGGAGGCGAGTCGTCAGGGCGACCGGTCACCACCTCGCTCCGCGTGCACCCCCCTCGGGTACAAGCCGTGAGGAAGAAGGGGTACTCCTGGAAGGGCACGAGACCGGTGACGGTGTACTCCCTGTCCATCCCCTCGTACACCACCTCCCCGTCCACGCTCAGCTGGTACAGGTTGATCTCCCCGTTGCTCATCTGCGGGCTGGTCCAGTTGGCCTTGATGGACGTGGAATCCACAGGGAACAGCGTTGGGGGACTGACGGAGAGAGGGGCGGCTTCCTTGGTTCTGATGAAGGCGGGGTCGCTGACCGTGCACCCTCCCCCCGAGCAGACGGTGAGCGTGAAGCTGTACCAGGTGTAGGCCTGCAGGCCGTCGTACACGTAGAACAGCGCGCCGTCTGCAGGCAGGCTCAGCGGGATGCTGTCGTTGCGCCGCAGTCGGTAGCTCTGCAGCACGCCGTTGGGGCTGACCGGCGGCGACCACGACACGTTGACGGAGTTCACCTCCCCGTCGATGTGAGACACCACAGGGGGCGCCACTCCCTCTGGGGCCGCCTGGCTGGTCTGCACCGTCTGCCAAGGACTGTCCGTGAAGCCTCGGGAGTTGGACGCTCTGATTTTGTACTCGTATCGCGTGTACGGCTCCAGCCCCGCGTCTGTGTATTCATACGACTCGGCGTCCGTGTCCAGCGTTCGGTACACAACCTCTCCCGCTGGACCCGTGTCTGCCGTCTGGCGTTTCCGCCTCAGCGGAGTGGACCTCCTGTACACTTCGTACGAGGTGATTTTGCCGTTGGCGTTTAAGGGAGCAGTCCACCTCAGCACGACGCTGTCGGAGGTCACGGCCCCCATCAAAGGGATGGGCTGCGCGCTGGGCGGAATTTCAGCCGTCGTGAAAGCCTGCTCCTTGCCACGTGTGCAGCCCACTGAAGTGCACGCCTCCAACTTCACCTGGTATTCCGTGAACGGCTGCAGGCGTCTGAACTCGAACACTCGAGCCACGCCCCTATAGATGGAGTTCTCCACGTCGGACATGTCGTACACCCTGTACGTGGTAATGACGCCGTTGGGTCTGAGCGGAGGGTCCCACCTCAGAATGACCGCGTTGCCAGTCGTTATCTTCTCCACCGAGAAGTCCTGGAGACCCGAAGGAGACGCCTGCTTCGTGGAGACCGACACCTCCGTGCTGGAGACGCTGCCGGCGTCATTGACCGCCTCCAGTCGCACCAGATACTGCGAGTACGGCTGGAGGCCGCTGACCGTGGTGTCCGTCACGTTGCCGTTCACCGTCAGTGAGGTCTCAGCGCTGGCTTCCTCAGTGGTGAACCTGTAGTAGATCTTGTACAGGGAGATGACGCCGTTGGGCTGGCTGGGGGGCCTCCACTGGAGGGCGATGCTGTAGGCGCTGGTGGCGTTGACGGAGGGCGGGCTCAGGCCTGCAGGCGGGGACTGAAGAGTTCTCACGCTGGCGTATTCCACCGCCGTCTGACCTCGAGAGTTCACGGCCATGACGCCGTACTGGTAGAGGGAGTAGGGCTGCAGGTCCTGGCCAGAGTGCGTGAAGCTGAAGGTGTCCCCGGCCACCTGGTTGATCAGAATCTCGTTGTCGGTTGCCCCTCCTGCTCGCTGGAAGATGCGGAAAAAGAGAATGACCCCGTTGGGATTTGAGGGGTTTTCCCACTCGATCCTCACCGCATCCGAAGCCACAGGGGTCAGAGTGGGCGGGGCCTGGCCGGTAGGGGGCGCTTCGTAGGTGCGGTTGACGACAGGGTCGCTGGTTCCGCAGCCGTTAGGCACGCCAAGCAGGCAGGCCTGCAGGCGCACTTCGTACACCGTGTAGGGCTTGAGGCCGGACAGCGTCACGGACAGGGCCGTGCCCACGCCGGTCACCACCTCGGTGTCCAGCCCCAGGTTCAGCAGCACCCTGTACTGGCCGATGGCGCCCTCCGCCGAGACCACCGCCGACCAGGACACGAACATCTGCGTGGCGCTCAGCACGTTGACCATCTCCGGCGGTGGGATGTTGAGCGGCGTCCTGGTCGGCATGACGATCCGGTAGGGCTGGCTGCGCGTGCTGCCGCCGTTGGTGCTGACGTCGAGGATGAAGCTGTAGGTCCTGCCGGGGATGAGGTTCTCCACGGTGGCGGAGAGGTTGGTGCCGCTGTAGACCTGCCGCTCGCTGCCGACGTCCTGCAGGATGAGGCTGTAGGCCTGCAGCTGACCGTTGAGTACCGCCGGCGGCTTCCAGTAGACGTCCACAGAGCTGGCGGTCAGCACCACCACACTGGGGGTGTCAACGCCTGCAGCAAAAGACAGAACCAGTGAACAGAACGGGCTGTCCAGAGCCACATGGGGCTGTCAACGCCTGCAGCAAAAGACAGAACCAGTGAACAGAACGGGCTGTCCAGAGCCACATGGGGCTGTCAAGGCCTGCAGCAAAAGACAGAACCAGTGAATAGAATGGTCTGTCCAGAACCACATGGGGCTGTTAACGCCTGCAGGAAAAACAGAACCAGTGAATAGAACGGGCTGTCCAGAGCCACATGGGGCTGTTAACGCCTGCAGCAAAAACAGAACCAGTGAATAGAACGGGCTGTCCAGAGCCACATGGGGCTGTTAACGCCTGCAGCAAAAACCAGTGAATAGAACGGGCTGTCCAGAGCCACATGGGGCTGTTAACGCCTGCAGCAAAAACCAGTGAATAGAACGGGCTGTCCAGAGCCACATGGGGCTGTTAACGCCTGCAGCTAAAACAGAACCAGTGAATAGAACGGGCTGTCCAGAGCCACATGGGGCTGTTAACGCCTGCAGCTAAAACAGAACCAGTGAATAGAATGGTCTGTCCAGGGCCACATGGGGCTGCCTACACCCGTATTACAGGGCAATGTTTTATAGTGTAAGATCAGAGAAATAGTCTTCTTCTTAAACAGGCACCGAAGCAAGGATGTAAGCTGACCTAAAAACACTGGAAATGTGCAAATACTTCCATCTGTTGGCCTCCTTTGCCTGTTCTATCAAGAGTCACACAAAATAAATAATATTCAAATTTCAGATCCAGATCAGACCCATGTTGGTTCACTCATTATCAGTGCAGAGCAGAAAAGGCTGACCTATGACATATATATACTTGATACTTTGGTCACACACTCCGGCCTTGTTCAAGAAGTCACCGACATTGTGACGGTACAAAATGGCGGCACTCATGATCAGGGCTACAAACATCAATTTTTAACAAACTGGACCAGAAATTGAGTAAAAAAACTGCTGTGTATCTGTTTATATTTAAATTCAACTCCTATCGATATGGTTAGTGATGCTTCTTTGCAAAGTTTTTCCTTTGATGCACAGCATCTGGAACCATCAAAAACTGTCTTCTTAACACAAATTATCTTTTAACTAGCACATAGAATGAGCACAAATGGAATTTTGCAGTTTCTATTTCAAGCTAGAATTTTATTCTGAAGGCTTTTTTGTTAACCCCTTGCCTGCCAAGCTGTCCTCTGAGAGCAATTCCCTTCCACAGCTGATGTGAAAGAAGTTCAAAGTGACCGAAGTGTTCACTCTGAAAGCTTTGCCCAGTGTAAGAGTGCACAACGACTTAAAATTCCAGCAAGACACCATGACCCTAACATCCTCTTTTTTTGCATCAGGGAAGCACTTTATCAAGGATGTCATACAACAGTAGCCATGACAACACCGGGACGGTTACCACATTAACTCACCACCTCTGTGTACACATTGTACCAGCTTCAGAACTGACCTTGAGGTGTTGCTTCTGCGGTAGTCACGGTGACGTTGGGACTGTTACCACAACCCACCGCAGTGCACACCTTCACGTAGGCAGTGTACTCTGTGTAGGGGGTCAGACCTGCAACACAAAATGTCATGCATGTGAGCCAACTAACCACCAGTTCCTCATATCGTGTCTTACTTTTAGACACGGCATTGTATGTTCTCCTCCCATTGAGCGCCAGTATCCACACCCACCACCCCACTGCCGTGCACACCTCTATGATTCAGTCAGCTGTGTGAGGTACCAGACCCTGCCTCACGTCACCTGTGTAACGAAGCAGTGGGCGAAATGTGCAATCTTATACGGCAGGCCTGCGCAATATATGATTCCATGGCAGTTGCAAACAGTGTCACAGCAACGTCCTTGTATTTGTAGGCAGTCTGAATTTTGTGCAAGAATTACAGTTAGACAATGATGAAATTCACAACATGAAAACATTCATCTTGCAGACTGAACTCTCAGTGTGGAGTAGCGATCAAGAAGCAGAAGAAGAAGAAGAAGACAACATGAAAAAGTTGTACATACTTACCTCGTAACATGCCATTCTGTAGACTTTCGTGGAGTACTGTTTGCGAGTCTACAACACACACGTACCTTCCAGCCTGATGTTCTGCGGTGCCTTGACGGTGTAGGTCTCCACTCTGCCCCAGATGAGCACGGTGTACTGCAGCACGACCCCATTGGGGCGGCCTGGGGCCTGGATGCCCACCTGTAAACTGCTGGGGCTGAGCACCGTCACCACAGGTGCTGGGATCTCCTCCGGCACACCTTGTGCTGTGGCCACCGTCACCTGCCACACAGAAAGGGTTAATGTACAATGATCAGTACACAGTCATGCTGTAACTATTATCATCTGCCACATTGAAAGGGTTAATGTAAAATGATCAGTACACAGTCATGCCGTGGCTACCTCACCCGCCACACAGAAAGGGTTAATGCACAGTGATCAGTACACAGTCATGCGGTGGCCACGATCACCTGCCACACAGAAATGGTTAATGTACAATGGTTAATGTACAATGATCAGTACACAGTCATGCTGTTGTCTGTCATCTGCCACACAGAAAGGGTTAATGTACAATGATCAGTGCACAGTCATACTGTTATCACTATCATCTGCCACACGGAAAGGGTTAATGCTCAGTGACCAGTACACAGTTATGTTGTTGTCACCATCACCCGCCACACAGAGAGGGTTAATGGATGCTGAACTGTACACAGCTACATTCAAGACAGTCCTGGATGCAGATCCTGTATGGTAGGCCATTTCTGTCACAACACCACTCACCACAGGACCGTTGGTATAACCAGCGGTGATGCAGGCAGAGAGAATGTAGCTGTATATTCTGTATGACAGGCCATTTCTGTCACAACACAACACTCACCATAGGACTGTTGGTACAGCCAGCGGTGGTATAGGCAGAGAGAATGTAGCTGTAGGTTCTGTATGGCAGCACATTTCTGTCACAACAACACTCACCACAGGACTGTTGGTACAGCCAGCGGTGGTACAGGCAGAGAGAATGTAGCTGTAGGTTCTGTATGGCAGCACATTTCTGTCATCAGTAAATTCTGTGTCCAGACCACGGAACACTTCCACACCATCACGCAGAAGGATATAGCGGATAATTTCACCTGGAAAAACAAAACAAACACATGCAGCGATGAGAAAAAAAAGTCTCCTAGAATTTATTTATCCAAATTTCACAAGCAAATCATGAACCTGCTTTGACAAATCCTGTGAAAAGCCACCACAGACACTCCTTTCCAAGGGTCGTGTCACAGTGTCAGAGGACATTTTTCTGAGGTACATGGCGAACAAAGACAATGCCACAAACACCAATGCACATATACACCTACTCACCCACCCACCATCCACACTCTCTCACACCTGCATCTCTCCTCCCACCCACCACCCACACTCTCTCACACCTGCATCTCTCCTCCCACCCACCACCCACACTCTCTCACACCTGCATCTCTCCTCCCACCCACCATCCACACTCTCTCACACCTGCATCTCTCCTCCCACCCACCACCCACACTCTCTCACACCTGCATCTCTCCTCCCACCCACCACCCACACTCTCTCACACCTGCATCTCTCCTCCCACCCACCATCCACACTCTCTCACACCTGCATCTCTCCTCCCACCCACCATCCACACTCTCTCACACCTGCATCTCTCCTCCCACCCACCATCCACACTCTCTCACACCTGCATCTCTCCTCCCACCCACCATCCACACTCTCTCACACCTGCATCTCTCCTCCCACCCACCATCCACACTCTCTCACACCTGCATCTCTCCTCCCACCCACCATCCACACTCTCTCACACCTGCATCTCTCCTCCCACCCACCATCCACACTCTCTCACACCTGCATCTCTCCTCCCACCCACCACCCACACTCTCTCACACCTGCATCTCTCCTCCCACCACACCCACACTCTCTCACACCTGCATCTCTCCTCCCACCCACCATCCACACTCTCTCACACCTGCATCTCTCCTCCCACCCACCATCCACACTCTCTCACACCTGCATCTCTCCTCCCACCCACCATCCACACTCTCTCACACCTGCATCTCTCCTCCCACCACACCCACACTCTCTCACACCTGCATCTCTCCTCCCACCCACCATCCACACTCTCTCACACCTGCATCTCTCCTCCCACCCACCATCCACACTCTCTCACACCTGCATCTCTCCTCCCACCACACCCACACTCTCTCACACCTGCATCTCTCCTCCCACCCACCACCCACACTCTCTCACACCTGCATCTCTCCTCCCACCACACCCACACTCTCTCACACCTGCATCTCTCCTCCCACCACACCCACACTCTCTCACACCTGCATCTCTCCTCCCACCCACCATCCACACTCTCTCACACCTGCATCTCTCCTCCCACCACACCCACACTCTCTCACACCTGCATCTCTCCTCCCACCACACCCACACTCTCTCACACCTGCATCTCTCCTCCCACCCACCATCCACACTCTCTCACACCTGCATCTCTCCTCCCACCCACCACACCCACACTCTCTCACACCTGCATCTCTCCTCCCACCACACCCACACTCTCTCACACCTGCATCTCTCCTCCCACCACACCCACACGAAGCAGAGGCTTACCGTTGGGTTGCTGCGGCAGGCCCCAGGTGAGGTAGATGATGTAGAGCTGGTCGGGGTTGATGCGAGTGTTGGGGGGCGCCACACCTGAGGGAGCAGCCTCCTGGGTTCGAGCCTCCACGTAGGGGCTGCTGGTGGCCCCGGCACTGTTGATCACTCGCACGGAGTACTGGTACACACTGTAGGCCGACAGAGACCCGTCTAGAGAGAGAAGAAAAAGCACGGTGCAGATTCTGGCCACAGAAAGGGAGGGGAAAGTAGGGTTTTAGCCCTGGTGGAGTAGAACTTACACTCTACACACTGAACAGTGTACGTGCTTTGCAAAACAACCATTACAGGCTTTGCAAAATAACCATCAGCTTGGTCTTGTCAGTCAGACACTTGAATCCAAATGCAAGCACAGTCATTTTAACACAACAAAAGTCTTGTCGCAAACTTTGCTTCCTTAAAGCGCAGTACAAAAACATCAAGGTTCCCCTCTCTGATACACCCTTTTTACCTCCTTTGTGGGAATGAGAGCGCAGATGTGGAGGGGTGGGGGGTGGGAGGGGAAGGGGTGTAGGATGGTGCCTCTCTCCAATATATCCTTTTCATTTCCTTTGTGGGGATGGGAAGAGGGGGGGGAGGAATATATCATGGTTTACTTTTCAAATATATACTGTTTCTTAAGATATATGAAAGCTCTTCTCCTACTGACAAGAAAACTAACAACTACAATAACGATATAATTAATAATGAATTTTAAGCCATTGAATCCCCTTGCAATTTGTACCACTGGTCTGCCCACGACTCCAACACACACCACGCAACAGACAACACTCACCACATAACACACACCACACAACACACCACATAACACACACCACGCAACAGACAACACAAACCACATAACACACACACCACACAACACAAACCACACAACACACCACATAACAAACCACACACGGCTTACCAGTGAAAGACAGGTCCAGCCCGGAGTAGACCTTTTCCTCTCCTGAGGAGCAGACGGAGCCGTTACCCGGTGCAGGTGTGGTGGGGGCGACGCGATAGCCCGCCACAGACCCGCACACTGTGGTGGTGCTGTCAAAGTCGCAGCGATTGCACTGGGCACTGTTGGACTGTACGATGGGGCACACCACCCCTGTACCGCACCCTGGGTGGGAGACAGCAACAATCATATTGAGAAAGTCTTCCACGCTTCTTCACCATGGCTGTGCAGACCCGCAGTGTTTCTAGCGGTATCGGTCACAACAGTCACACTATACAGTGATCAGGTCATCAGGTATCTAAAAGAATGTTTCTAGTGGCGACAGTCATGCTGTGTAGTGATCAGGTACCTGAAAGGACATTTTTAGTGGCATCAGTCACAACAGTCCTGCTATGCAATGATCAGGTGTCTGAAAGGATGGTATATAACTGTAACAACACCACACCCTCAACATACCATGTATGTGTGTGTATGTGTGTGTGCGTGCATGCATGTGTGTGCGTGCATGCACACGTACATGTGTGTGTGCCTGCATGTGTGTGCGCATACGTGTATGCACATGTGTATGTGCGCACATGCGTGCACGCATGCATGTGTGTGCATGCGTGCGTGTGTGTGTGCACACTTGTGTGTCCGTGTCTGTTGTCACTTAACTTGTTCTGCACAGCCATTGAACGAGGAAGATGAGGCACTGTATAAATCTTTTTTATCATTATTACTATCATTACAATTAAGACGGCTACTGTCCCCACCTGAAATATGGTCTGCGTGATCAGCGCAAGTCTGAGTGGTGGGGTTGTAGCCCACATAGTTGCAGCATGACAAGCCTGCAGAAATTTTCTCCAGCCCACAACACACTTCGTTGGCCGAGGCTTTCTCTAGCCCACTCTCGTAGTAGTGTACCTGTCAACAGACACACTGTATGTCACACTTCATTGGTTGAGGCTTTCTCTAGCCCACTCTCGTAGTAGTGTACCTGTAAACAGACACACCATATGTCACACTTTGTTGGTCAAGGCTTTCTCTAGCCCACTCTCGTAGTAGTGTACCTGTAAACAGACACACCATATGTCACACTTCGTTGGTCAAGGCTTTCTCTAGCCCACTCTCGTAGTAGTGTACCTGTGAACAGACACACTGTATGTCACACTTCATTGGTTGAGGCTTTCTCTAGCCCACTCTCGTAGTAGTGTACCTGTCAAAAGACACACCGTATGTCACACTTCGTTGGTCAAGGCTTTCTCTAGCCCACTCTCGTAGTAGTGTACCTGTCAACAGACACACTGTATGTCACACTTCACTGGCCGAGGCTTTCTCTATCCCACTCTCGTAGTAGTGTACCTGTAAAAAACAGACACACTGTGTCACACTTCGTTGGCCGAGGCTTTCTCTTGCCCACTCTCATAGTAGTGTACCTGTAAACAGACACACTGTATGTCAGAAAGGGAGTCCCCCAAAAGGAAACACCAAATCATCAGCCTGTACAAAACAATCTTATTTCGGATAACACCTAGATGAAGGTGTGAAGCATCATATAGGTGATCAAGTGCCCTTACCATGACAATGTTCATGTTTGTGTCAATTATCACAGTGCATTTTGGCAGAATGAAACATGTGATGCAACATCTGGAGACACAATTAGACTTTCAATCTTTTACTCCAAACCTAACTTACTTGTGAATCAACATCTGGAGAAACAGACTTTCAATCTTTCGCTCTAAACCCCTTTTAATGTGGCCTATGTGTCACTATGCCAGCACATGGAAGTATCGGCAGCAGAGTACACCTGACCACAACACGTTACAACTAAAGGATGTACAGACTTACCTTTGTGCCCTGTGTTGATACGACAACACAGGGAGGTGTCGGCAGCAGAGTACACCTGACCACAGCACGTTACAGCCAAAGGATATACAGATTTACCTTTGTGCCCTGTGTTGATACGACAACACATGGAGGTGTCTGCAGCAGAGTACACCTGACCACAGCAGGTTACAACTGTAGGATGTACAGACTTACCTTTGTGTGATCTGTGTCTCTATGACAACACAGGGAGGTGTGGGATCGGATGCAGAGTACACTTGACCACAGCAGGTTACAACAAAGGATGCACAGGCTTACCTTTGTGTGTCCTGTGTCGCTATGACAACACTGGGAGGTGTCGGCGGCAGAGTACACCTGACCACAGCAGGTTACAACTAAAGGATGTACAGGCTTACCTTTGTGTGTCCTGTGTCGCTATGACAACACAGGGAGGTGTCAGATGCAGAGTACACCTGACCACAACACGTTACAACTGTAGGATGTACAGACTTACCTTTGTGTGCCCTGTGTCGCTATGACAACACAGGGAGGTGTCGGCGGCAGAGTACACCTGACCACAGCAGGAGTAGCCATGCTGCTGGAGGTACACCTGCCCAAGGGTGGCGTTGCCACAACACACCGAGGTGTCCGTCACCACATCCCCGCCACAACACTGACGTTTGTAGTCACCAACCAACTGGTCTGCACAGACAAACACAAGGCATCAGTAGCAGTTATAAGCATACGTAAGATTCTAGACACGCAGCACACCTTGCCTGACAGCACATGCACGTACCTGGACACACACACCACCATTAACCCTTTCCATCCCACTCAGTTTTGATTGAAATTCAGAACTCTGTTACCAAAAGCGCTGCCCTAGAAAGCATTCAAATACAATTTTGCACATTTCTGTCCACTCAAGAACTGATGGAATTTCATCTATTAGTGGAACAAATCTAACATCTGATATGGGAGAGGGAAGAGTGCACATGAGGAAAAAGGGGAGGAAGCGAGACAGAAACAGACGAACAGACGGGAGAAAGAGAGACAGAGAGAGAGAGAGGGTGAAAGGAAGACAGCGATAAGAAGACAAAACCTCAATATACACCAGTACGACAGAACCAACTATTAAAAGTCAAATATCAAGTCTCACAAGGCTAACAACATTCCCACCGGAGTGATCCCCTGTTAGGGTTGTCTTTATGAGAACACCACTTACGTCAGTACACCACTTGCCTGGGTACTCAAAACGCACTGTAAAAAGCAACAGTCACTCATTTAGAATCACAAGCGACAAGCGTGCAGTGAGCCTGCTGGAGAGAGGAGACTAGCGCTATTTGAAAGGGATGCAGGACAGCATGGAAGAGTTCTGTCTGTAAGGAGCTGAGGAGGACGTACCCCCACAGCACATCTGGGACCCTGTGGACGAGTAGGGCACCCCGGCACAGCAACTGTCCCCCTGTCCCACCGACACCCGGTCCTCCACCGGCGACACGCAGCACACCTCGCCTGGCAGCACCTGCACATACCTGGACACACATACACACACACACCACACCATTAACCCTTTCCATCCCAGTCATTTACCTGGACACACACACCACCATTAACCCTTTCCATCCCACTGAGGTACCTGGCCACACACACCACACCATTAACCCTTTCCGTCCCATTCATTTACCTGGACACACACACCACACCATTAACCCTTTCCATCCCATTCATTTAC
Source organism: Alviniconcha strummeri (assembly GCA_963584105.1). Classification (NCBI taxonomy): domain Eukaryota; kingdom Metazoa; phylum Mollusca; class Gastropoda; family Provannidae; genus Alviniconcha; species Alviniconcha strummeri. The sequence goes on from OY757543.1 coordinate 2,228,027, forward strand.
CTGGACACACACACCACACCATTAACCCTTTCCATCCCATTCATTTACCTGGACACACACACCACACCATTAACCCTTTCCATCCCAGTCATTTACCTGGACACACACACACCACACCATTAACCCTTTCCATCCAAGTCATTTACCTGGACACACACACACCACACCATTAACCCTTTCCATCCCAGTCATTTACCTGGACACACACACACCACACCATTAACCCTTTCCATCCCATTCATTTACCTGGACACACACACCACCATTAACCCTTTCCATCCCACTGAGGTACCTGGCCACACACACCATTAATGCTTTCCATCCTGGTCATGTACCTGGCCACACACACCACACTATTAATTCTTTCCATCCCACTCAGGTACCTGGCCACACACACCACACTGTTAACCCTTTCCATCCCACTCAGGTACCTGGCCTCACACACCACACTATTAATCCTTTCCATCCCACTCAGGTACCTGGCCACACACACCACACCATTAACCCTTTCCATCCAACTCAGGTACCTGGCCTCACACACCACACTATTAATCCTTTCCATCCCACTTAGGTATCTGAACACACACACCGTTAATCCTTTCCATTCCACTTAGGTACCTGACACACACACCATTAATTCTCTCCATCCCACTCAAGTACGTGGACACACACACCACTAATTCATTCCATCCCACTCACGTATCTGTCCACACATACCATACATGATACACTGAACGTTTTCCATCCCACTCACATACCTGTCCACACCATTAACCTTTTCCATCCCACTCAGGTCCAACAAAGACTCCACAAAGAAGGTTGGGGTTGAAATGTCAGTATACTCCCACATCTCTTTGAAAACCATGCAATCACCCTGGCACCTGTGAAAGTTTCACTGTGCTTCCATACTAAACAATGGCAGCATGCAAAAATTTAACTAAAAAAACACGGACATTTGTGCACGTGATACACATCTGGTGCCCTTCAAATCCAAGATCTGCAGACTCATGAAGCACAACACCTAGCAACGGCCCTCGGAAATGTCACTGTGACCTGTTGACAGCCCGAAGAAAAACCCTCTGCCGTCGCTCACCTAGTTCCACAGCAGGTGAAGTCTGGCTGAGGCTGATAGAACTTCCCTGCGCAGCACACCGCCTCTGGTGAGGGTCTGGGGATGTAGCTGCTGCTGCAGCAGTCATAGCCACTCTGGATGTCATACAGAACTCCATCACAGCATACCTGAAAACAAAAGTCACAGCCATAGCCACCCTAGATGTCACACAGAACATTATCATAGCACACCTGAAAACAACAGTCTTAGTCACCCTGATGTCATGCTGGACACCAACACAGAATACCTGAAAACATCTGTTCACCCCCATGATCAGACTGTTGTTAAAAACCAGTTACCCATCTGTTCACCTCCATGATCAGACTGTTGTTAAAAACCAGTTACCCATCTGTTCACCTCCATGATCAGACTGTTGTTAAAAACCAGTTACCCATCTGTTCACCCCCATAATCAGACTGTTGTTAAAAACCAGCTACCCATCTGTTCACCCCCATGATCAGACTGTTGTTAAAAACCAGCTACCCATCTGTTCACCTCCATGATCAGACTGTTGTTAAAAACCAGTTACTCATCTGTTCACCTCCATGATCAGACTGTTGTTAAAAACCAGTTACCCATCTGTTCACCTCCATGATCAGACTGTTGCTAAAAAACAATGACCCATCTGTTCACCTCCATGATCAGACTGTTATAAAAAAAAAAATGACTTATCTCTTCACCTCCATGATCAGACTTGTTAAAAACCAATCACCCATCTATTCACCTCTAGGATCAGACTTGCTAAAAACCAATCACCCATCTATTCACCTCTAGGATCAGACTGCTGTAAAAACCATTGACCCATCTATTCACCTGTAGGATCACACTGCTGTTAAAAACCAATTACCCATCTGTTCACCTCCATGATCAGACTGTTGATAAAAACCAGTTACCCATCTGTTCACCTCCATGATCAGACTGCTGTTAAAAACCAGTTACCCATCTGTTCACCTCCATGATCAGACTGCCGGTAAAAAACAATTACCCATCTATTCACCTCTATGATCAGATTGTATTTTTACCTTGGCGCCTGTGAAACAGGAAGCTCCACAGAAGTTCTCCAGGACGCTGCACTCAAGGTAAGTACACTTGCTGTCCTCGGGGCTAATTTCAGGTGAAGGGCTGCAACAAAAGGAAGCCCAGAGAACAGGCTGTCACCATTGCATGACAACAGATTGGATATCAAGCATCAGTCAGTCCCCCTCCTTAATGTATCAGCTGGTGTCGCCTAGTGGTAAGATGTTAGGCTGGTAAACAGATGACCTCAGTTCAATTCCCCACCTCAGCTCTCCTATGTCTTCTAAAACTGATCTGCGGACCCCATCCTGTGGCTGCTTCCTTCAGCTTGCGGCTACAGACACACAGACTGACAAAGCCCAAGGTGCTGCAGACACGGACACTGTACAGATTCCCCAAAACACACTGCCTGGGCCATTTGCTCCTTAGAAATTCCACTAATGTTAGGCAACACTTAGCAGGTTGGACTTCATGGTGCTGCACAGTAATACCAGACAGTCTGGTCTTTCTGCTTGTTTACAGCCCCAAAATGAAAGGTGCCAACTGACTGAAGCTCATATGTCATCAGGGGAGATCACTGGTGAACATTTTCAGTCTCTGGAATATTTGGTACAAAAGTGTGGTCCTTTCTCTAATTTGGTTGCACAGCTTAGTGTGCCAAATTCAAGATAAACGCATGTCATAACTAGTGGCCTACAGCTGTAATATGTGTGTTGAGTTGTTTCACATGTGATAAATGTGGGGGTAGACAGGGTGACACTCAGCCAGCATAAATGAAGCATAAAACAGACAAACCACAATGCCCGCAACTTACACTTGGGAGCAGCTCTGCATTGCCTTTCTCCAAAGATCGTATCTCAGAACAATTCCATTGGGGCGGGAAGGCACCTGCCAATCAATCTGGATTGCTGTTGAATTCAATGATGTCAAGACAGGGGAGGCCACTCCCAGGGGCAACGCTTCAGCCGTGGTGCCCAGGGTGCTCTCGCTGCGAGCGCACCGGAACACGGTGCAGGCTTCAACCTTGGGAAAACAGGGGATGCAGTCACTGAACATTACTACAGTGGAACAGTACAGTAAACCAGGAACAATGGAACAGTACAATGAAACAGGACAACGCAACAATACAGTAAAACAGGAATGGTGGAACAGTACAGGAACAGTACAGTAAAACAGGAACAGTGGAAAAAATACAGTAAAACAGGAACAGTAGAACAGTACAATAAAACAGAAATGGTGGAACAGTACAGTAAAACAGGAACAATGGAACAGTACAATGAAACAGGAACAGTGGAACAATACAGTAAAACAGGAACAGTGGAAGAGTACAGTGGAACAGGAACAGTGGAACAATACAGTGGAACAGGAACAGTGGAACAATACAGTAAAACAGGAACAGTGGAATAGGACAGTAAAACAGGAACAGTACAGTAAAACAGGAATGGTGGAACAGTACAGTAAAACAGGAACAGTACAGTAAAACAAGAACAGTGAAACAGTACAACAAAACAGGAACATTGGAATGGTGGAACAGTACAGTAAAACAGGAATGGTGGAACAGTACAGTAAAACAGGAACAGGGGAACAGTACAGTAAAACAAGAACAGTGAAACAGTACAACAAAACAGGAACATTCCCCCTAGGAAGAAAAAAATGAAAAGGAACAACTCCCCACTGGGACGTTCAACAACACACAAAATTTTCAACTTCCACAATAAAACTGGGGAAATTCTCAAATGGTACAATAAACAGGAGAGGGTCTCAACCATGGTACAATAAACAGGAAAGGGTCTTAACTTGGACAATAAAACAGGGGAAATTCTCAGATGGGACAATAAAACAGGAAAAGTTCTCAACCGGGACAATAAAACAGGAAAGGTTCTCAACTAGAACAAGAAAATGGGAAAAGTTCTCAACTGGGACAAGCAAACAGGATTCACTTCAAACAACAGTTTCACACACATTTTCACTCCGCAACTTCTCACCTGTACATCATACACAGTGTACGGCTGCAGTTCATTCAGAATCATGGAGCCGGGCTGCGTGGAGCCGGTAGCGACGGTCTCCCCATTGACAATGAGGTTGTAGGCAGTGATGTCCCCATTGGGGCGCTCAGGAACAATCCAGGTGACCCTCAGAGCTGTGGTGCTCACGATGGACAGCACTGGGGCAGGAATACCTTCAGGGGCTGGGGAGAACACAGCGCAGCAACTGAGCAAAAGCTGGACACGATCCCACATCACCAAGTCCACCATGACACCACCCCTCCCCCCGGATACAGACAGAAGGATGCCCCAGACAGCTTGTCCAAAGCCAACGCTGCACCGCGTTTGGTTTGGTTAAACTTCTTTAATGCCAAGTTGTCTCCGAATAGTACTGGTGAGAGCAAGGTGTGTGAAACTGAAGCTGTAGATGTTGTCATTTTGTGAGACTGTCCGCATGCTTGCTGCCTACGAGCCTTTGGAGACAATCCATCGTGCATATTCATAAAGTACATCAACCTCAGCCCAAGCCTTTGTCAGTCCAAAGTACTGTGGGGTCTGCACATCAAGAATCAGACTACAGCAACCAACAGTTCATGGGCTGGTCCTAAACCTGCCCACATCCTAGTCTGAGAGGAATCCACCCTCATCATCAAAGTAGATACCACCCCCATCATCAAAGTAGATATCATCCTCATCATCAAAGTAGATACCACCCTCATCATCAAAGCAGATCCACCCTCATCATCAAAGCAGATCCATCCTCATCATCAAAGTAGACACCACCCCATCATCAAAGTAGATATCATCCTCATCATCAAAGTAGATACCAAATAAAACGCCAAGAGCTTCCTTAAACAGGGCTCTGTAAGAGAGTTATCCTCATTCAGACCAGGCTCTGTAAGACTAAGAGTGCTGAGAGCTTCCTTAGACAGGGCTCCGTAAGACTAAGAGTTAATTATCATCATTCGTACCTCCATCAAGGGTGGCGACAGTCACAGGCTCACTGGTGATGGCGGCGCCACCGAAGATGGTGACTGTCAGGCGCACGGTGTAGTCGGTGCTGGGGGACAGATCACTGAGGGTGAAGTTGCTGGTTCCCACCGCAGGGTTTGCCACAGCTGAGCCCTCTGGGGACTGGGCGGTCAGGTTCAGGTACTGGACATCTCCCTGCAGCTCCTCGGGGTCTGGTGGTCAGAACAAGACACGAGTCATACACTGACCACTGTCTAATCCCCATCTGACTTGGAAGTCCACACAAAACTGACCACAGAATCTGAGTCATGATGCTGACATTCTGTCCTTTTGGGGAGAAGTAAGCAAGACAAGCATGTGATGGACATCTAATACTTTCTGTGTGACTTGTTGAAAAGCACAGTGATAGCAGAAGCTAAGACAGAAACAGACACACCTCACACTCACATCACACCTGGCACAGTTCAACTTACATTAAATGCAGGCATCTCACCTGCCATAGTCCAACAAACACTAAACACAAACCTATCTTATGGCACAGCCCAATAAACACAAAAATGCGGACATTCACATGGCACAGCCCAACAAAGACAAAAATGCAGACATTCACATGGCACAGTCCAACTAACACAAAAATGCAGACATTCAAAATCCAGTGTCCAACAAACAATATAAACAGACATCTCGCTGGGCATAGTTAACACACACTAAATGCAGACATCTCACCTGGCATAGTCCAACAAACATTAAACACAGATACATCTCACTTGGCACAGTCCAACTGAAACTACAGACACCTACATGTCACCAGGCAGTCCAACAAACACCTAAATGCAGACAGACACCTGATCCAGTACAGTGCAAGAGAGGCACAACACAGACAGACACCTGGCATGGTCCCCCAGACACTAAACACAGACATTTCACCTGCCATGGTCCATCAGACACTGAACACAGACACCTAAACACAGACATCTCACCTGGCATGGTCCATCAGACACCTAAACACAGACATCTCACCTGGCATGGTCCATCAGACACTGAACACAGACACCTAATTACGGACGGACACCTCACCAGGCATGGTCCATCAGACACTGAACACAGACACCTAATCACAGACACCTCACCAGGCATGGTCCATCAGACACTGAACACAGACACCTAATCACAGACACCTCACCTGGCATTGTCCATCAGACACTAAACACAGACAGACATATCACCTGGCATGGTCCATCAGACACCCAAACACAGACATCTCACCTGGCATGGTCCATCAGACACTAAACACAGACAGCCGTCTCACCTGGCATAGTCCATCAGACACCTAAACACAGACATCTCACCTGGCATGGTCCATCAGACGCTGAATACAGACACCTAAACACAGACAGACACCTCACCTGGCAGACTGCCATCTCACCTGGCGTGGTCCATCAGACACCTAAACACAGACAGCCATCTCACCTGGCGTGGTCCATCAGACACCTAAACACAGACAGCCATCTCACCTGGCGTGGTCCATCAGACACCTAAACACAGACAGCCATCTCACCTGGCATGGTCCAGCAGACACCTAAACACAGACAGCCATCTCACCTGGCATGGTCCAGCAGACGCTGAATACAGACACCTAAACACAGACAGCCATCTCACCTGGCATGGTCCAGCAGACACCTAAACACAGACAGCCATCTCACCTCGCACTGTCCAGCAGACACCTAAGCACAGACAGACATCTTACCCAGCATGGCCCATCGGACACTGAACACACACAGACATCTCACCCGGCATGGTCCAGTTGATGAAGATCTCCAAATGGCTGAGGGCAGTGGCCGACACTTGGGGCGCTCGCCGGGGAAACCCTCCAAAGGTGGTCACCTCCGCCGAGTCTTCGCTGGTGGTCTGCCCGATGTCATTAAAGACTGTGACGCGATAAGTGTAGGTTGTGAACATTGTCAGGTCTCGGTCCTCAAAGAAAAGCTGCGTTCCCAGGTAGACGCTCTGATACTCTCCAACTGCCGTCACTGAGGCTGAGAACAGAGGGAAGAGTGTCATAGAAGGCAAACTAGTGACGAGGTAAACACCTATATCAGAAAGCAGTCAAACTAGTGACAAGGTAAACACCTATATCAGAAAGCAGTCAAACTAGTGACAAGGTAAACGCCTTTATCAGAAAGCAGTCAAACTAGTGACAAGGTAAACGCCTATATCAGAAAGCAGTCAAACTAGTGACAAGGTAAACGCCTAAGCTATTGGTGGATCAGGCAAAACCAGGGCATGAACACATTCTCCTGGTTCAGTTTTGGGCTTTTTACAGTTACCTCTTCAAAACAGTAAAATCATGGAAGTACCCACTGGTGCTCATGGACTTACATAGACACTGGCACACATGCATGCACACACACACACACACGCACACACACACACACACACACACACACACACACACACACACACACAGCACATGCACGCACACACACACACACACACATGTCCTGATCCATTCCCCACCCCACCACATCAAAGCAAGTAGAAGAAAAAAGAAGCACAAAAACCAACAACAGAACCAGAACAGGGAAAACCTGGCAAGAGAGAGTAAGCTGAACACATAAAGATCAGCTGCTACTGCTGTCTGGTACTCACAGTCAAGCGGTTGCCGTATCTTTCTGCGTGCCAGTTCATAGCGCAGGTTGGGGCCATTAGGGCCAGCGGGAGGCTGCCACAACACCGACACTGCCGACTGCGAGATCGCTGTTGCGGTGGGAGGAGACTGGCCTGATGGCACAGCTGCGAGCGTTGTGGCCACTGCTGGAGTGCTCTCCGTGCAGCCGCCAGCTGCACACAGCGAGACGTGGGCATACAGTCCACTACCTTCAATTCTTAGTAGCTTCAAACCACATGACAGAGGCATATAGTCCACTACCCTCAAATCTAAACAAGCTTCAATAGTCTCTCTGGACAAGATCTTGCACTGTATAAATACCTTATTATTATTAGAGTAGTTGCAAAAATAGTAGTACAGAAAATATGGAACTGGATAAAATGCAGGAAAGTTTTGAACCACCACCGTGAACCTGACCACAGCAATCCAGCCTTTTCACACGACGCCCTGGCATATGATGACGTGCAACTTTAAACTAGAGTGTCTACAGACCAAGCCCAACACAGAGGGAATGGGTGAAGCACATGCAAGGCCCCATCCCTACCCCCCCCCCCCCCCCCCCCACCTTTACCTACTTAACTAGACGGGTGTCTACAGACCAAGCCAGAGAGGAGAATGGTTGGCTGAGTGTTGCTTTACGTCCACAGAAACCACAGGCTTATTAGGGACGGAAGCCTGGGACAGCCACCTCCACTTTCACACAGCTCCTGAACTCTGAGAGTAGAAGCACATGCAAGGCCTTTTATTCCTCAGACACAAAGTCCTTCCACGGACAGAAAACAAAACCTCCGCCCCCTGAAGCTTACTGGTGCAGGCGGCCAGCGTGATGGAGTACTCCGTGTATGGCACAAGATTGTCCAGCACCACCCGGAGCTGTGTGAAATTGCGGATCTCTCGGCGAGCATCCGCCCACTCCAACAGGTAGTATTCGATGATGCCATTGGTCTGAAGTGGTTCCGACCACGTCACCTCGATTGACGTGGAGTTGAGCACTGTCAGCACAGGGGGAGTGACCCCTGCGGGACCTGTAGAAATACGACACATCTCTGTGCTCTGTTTCAACATAGCCTGATCTTTTGTTTTATTCATAGTTCCAGTGAGACCTGTGGAAATACAACACATCTCTGTGCTCTACTTCAATATAGCCCAATCTTTTGTTTTATTCATAGTTCCAACAGCACCTGTGGAAATAAGACACAGCTCTGTGCTCTGCTTTAACATAGCATGATCTTTTGTTTTATTCATAGTTCCAGTCCTTTTCTGAGGCCTCATAATGCCCCCTTTCAGTCCAGTCACTGTAGCTTTTACCATGTCATGACAAAAGTGGATGCTGTAGCATACATGGAATTACCCAGTGCACTTAAATGAAATCACAAAATATTACTGAAGGCTGCCGAAGCAATATACACATGCCTGTTGACATCAATCAACTTTAACTGAAACAGGTCACACTTTGCTGTCAACACAACACAGACTTCAGTCGCCCATGCTATATCTCACCTGACACACAGTAAATACAAGGTACAAAAATTTCACCAACCCACATCCTCTAACAGTCTAAGTCAGAGTCAGGCAATACAAGGTACAAAAATTTCACCAAACCCACATCCTCTAACAGTCTAAGTCAGAGTCAGGCAATACAAGGTACAAAAATTTCACCAAACCCACATCCTCTAACAGTCTAAGTCAGAGTCAGGCAATACAAGGTACAAAAATTTCACCAAACCCACATCCTCTAACAGTCTAAGTCAGAGTCAGGCAATACAAGGTACAAAAATTTCACCAAACCCACATCCTCTAACAGTCTAAGTCAGAGTCAGGCAATACAAGGTACAAAACTTTCACCAAACCCACATCCTCTAACAGTCTAAGTCAGAGTCAGGCAAAGTCAGGCAGGAAGCTATCCGGCCCTGCCCATCAACTCACGTGAGGAGGAAGTTGTGGCATTGGCCCATGGCCCCACTCCCGTTCCCGCACCGTTGACCACCTTCACCCTGTAACTGTACGTTGTGAAAGGCGACAGCTGGGTTGAATCATCGATGTAGCTCTTTGTCTCTGAAGGCAGAAAGGTCTCAACAACGCTTACGTCTGTTCCGTCAGCCACCTTGCGCTCTATGATGAATTGCGAGATGACGCCGTTGGGGCCTGCGGGGTCGGACCACTGGATCTCTATCATGGCTGGTGTCAGGACCTCCAGCTGTGGCGCTGCTATGCCGTCAGGAACTGGGGATGGAGGGAAATTTGTACCGCAAACTGCTTCCATGCAATATAAATATTATATGTATGTGTGTGTGTGTGTAGTTATAATAATTACTTTGTACACTGCTTTAAAATTATGTACCTGTTTTATTGTAATGTGTTTAAGTTTTATAATGGCTATTTTATTCATTGTTTTTTTTACAAGTACTTGTTTTATATTAGTGTAATTTATTAAGTATCACATAATATTGCTTGTATACAGTATGTTAGCCAATGTAAATGGTATATATTATGTGCATACATTCAGCTCGCTCAATGGGGAATAGTGCTATAGAAAATGTATGTATTATTAATTATGTGCACGCGCGCATGCGTGTGTGTGTGTGGTGCGTGCATGCATGCACGTATGTGCATGCATGCACATGCACCTTTGTAAGAGATAACTTGTGCTTGAACTGGACAAAAGAGAGGGAGGAAAGTCTCTCTGGCAAGACTTAGGTCAAAACCACAGGAAATTGTAAACATGCTTATCGACGGCTGAAGCTGACTCTTCACAATTTGTTCTATGAAAATAATACAGTGAACTGATCAACTAATGTGTGCTGCAGCTGGCTAAACAACAGTCACTCCACAAAACGACTGAAGGACATAAACATATTCATCAACGGTTGAAGCTGAATCTTCGCAGTTGGTTACATGAAAATAAAACAGTGAACTGATCAACTAATGTGTGCTGCAGCTGGCTAAGTGACAGTCACTCCACAAAACGACTCAAGGACCTAAATCAGGGGAGTAGAGCTGCAATATTTCCTGCTTTAAAGCCCGACATTGGATAAGGGCTGGGGAAGGATGCTGGGACAAGCAGTGTGGGTACAACGCCTCTCAAGTCGGCAAAGATGGTGGGACAGCAGGAAAAAAGAATCTGACACATTTTTTTTCTTCCCCTGCTCAAACTCAAATGTTACCTGCAGTCAGGTGAAAATCATCATAAGCATCCATTGTCAAACATACGATCCATAAATCCATGCATATGCAGTGTCACCCACCAACCCCCCCCCCCCCCCCTTTTGATTTTAGGTTGTAAAATTGACTACAAATAGGTCAAATGTGGGTGTTTTTTTTCCCACTTTGGGGTTGGCCACAGTTCCCTGCTGTCCCTACCTGCCTGCAGTGTGTACACGGAGCTGGAGGAGTCGCTGCGGGTACAGCCGGCCACCGTGCAGGCCTCCAGCTGAAAGGAGTACTGCTGGTAGGGTGTCAGTCCACCCAGGGTATGGCTGCTCACGTTTCCTGGCAACTGATAAAGAGATGGAGAATTGTTTTTTAAAGGGGACCCCAAGCAAAGGTGCAAGTTGGTCGAAATCCACAGAAAATGTGCAAATATTTCCATTTGCAGTTTCCTATGGTTGTTCTATTAATGTCTATGCAGCGAATCACTTGAATATGAGCATTCTAGGGTGTCGCCATGTTGGTTCACCCTTTACCCATTTCGACCAGAAAAAGGTTGAAAGGTAATTCATAACTAAGGCTGCTCATGATTAACCACTCACTCCTATCCCTCCTTTTCTCTCTGGTTCTCCCCCCCCCCTTCCCCTTTCTCTGTCTCCCTTCCACCTCCTCTGCTATCTCCGCTGTTTCTTCCTGGTTCTCCCCCCCCTCCCCTTTCTCTCTTCCACCTCCTCTACCTATCTCCTCTGTTTCTCAAATACCATGACTCTTTTCACCTCCATCTTTACAGCTCTTTATACATTTTTAAAAGTGAGGTTTATGGTAATAATTAAAGTCTTTATAAAGCGCCAAATCTTGTCTCTAGAGACTATTCTAAATGCCTACACGCACAGACACACCTGCACACACAAGTACACCAACCATACAAAACTTAATTGACACCCCGCTTAAACAGACAGCCAAGACTTGAGGAGGAAGACAGCAGCACAGCACAGAAAACATGGCAGGTCTACTGCTCTGGAAACAGGAATGTCTGGAGGTCCCACTGCAGTGATGGCAGAGGCTGGGGCGAGAGCTCACCTCCTCCCTCAGCTGCGTGTTCTGGTACAGCCGGTAGGCCGTGACGATGCCGTTAGGGCTGCCAGGGGCAGACCACTCCAGGCTGATGTTGCGACTCTCCACCACAGTGATGAGGGGCGGGTACACTCCCGACGGCTCTGGGAAAGCAATAAGAAAGTCCCAGCAAAAGACAGGAGAACAATGCATTCAGTGAGAATCCTGCACAGAGCTACAGAGAAAGTTAAAAGAAGGGACCTTTGTGAAAAGCGCCTAGTCAGAGAATTTAGATGATGATTCAGTGACGGGTATATAATGCCCAGTCAACCAAACAGGGTTACCTCAGGAAGATCAAACATTAAAGTTGTTGTTTTTAACTTGATTTTCAGTTGATTTTTTACCAATGCCATTTTTACATATCTGTTTCCAAATCAAAACTGCAATTTTTACATACCTGTTTCCAAATCAAAATTGCAAATTCATACAGAGGGTTGTGGGCTGGTTGGAGGTGGGGGGGGGGGGGTGGGAGTGAGAGGAAGCAGTAAACATTTTCATGGTGAAACCGGCTTCACATCAAAAAGATTGCTGATTAATATACAGCAGTTCAAACAATGACTGCCTCAAAATGGTGAACTGTAAGAGTAGGAAGCCAGCACAGGGAAGTGATAAAAGCCACAACAGCCACAGCTGAAGTGTAACAGTGTCAGGAAAAGTCTCACTGTCTTGCTGGGTGGTGTTGGTGACCCAGAGGGAAGGCGTTGAACCGTGACTGTTGGAGGCCACCAGGCGGAACTGGTAACTAGTGAACGGGCTCAAGCCGGTCTTTCTGTAGCTCAGGGTGGAGGTGGGGCCAAACTCACTGCAACACAAAACAAAGGGCGAAGGTGTGGGGCCAAACTCATTGCAACATGAAGCACAGGGTGATGCAGAATGCCTGCTTCTGCAGCCTTCCCTGCTCAAAACAGGCTCAAGGCACAGGACATGTTTGAACAGGCAGAGACAAAAGATAGGGAGGCTTGCACCTGGAATGAAGTTACTACTCAGTACAGATCATTTGCTTCTTCATGGTGTATATATATATACGTGTTGAGGAAACCAACACTAACAGCTTCCACGATGTTGCCTTTCAAACAGTTTCCATGTTAGTCAGACTGATGATGGCCCTTCCTGGTCCTTACTGTTGTATGCACAGTTGTTCAGCACTTCATCTCGACACAAACCTTAAGCACAATACAACAGCCACTATAAATCACAATTCTCTGCTTCTGAGCAGACCCACTGGGCTCTAGTTGTCTGCAACTCTGAATGAGTGACTGTAGCTTTACACAGTCCTTACAAGCTAGAACGCAGAGTGCTTCCTCTTTCTAGTGAATGACTGCAGCTTTAAACAGTCCTTACAAGCTAGAACATTGAGTGCTTCTTCTTTCTACTGAGTGACTGCAGCTTTAAACAGTCCTTACAAGCTAGAACATTGAGTGTTTATTCTTTCTACTGAGTGACTGCAGCTTTAAACAGTCCTTACAAGCTAGAACGTTGTTTCCAGATTGACCACAGATATGATAAATGAAAAGAAGGAAAGAAAAAGAATTGCGCGCTCCTACTCCACAATGACGTCGCCCTCCTGTTGTCGGAACTGCAGCAGGTAGGCCACCTCCTCCAGAGCGTTGACATGACCCACCGGCTCCCACGTCACCATCAAGCTCTGAGGCGTGTCCGACTCCACCATTGGGGGCCTCACTCCGTCAGGGGCTACAGACAACGGGGAAAACTTTATCACGATTGACACAAGGCGGTTACCAAACTCCAAGCACAGGTTTACGACATCCTTCCTTCAACCACTGCTGTATTTAGTTATGCCATAGGGTCCAGAAAACTGTCAGCTAACAAACAGTTTTTTGTTGGTGCTCAAACAGCAGTAAGTTTGTTACAAACAACTCAGATTATATCCGCCGTTTGTTTTATAACTGACCATGTTGCTTACGCCCGCTCAAATAAAACCAAAATCATTTGAATCGAGACAGAAATCTTTTTCTTTTTTTTACCCTGGGGTGGATGCGCCTCATGTTTATGTGCATGCTTGGGCGCTAGGTAGCTTCCATTGTCACATTAGCACCCAAACGTTTCTGGGGGTGCTGGCCATGTCAGTGGACAGCTGCATGGAGATAAAGAACGCCCCTTTCAGTGGCATAACCAAATCTGGCAGAGTTTGGAGAAAGGTGCCAGAAAGTGATGCTCGGAGTGTGGGGAGTTACAAGCTACAGACAACGGGAAAAACGTTCATAAGGATTGACACAAGGATACCACACCATGAGGCACTTGGCTACAGAGACAGTTAATAATAAAAATAACCCATGGAAAATGTCTGTAGCACTGCTAACTACCCTGCATGGACAGCATCGCGGGCTTTCCCAAGGAAGCTGGATGACCAAAGTAAGTTCACACTACCCCCCTCCCCACTCTGAGGGGTGCCAGCTGAGCTAATGTGTATACTCTATCTAGGTTGTTGTTGGAATGTGTGGTGGCTGTCTGATTAGGTTTGGGTAGTGCATATGTGTCGAGTCGATGGCTGAGTGTATCTGGTTGAGTAAAATTAATATTGGCGTGTGTGTGTGTGTGTGTGGTGAGTATGCACCCGTTGATAATTTATGTGATTTTATATTCGTATTATAGATTTTTGTGCAGCATAACTTGTTTATTGTTGTAAATGCAAATGTTTTGGCATTCCTTTATATGTTCTTAAATTAATGAGCCTTATATTAGTGAAGGTGAATTGCCCTGTGAGGGATGATTGTTTTTTTGACTTGACTTGACCCTTTTGGCAGTCAAAAAATTATTAAATCTGAGGTCTCTTTCTTTTGAAGGCTACATAAGCATTTTAACGGCACATACATCCCGATGGCATGGTGAGCGGCACCACGTTGGAGAGAACGAAGCCCTTGGTGTTTGATGCGTTGACCTGAATGTTGTAGTCTGACAAAGGAACCAGGGGTGTTATTTCCACAGCGGCAAGCGACGTGGTCTCTCTCAGCAAGCTGCGTCGTTCGATCACCGCCGTGTAGTTCCAGTTGTCTGAGGCAGAGGAAAGGTGATGGGATTAAAGAGGACGCTTGCCATCAATAACATTCAAGGCTGATTTCACTGTCTATTTTCTGATGCTTATTCAAGGCTGATTTCACTATTTCCCGATGCTTATTCAAGGCTGATTTCACTATCTATTTTCTGATGCTTATTCAAGGCTGATTTCACTATCTATTTTCTGATGCTTATTCAAGGCTGATTGCACTATCTATTTTCTGATGCTTATCAAGCAATCCTTCCCAAAGGAACCATCATTCTCAATGTGCAGCAGCATCTGGAGTCTTTGTAGCCGATGTCTCTGTCACTGCTGATGGTGGTGTCTGTGGCTTTCTCATTAACAACGCTGTCATCAGTGATGGGATGTATATACACCATAAGTCAAGGCAATACACACCTCTGTCACTGCTGATGGTGGTGTCTGTGGCTTTCTCATTAACAACACTGTCATCAGTGATGGGATGTATATACACCATAAGTCAAGGCAATACACAACTCTGTCACTGCTGATGGTGGTGTCTGTTGTTTTCTCATTAACAACACTGTCATTAATGGCAGATGTCTATCCACCATGAAGTCAAGGCAAGACACAACAAGCTAAGCATGTCAACATGACTCCACTGGAAGCCCCTCAGACAAATCAGTTGGATCCCTCCAAAACACTTCTTTGCATACAAACACACACAGGCATGTGCACACAGGCACGCACATACAGACGCACGCATGCATGCACACACACACACACACACACACACACACACACACACACACACACACACACACACACACACACACACACACACACATACAAATGTCTTCATGAACAAAAAATGCATGTGCAGCAGGGATGCTGAGACCACTGTATCCTCAGCAGATTTTTTTTATTTTAAGCAATTTCTGCTGTATTCAACCAATCCATATCTCTAAGCACACACAGAGATGTGAACCTGATCCCTACCTGGGTCAGCGTAAAAGTATCCCTCAAAGTAGACATCAAAGAAGAGCTGACCATTGGCCTGACTGGGTCTTGTCCAGTAAACGCTGACCGTACGTGCATCCACAACGGATGCTGTCAACACCACAGTGCCCTCCGGTGGGGCTTCCTGGGTTCGAGCCTCAACCTGAATGATGACAACATCTCATGCATCAAAATCATGACGGATATTATATTATGGGTATTTCCAATGGAGAAGATGCAGTATGCTAAACTACACAACATGCACAAACACACAATCGCATGTAAGCAAACAAAGAGACAAAGAGAGTGCCTGTCTGCCTGTTGTTTGTGTGTACATGTGTGTGTGTTACTGTGTGTGTGTGTGTGTGTGTGTGTGTGTGTGTGTGTGTGTGTGTGTGTGTGTGTGTGTGCATGTGTGTTGCAAACTCTGACGCAATTCATGCACCAATCTACAGCTGGACAGATGACTGCAGGGCACAAAACCGCCGGTAAGAACCATTCAGTTCATGGCAGCATTGTTCATCTGCAATCTCCACTGTACACACCGGACAGCAGCACAGACTCTCAGACTGAACTTAAGGCAACAAAATGAGCCAGTACACCACCACCCCCATACCCCCCCCCCAAGTGCTGCACAGATAGCAACATGGAGACTGAACTTAAGGCAACAAAATGACCCCCCCCCCCCACCCAACCGTTTTACAGGTAGCAACATAGTGACACCAATACAGGCTAACTGTATCAGAAGACCTGACACAGCCAAAGACACCTCCAACTGACACATGCACAGCACAGGTGTTGGCTGCACTCACATCGGTGCTGAATCCACAGCCATGAGATGCACAAGTGGAGTCTGAAGACATGACACCTCCAACTGACACAAGCAGGTATTGGCCGTACTCACCTCGGTGCTGAAGTCTGAAGACATGACACCTCCAACTGACACAAGCAGGTATTGGCCGTACTCACCTCAGTGCTGAAGTCTGAAGACATGACACCTCCAACTGACACAAGCAGGTACTGGCTGTACTCACCTCAGTGCTGGAGTCTGAAGACATGACACCTCCAACTGACACAAGCAGGTACTGGCCGTACTCACCTCAGTGCTGGAGTCTGAAGACATGACACCTCCAACTGACACAAGCAGGTGCTGGCTGCACTCACCTCGGTGCTGAAGCCGCAGCCCTGAGAGGTGCACACCTGGAGTCTGAAGACATGACACCTCCAACCTAACGCAGAGTACAGGTGCTGGCTGCACTCACCTCGGTGCTGAAGCCGCAGCCCTGCGAGGTGCAGACTTGCAGCCTGAAGACGTGGAGACTGTAGGGCTGCAAACCTTCCAGCTGATGCGACAAATTCAGCCCTTGGGTCACCAGCACGTCGTTCTGATACAGGCTGTAGGATGTGATCACACCTGCAACACATTTTCGTACAGGTGTGTCAACAATGACGCGAGTCTGTTGTGACCTTCCATACAAAGCCCTTGGCCTGTGTAAAGACAGGCCAGACAACATTACAAACACACACAGCAGAAACTACCACAGAACAATCAATCCTCAACCACATTACAATATACTTGCTCTCTTACAAAACAGGTCTTACAATAACCACACACACACACACACACACACAGAGTACAGACACAGTACACACACACACACACACACACACACACAGTACCCACAAACACACAGCACACACACACACACACACACACACACACACACTCACTCACTTGCACATGTATGCACACATACATGCCCACACACACACACACACATAGTACAGACAGTGCACACATAGTACACAATGCACAGTACACACCCATATACAGACATACATACCCATACACACACACACCACACACACAAACAATCACACTCACACACACACACACAGAGGAAGACTACCATTAGGAAACTCTGGCGGTGTCCAGGTGACCAGGAGCTGTGAGGAAGACGGGGAGGTGACCACGGGTGCAGCAATGCCCTCTGGGGAGCTCTCTGCCGTCGTGGCTGCACTGGCATTGCTGACCGTGCAACCACCCCCAGTACACGCCTGCAGCACAGTACACACACCTGTTCACACCTGCAGCACATTACTGTACACACCTGTTTACACACATCCATCACATTACACACACACACCCATTTATTTACACACCTGCAGCACATTACTGTACACACCTGTTTACACACATCCATCACATTACACACACACACCCATTTATTGACACACCTGCAGCACATTACTGTACACACCTGTTTACACACATCCATCACATTACACCCCCCCATTTACATGCCTGCAGCACAGTACACACCCCTTTTTATACCTGCAGCACATTACTGTACACACCTGTTTACACACCTCCACCACATTACACACACCCATTTACACATCTACAGCGCATTACACACACCTGTTTACACCTGCAGCACATCATCGTACACACTTCTTTACACACCTCCATCACATTACACACCCATTTACACACCCACAGCGCATTACACACACCTGTTTACACCTGCAGCACATTACTGTCCACACCTGTTTACACACCTCCATCACATTACACACACCTGTAGCACATTCCACCCCCCATTTAGATGCTTCCATCACATTACACATACCCATTAACTGTCTACATGCTTCCATCGTATTACACATATCCATCAACACACCTGTAGCACATTACACATCACCAAGGAAACAAATTATTCCAGTAAATACAAGGTATCTATAAATCCACCAAAGTCATATTTCCCCAGCATGTAAGAAGTTAACAACCGCCATCCCATGACCTCCCTGTCCTGCGACAGTTGACCTTCAGACGGTGGAGGAGTACTCACTCCCACAGCGATGTAGTAGGCGGTGCCGGCCTGCAGCTCGTCGATGATGTGACTGGGGAAGAAGATGGTGGTGTTGTGCACCACCTCCCCCACCTCCCCCTCCACTGTGGACAGGTAGAGCAGGTAGCGCTCCAACACGCCGTTCAGCTCCTCGGGCTCCTCCCACTTCACCTCAATGCTCTTGGCACCTGTGGAGTGACGACACACATGACCAGTGGAACCACACATGTGGAATGACACATGTGACAACTGTAAATACACCTGTGGAGTGACGACACACATGACAAGTGGAACCACACATGTGGAATGACACACGTGACAACTGTAAATACACCTGTGGTGTGACGACACACATGGCAAGTGGAACCACACATGCGGAATGACACACGTGACAACTGTAAATACACCTGTGGAGTGACGACACACATGACAAGTGGAACCACACATGTGGAATGACACACGTGACAACTGTAAATACACCTGTGGTGTGACGACACATGACAAGTGGAACCACACATGTGGAATGACACACGTGACAACTGTAAATACACCTGTGGAGTGATGACACACGTGGCAACTGTAAATACACTTGTACAGTGGTGACACACCTGACAGCTGTAAATACACCTGTGGAATGATGACACACATGGCAACAGTAAATACACCTGTGCAGTGGTGACACCCATGACAACTCTAAATACACCTGTGGAGTGATGACACACATGACCACTAATACGCCTGTGGAGTGATGACCCACATGGCAACCACTGTAAATATACCTGCGGAGTGATGACACACATGGCAACCACTGTAAATACACCTGTGGAGTGATTACACACATGGCAACCACTGTAAATACACCTGTGGAGTGATGACACACATGGCAAACAGTAAATGTACCTGTGGAGTGATGGTACACATAACAACTATAAATACACCTGTGGAGTGATGTCACACATGACAAGTGTAAATACACCTGTGGAGTAATGACACTGTAAATACACCAGTGGAGTGGTGACACACATGACAATTGTAAATACACCTGTAGAGTGATGACACACATGACAATTGTAAATACACCTGAGGAATGATGACACACATGACAATAAATACACCTGAGGAATGATAATACACATGACAACAATTGTAAATATACCTGTGGAATGACAATACACATGACAGCCATTGTAAACACACCTGTGGAATGAGCACATCTAAATGATAATACACCTGACAACAACTGTAAATATGTGGACCAGAGTTTGTAAGGGATCTTTACAATTCCCAAACTTTTTCCAAACTTGAAGATTTTTTCCCCCACGCCAAATTGTTGCTCAGTTACACATGTAATTTGAACAATCAAGTTTCAAGAGATAAACTGTGTATTTATCTTTTATTATCTATTGTTTGCTCCCCCCCTCCCCCCAGATTATCTGGTGACCATTATCATAAAATTCTCAAACTTTGCAAGACCTTGGACAAAAAGGCCTTTTGGAAAGCAATAAACAAACGGTTATTTTGTACATTTCCTGTAAAATGATTGTCCACTGCTTTGCAAAAGGCAACCACTGCCCAAAATGTGCATCTTGTTGTGTCATGTCACTTTTACAGGCAACCAGTGTTCCATCTTTTGTGACTTTTGAATGTTCTTTTCCTGGAATGCTAGCATCTAGCTATCTTCCATGCAATTGATTATAGGATGTTCACAGTTTTAGTTTTCACTTTGATTTGGGAATTAAGAAGCAAACAAGCTTTCCAAATGATGAAAAACAACCCAAGCCCCAGAGCCCAATTCAAACATAATGATGTAAACTTGTCAAAAAATCAAACTGCTGTTTGGTGCAAACCCCCCCCACTTAAAACAGTAATAAAGCTTTAAAGTGGCAGTGCGGAACAATAAACATGAACTTTGAACTGACCCAAAACTTTGAGGGTGGGTGCCTTGACCTGGGTGGGTGGCATCTGTGCTGTAGAGAGGGTGACGCTGGGTCCGTCACTGCATCCAGCGACAGTACAGGCTCGCACATAGAACTGATAGGACGTGTACACCTGTCCAAACAGTACAATGTCAACTGAAGTTGGATGTTCAATGTAAATGGATGTTAGATGTCTGATGTAAACAGAAGTTGGATGTTGGGTGTAAATGGATGTTGTATGTCAGTGTAAACAGAAGTTGAATACATCCAGTGTAAATTTAAGTTGGACGTCAGTGTAAATGAAAGATGAATATCCAGTGTAGATTTAAGTTGGATGTCAGTGTAAACAGAAACTGGATGTCAGTGTAAAAGAAAGCTGGATGTCAGGGTAAACAGAAGGTGGGTGTCAGTATAAACGGAAGCTAGATATCCAGTATAAACAGATAATGGCTGTTTGATGTAAACATAAGTTGGATGTCTGGTGTAAATGGAAGTTGGATGTCAGTGTAAATCTACTCAAAAGAAGCTAGCTGTTCAATGCAGAAGGGAGTTAGATGTCAGTGCAAGCAGAAGTTGGAACTGAGTGTCAGACAAAGTACTTGTTTTGGAAAGTTCATGTCAGGCACAGGAGGTAATCACATTCTGAGCCAGGTAATTATAGTTCTTTACCCATGAAGGCCCTTCAAAATTATTTTCTTTTCCCACAGGCTGTCCCAGTATGTGGGAACCCTGAGCCCTGTCAAAACTTACCCACTGCCCTGTCAACACTTACCCGCAGCCCTGTCAACACTTACCCACTGCCCTGTCAATACTTACCCTGCAGCCCTGTCAACACTTACCCACTGCCCTGTCAACACTTACCCATTGCCCTGTCAACACTTACCCTGCAGCCCTGTCAACACTTACCCACTGCCCTGTCAACACTTACCCACTGCCCTGTCAACACTTACCCACTGCCCTGTCAACACTTACCCACTGCCCTGTCAACACTTACCCACTGCCCTGTCAACACTTACCCATTGCCCTGTCAACACTTACCCATTGCCCTGTCAACACTTACCCATTGCCCTGTCAACACTTACCCACTGCCCTGTCAACACTTACCCACTGCCCTGTCAACACTTACCCTGCAGCCCTGTCAACACTTACCCACTGCCCTGTCAACACTTACCCATTGCCCTGTCAACACTTACCCTGCAGCCCTGTCAACACTTACCCACTGCCCTGTCAACACTTACCCACTGCCCTGTCAACACTTACCCACTGCCCTGTCAACACTTACCCATTGCCCTGTCAACACTTACCCATTGCCCTGTCAACACTTACCCATTGCCCTGTCAACACTTACCCATTGCCCTGTCAACACTTACCCACTGCCCTGTCAACACTTACCCACTGCCCTGTCAACACTTACCCATTGCCCTGTCAACACTTACCTGCAGCCCTGTCAATACTTACCCACTGCCCTGTCAACACTTACCCTGAGCCCTGTCAACACTTATCACAGCCATGTCAACACTTACCTACAGCCATGTCAACACTTACCTGCTGCCCTGTCAACACTTACCCTGCAGCCCTGCCAACACTTACCCGCTGCCCTGTCAACACTTACCCATTGCCCTGTCAACACTTACCCTGAGCCCTGTGAACACTTACCCATTGCCCTGTCAACACTTACCCACTGCCCTGTCAACACTTACCCTGCAGCCCTGTCAACAGTTACCCACTGCCCTGCCAACACTTACCCACTGCCCTGTCAACACTTACCCGCAGCTGAGTGACGAGGAACTGCTGCTGGCCCCCGGCGTACACCTCCACCAGGTCCTGGTACAGGAAGTAGCCAGTGATGTTGCCGTTGGGCTTGGCAGGGGGGTCCCAGGACACCAGCAGTGTGGTGGCTGTAGCAACCGCTCTTGGTGCCGCCACCTCCTCCGGCGCTTTGTGCAAAACACCATGTTCAAAATTAATACCGCTTAATGGGATGCAACAAAGCAGGCACACTTCAGAAAGAACTGCCTTTTTCATATTAATAATCATGAAAACTTATTGAGCACATAATTATCCAGTTATGAAATGCACGAGGCACCATACAGTGGTACATTTTGACAAAAAATACACCCACAGTCAGTCAACAGTTACATTCACCTCCACCCAACCATAGCAGTCATTCCATCCAACATCCATGTGTACAGTCAATCCCATCCAACCGTAGCAGTCATTCCATCCAACATCCACGCGTACAGTCAATCCCATCCAACCGTAGCAGTCATTCCATCCAACATCCACGTGTACAGTCAATCTGATCCAACCGTAGCAGTCATTCCATTCAACATGCATAGCTGGTCCACACATACATTCACCCCCATCCAACCATAGCAGTCTTTTCATCCAACATCCACAGCTGGTCCACACCCACAGCTAGTCCACACATACTTTCACCGCCATCCAACCATAGCAATCCTTCAATCCAACACATCTACTGCAATCCACATCCACAACAGACAAGTGAACGACACCCTCACTCACTACCCACACAGTGACAGTCAAACTCAGATACAGCTCATACAGCTCCAAGCAACAACACTCTCATGGACTACACAAAAACAACACAGACTGATTTCCATTACACATTTCAGCAGTTATTTTACAGGAAAACAATGAAAAGAAAAATCGACTTATCTGTGATTGCATGTCTGACAGACAGACAAACACACACACACACAAACAGAATGAGAGGAAGGAAAGTGTGCAGAAAGAGACTGGAGGAATCCAACGTGATTACCTTCCACAGGAGTTAGGACATCAGTCCCGTTGACGCTCTCTGTGCAGCCACCGTGCGTACAGGCCGAGATCTTGAACCGGTAGTTGGTGTTGGGAGTCAGCTGCGTTATGTTGACTGAAAACAGTGCGCAAACAAGCATGCAAATGCATTTGAAATCAAAATGGCAAATATTTATCATCCCAAATGAGCTTCAGGTATTTTACAGTCAAAAACAAAGAGCATGTTAACTGCGTAAAAATCAAATTCTAATGCATGCATACTGACACATCTGCATAAAGAGTATGTGCACATGTATGTACAGCACACATACATAGATGCACGCATGCAAATCACACATACAGGACACACACACACACCACTCACACACACACACACAGACGCAATGTGAAGAGACTAACTGGCTTCAATGTTGACATCCTCCACCCTCTCCGTGATGGGCGGCTCCTGCGGCTTGTCCATGTTGTAGGCCAGGATGATGGTCTGGGTCAGCAGACCCGAGGTGCTGCGAGGCTCCACCCACCTCACCTCCACCACGTAGCCCGAGTAGGGTCGCACCTCCGTGGGGGGACCCACACCCACAGGCGCTGCAGGCAGGTACACGTCAGGCATACATGGCATACAGGTACATGTCAGGCATACATGGCATACAGGTACATGTCAGGCATACATGGCATACAGGTACACGTCAGGCAGTCAGAAGATTGTATTTCAATGAACCTTTTACTTATTAATATATTCATTGTTTGCCTTCTGGCATAAAAATAACAATAATGCACTCTTTTATGTGCCATATAACTGCTACAGTACACAGCCCACTACACGAATATAGAAGAAAGGAATCATAATCATGAAAAATAAATACAAATAAAAATCTGCACACTGATGCACCCAGTAGGCTCTTTATGAAGGGAGTATGACTTTCTGTCTCTCCCCCCAAAACAATTACCATCACATTTCCTCTGTTTAAGGTCTTCCAGATCTAAAAAATAAATAAAAATCTTTTCCCCCCCTCCAGATCTAAATATAACATCTCAACAATTACCTACTCACTTGTTTTTTCTACACTTCGACCTATAATTAAAAATAAAAACTTTCACACTGAGAGACCAGCCAGCAACAAACCAATCCAACCATGTCACTCTCTGAAAGTTACCTGGAGCTTTTCTGCGCTGTACCAATGATCATTACTAGAGTCAAACAATTAGTACAACAGGTGTATAAAGAGCTGTTCCCTACCTCCCTCCCGTGTGCGTCCGTAGCCCCACGGACTGGACGTCTCGCCCAGACTGTTCTGCGCCACCACTCGGTAGATGTAGTCTGAAACATCACACCGTAGCAGGTCACAGCTGTTCACATGAACCAGTCACAACAGTATAGCTCACAGCAAGCAGCAGTGGAGCTATCAGATTGTCAAGTAAAACATTACAACATGGTCAAGTCACTGCTGTTCACATGAACCAGTCACAACAGAATGACTCACAGCAAGAAGCAGTGGAGTTATCAGACGGTCCAGTACAACATTTTGATCTTTGTCCATTCTGCATGGCGTCCTCAGGCCCACCACCATGCAGAATGGACATCAAACATCTAACTCTGCGACCTGCAACCGCCTCAGCTTGCACATTTACTGACGGAATGTCGGTGCATGGAGCCCTGAAAATCAGTGCAAAGTCAGCACTCAGTCACTATGAGCACAATGTCAAACACAGAAAAATAAATGTGTGGACTTGTCTAAGTGTTGGACACTGTTGCTGGGTCATGATGTTAGAAAAACAGTAAAAAAAAACTTTTAATCGCTCAAAGTACTGGTGACGTGATTGCATTACAAACCCTTATGGCTGACTGGAGTCACTGCCCTTTCTAACGGTGTATGTCTGCTTTAAAGCCTTCTAGTAGTTTAAGGCTTGACACCAGTATTCTACACAGGCGAGGAAGCACGCAGACTCTGTCCATGTCCTGCACAAACCGGGTTACACTGATCCACCGGACCAATGACTAACCAGTGTAAGGCAGCAAGCCGTAGTCATAGGCGACGTTGTCAGGTCCAGTGTAGATGTCTGTGATCAGGCTGTCCTGGCACGTGTCCTTGGGCAGGTGGAATGGTGGGCAGCCATCCAGGTTGATGTTGACCAAGTCTCTCACTGTCGACATGTCCACAACCTCGTTGTTCACCATGAAGTTCTTTATGCAGCCCCCAAAACCTGCAACAGCATGTGCATGCACACATGAACACACACACACACACACACACACACACACACATACACACACACATACACACACACACACACACATACACACACCACAGTGACAAAGTCAAGAACAGTGGAACAGTGTTATGTATAATACACACAGTGTTGTTTATAATACACACATCCACACACCATCATGTCAAGTTTAATATGGATGTGATAAAACAAACGATAATTATATGAAATGCAACTTGGATTTACCCCATCAGCACTGCTGCCTCAAGTTTGCTGTCAGACACACATCACCCATATCAGTCTGTTCAGCCTCGGTTCACCATGTTAGTGCTACCACACAGCAATGTTTAAAATGACACACTCAGTGTCCCCAAAATGCCTACTCTGGTACACACCACGCATCTGTCTCTGACCTGTAACAACTGCTGGTCCAAACACAATTGACATCCAGTGTGAACAAGGCAAAAGCAGTGGGGCATTTACACTGGTGATCAGCAAGGCCATTTACACTGGTGAGCACTGGGGCCTTTTACACTGGTGAGCAGTGGGGCCGTTCACACTGGTGAGCAGTGGGGCCATTTACACTGGTGAGCAGCGGGACTGTTTACACTGGTGAGCAGTGGGGCCATTTACACAGATGAACGGTAAGACCATTTACACTGGTGAGCAGCAGGGCCATTTACACTGGTGAGCAGTGGGGCCATTTACATTGGTGAGCAGTGGAGCCATTTATACTGGTGAGCAGTGGGACCATTTACAGTGGGGAGCAGGGGCCTTTTATGTGGGGCCATTTACACTGGTGAGCAATGGGGCTGTTTACACTGGGGAGCTGGGGCCATTTACACTGGTGAGTAGTGGGGCTGTTTACACTGGTGAAGATGTCTATGCCAACCCTGGGCTTGGCATGAGGCACTGTCTTTACACCTGACTGTCCGGCTGGGACAGATGCCAGCCACGGTCTGCTCTGTTCTGCAGCATGGCTGAGCACAGCTCACACCTGTTCCACGGTGCACCATCTGACCTCACTCTGCAAGTCCAACAACTCTGGAAACAGGTCATTTGTAAGAATTTTGGGTGTGTGGTGCAATGAGGGCATCACATTTCTGATCTGTCAAGTCCAGATGACAGGTGTAAATGCAGTAGAGCAGGACCAGTGTAAATAGCCCTACCAACACTGATCATCAGTCGCACACCACCAACAGCAATCATCACTTACACAACACCGATGGTAACCATCAGTTTGATAATGGGGACATATATCATCCATCACACAATGCTAACGCTGTCACTTGCGTACATTTCTCTGATGTTAATCACCAGTTCCATCACACAATGCTAAACGCTGTCACTTGCGTACATTTCTCTGATGTTAATCACCAGTTCCATCACACGATGCTAACGCTGTCACTTGTGTACATTTCTCTGTTAATTATCAGTTACAGACTGGGGTGTTATATTATTACTGATCGCTTTTATATAGCGCTATTCTCCACTCTTCAGCAGACTAACTGCGTTTGCATGTGATTCTACATGAGTGAATAGCTTTTTATAGTGTGTTTTTGAATATCCACCTGGTGGACTTACATGTCTGGTGCCACATGAAACTGCTGCCATGTTATATCAAGTCAGGGGTAGTCCACCTTCCAAACTAAAAGCTGAAAACATGCAGACAGAACAAATCAAACCTTGGAACTTAGCTGTGATCACTTTCTCACCTTCTGAGGGATGAGAAATTTGATTGTTCTCAAGGAACTTTGCAGCGTCTGAGTTGGGCTTAATTCCTCCCAGAAAGATGTTTGACAAAACAGGCACATCCATGTCCAGGTTAGGGTCCCCAGACATTATGATGGGTCCTCCATCGACGCTGATGCTGCCTTGTTGTTTGGTCTGAAACCACAGGTACAGTCGCAGGTACAGTACAGGTAGGAACAACATGAGACCAAAAAGGTACAAACACATCTACGCTGAGGTCTTAAGACATTACGCTGGGTCCTCCGTCCACGCTGATGCTGCCCTTCTGTTTGGTCTGAAACCACAGGTACAGTCACAGGTACAGTACAGGTAGGAACAAGGATCCTGATGGGACCAAAAAAGGCACAGACACATCTATGCCGAGGTCTTAAGACACTGTGCTGGGTCCTCCATCCACGCTGATGCTGCCCTGCTGTTTGGTCTGAAACCACAGGTAGAGGCACAGGTACGGTCACAGGTAGGGTACAGATAGAAACAAGGAACATGGGACAAAGAAAGGCACAGACATGTCTACACTGAGGTCTTCAGACACCATGATGGGTTCTCCGCTGACACTGATGCTGCCTTGTTGTTTGGTCTGAAACCACAGATGTGGTCACTTTTATGTCTAGTCTTAAATAATAAACACATGCTAGTGCCTATTAAATGGCTAACTTCAATAGCAAACACTCCCAGCATGTATATGGTACAGTCCAAACTGACCGGACATATAATAACTATATATATCCATTAGAAGAGAGCTATACTCCAAGATTTCTGCCACAACGGCATTCCCAGGGTGAGCCACAGTCTACAAGAGACAGCTTCCTTCCTCCTTACTGCCCATGGAATCATTCTGTCTAAATGCCAATAAAGTAACTGTGTAACTGATTCAGTTGTGTTACGTCAGTTTGAATGGCACAAACATGACAGTCCCAGGTACAGCACAGGTAGGGACAATGATACAGGACAAAGCAGGCACAGTCGCCACAGACATTATGCTGCAGTCTTCAGACACCATGGCAGGATCTCAATGCTGTTGCCGCCCTGTTTGGCCTGAAACCACAGGTATCGGTCCCAGGTACAGCACAGGTGGAAACAAAGACTGATACAGGACAAATCAGGCACTGACATTATGCCGGGGTCTTCAGACACAGTCCTGGGACCCCGTTATTTTTGTAACACATATCTCTAATAAGATAACGCTGATCGTGGATGCATCTGAACAAAAGATAATGGACGTGTTTGAACAAAACACATCAGTGTCTGCTGGGGGGAGTGGAAGGTCTCTGGGTGTGCCGTCACCCTTGTATACATCACAAATCACATAAGAGACCTACACACCATCAGACATACATGCCCTCCCCCCACCCCACCCCCCACGCAAACAAACGCACAAACACACATGCACCCCCCCTTCCCCCCCCCCCCACCCCCCCCGACAAACACACACATACACAAACACACACACACCTTGGTGAAGATAACGTCATCCCACTCCACACACACACAAGCACTCAGGGTGTTGATGAGCGCATGATAAATGTAAGCGTGCTCCAATCCGTGTCATGGTGGACCAGCCCCAAAAAGTTTTCAACGAGGGTCACATAATTATGTGATCAAATTGTCCAAGGCTTATAAAGCTTCAAGTAGTGTACTAAAAGAAATTGTTAAATTAAGTAACGAGGAATATAAGTAACATGTAGCTTTGCAAGAAACAGTTAATAAACTGTCACATCATGTGGCCTAGAGCAGCAACCTCAATATGTTTTGTCAATACTGTTTGAATGTGAGGAATCTGTATGCTTGTGGACATAAATGTACATTATTATTATTTATTACACGCACACCCACACACAGGTGAAGATAACATCATGCCACTCCACACACCTTGGTGAAGATAATGTTATGCCACTCCCCACTGCACAATGTATGCGATGGGTCAGAGTACTGAACTTCAATCTTGGTCACTCCATCCTTGAACTCAAAGACCAGGCTGTTGTTTCTCATGTAGGCCACAATGTATATGCCGGTACCGCCGTGCACGAAGAAGAGCATGCCAGTGTGGAGGGCTGTTCTCATCTGAAAATGGATGGTTTCGGAGCCCCCTTGTATAAGGCACTGTCCCTCTTCGCAGTTCTGTATGGATGCGTAGCCTGGACAAAAAACACAGGAATGACACTAGATGTCTCTGCAAGTCATGAAGGGAAGTGACGGGCATGGATATGTGTGCATCTTCACATATGCACACATACTCTCTCTCTCTCTCTCTCTCACACACACATACACAAACGCACATGCTCACTCACACACACACACACACGCGCACACACACATGCGCACACACACACACACGCATGCACGAGCACACACACACACACACACACACACAAGTAGAAAGAGTACTGTATTAAAATATAAAACAAATCAGATGAAAGCCAATGGTAGGCTTTAGTAGAGATGGTGACAGAAAGGGGGAGGGGACAGAGACAGAAAAACACACAGATAGAATTGGGAAAAGAAAGAGAGAAGGAGAACATACAAACATCCTAAAGTATTATATCCTTGTCACAGTGCAATGATGTTGGTACAAACTCCTGGCTCATCAGACCCCTTCCACTTGAAGGGAGCCAGCTCTGCTAACAACACTGGCTCCTCACCCATACAATAATACAAGACAAATAAATGGCATCTTACTTTAGTGAAGATCTGGATGGCCAAAGTTTGCCAGCTGAGGAAGGCCAACTCATACTTCATACAGCACTGGGTCCCCACCCATATCAGAATGAGAGAAAAACCACTGACCTATGAAGTGGTTGCCTGAATTGACAGGCCTGCCAGTTGTGGATTCTGACCAGCTTGTAGCTGATAATGTTAGCTGCACACACACACACACACACACACACACACACACACACACACACACACACACACACACACACACACACAAGAAGACAGGACAGACTGGGCCCCTGACCTTTGCCCATGAAGTGGATGCCGGGGGCCAGGTTGATGGGGCAGCCTTGCCAGTTGAGGAAGGCCAGCTCATAGCTGACCGCGCTGGCCCAGTCCAGTTCCTCCCACACCTCATAGGGGTGCACCTGTTTCAGCACCTGCACTGAGTGGATGCAGCCCTGGAAACTTTGACGGAACACCCCTTCCAGCTGCAACATACATCACACGCTTGCAGCTCTGAACCCAGGGTGAATCACGGTCTTCTGTTAATACATACGTCAAACATACATCATGCACACTGACCCCTAGATCACGCACACTGACCCCTAGATCATGCACACTGACCCCTAGATCACACACACTGACCCCTAGATCATGCACACTGACCCATACATCATGCACACTGACCCATAGATCATGCACACTGACCTATACATCATGCACACTGACCCCTAGATCATGCATACTGATCCATACATCATGCACATTGACCCATACATCATGTACACTGAAACAGCAAGTTGACCCTGGAGAAGAAAATTCTTCCACTACTCCTGCCGAGACCTTTCAATCATGAGTCCAATGCTCTATCACTAAGACATCCCCACTCCCCTGTCACACAGAGTACTGAAGACCTTGCTCCATCAACAACTGTTTTTAAAGTCAGCTCTGTTTGCCAGAGCATTAGCACTGATCACTGTGTAGATTCTTCCACGCCAAGAATACACACTGTTCAACCCAGGTTAAAAACGGACCCTGCCCCTCTTACACTGGAACATTACTTGTAAGTGTGTGTGTGAGTGTGTGTGTGAGTGTGTGTGTGTGTGTGTGTGTGTGTGTGTGTGTGTGTGTGTGTGTGTGTGTGTGTGTGTGTGTGTGTGTGTGTGTGTGTGTGTGTGTGTGTGTGAGTGAGTGTGTGTGTGTGTGTGAGTGTGTGTGTGCATGTGTGTGTGTGTGTGTGTGTGTGTGTGTGTGTGTGTGTGTGTGTGTGTGTGTGTGTGTGAGTGTGTGTGTGTGTGTGTGAGTGTGTGTGTGTGTGTGTGTGTGTGTGTGTGTGTGAATGCATGCACAGGTGTGTGTATGTGCAAGTAGGTGTTGTTTTTGTTGATGTTGTGGATTGGGGTACACCTTTAACTATGTCAGCTGATGTATGTCAGTGTTGTTGTGTGCTTACGTTCATATGCTTACCGCTTCTCAAGACACTTTCTTTGCTGTTAAACTTGGTGAATAAACAATCTGATGTTAAAAAGAAAAAAGAAAAAAAGAAGCGTGAAACGAGTTAAAATGCATGGCTCCTATATATATCTCAAATTTTTTTCTCAGACAAAATACTCAACAACAGCAAATGGAGAAGAAAAGAAGAAAGTTCACGAGGCTGCAGTCCTGACCTGGCGTTCACTACGACGGAAGGGGTAGTCTGGGGGCACACCACCAACAAACAGCGGCCCCGTGGGACCAATGATGCTGCTGTTCTGGCAAAGTCTGTCTGGAATTTTACCATTTCCTGTTTCAAACAGAAAATAAACAATTCAAGAGAGACTGATTCTTGATCCTGAAGGCCCAGCTAACCACGAAGGTCAGGACCTGGTGATGTGCATGATTATGCAAATGACATAGATTGCAAGCAAAAGCCCAATTGATTGTTGACGTGTACCACTCAGTGTGGGCAGAGGATGGGGGTTGGGAACAATAAGTTGAATGAATAGGAAGGCAGAAATCAGAAAAGCAGAAGAGTTGCTAGCAGCAGGCAAAGCATGTTAAGCTACCTTCTGACCTGCACAGTATGTGTCTGTCCCTGGCAGAGTGTGTGTCTGTCCCTGGAAAAGTTTGTGTCTGTCCCTAGCAGAGAGTGTGTCTGTCCCTGGAAAAGTTTGTGTCTGTCCCTAGCAGAGAGTGTGTCTGTCCCTGGAAAAGTTTGTGTCTGTCCCTAGCAGAGAGTGTGTCTGTCCCTGGAAAAGTTTGTGTCTGTCCCTAGCAGAGAGTGTGTCTGTCCCCAGCAGAGTTTGTCTGTCCCTGGCAGAGTGTGTGTCTGTCCCTGGAAAAGTGTGTGTCTGTCCCTGGAAAAGTTTGTGTCTGTCCCTAGTCGAGAGTGTGTCTGTCCCCAGCAGAGTTTGTCTGTCCCCAGCAGAGTTTGTCTGTCCCCAGCAGAGTTTGTCTGTCCCCAGCAGAGTGTGTCTGTCCCCAGCAGTGTTTGTCTGTCCCCAGCAGTGTTTGTCTGTCCCTGGCAAAGTGTGTATCTGTTCCCAGCTAGTTTTGTTTTGGCACTTTTCTTACTTTGATTGTACAAGTTTGAAATTCATAGCATTTTCATGGTAAACAGGCAAACATATATCATTTGTTCTGGGATGACACAGCAATTAATGGACTTAAAAGCAAAATACTGTACTTTTACATAGTACTCTTATGATATTTGCATTATGTCTCTATTCAGCATCATTTAACACAACCAAAAAACAAAACAAAAACATAAGAGAAGATAACATGTTTTCAAAAAGTTACCTACATATGATTTTTTAAATTTAAAATGAACACTGCTTACATTAAGAAACTATAAGAACAACTTAATTTGTCATCAGTGCTTTTATCCCAAAATGTAATTCACAAGGACTATTTACTCATGACTCAAATTAGGTTTTCCGCTTGAAATTTCTCACAATCACACCTGCTCACAACCATTAACACACTAAGCATACCGTAAGCTTCTCATTTGACAACAGAGATCTGATGTGCTGTATGAAAGCACACACACACACACATGGTATGTATATATAATGGAATATCATAAGCTTCATTTGTAAGGATTGAAAATGACAAAGCATAGAAACTGTGCATATATATATAATGGAGTACCATACGCTTTATTTGTAAGGTATCGAAAGGACAAAGCATAGAAAATATATATAATGGAGCTTCATTTTGTAAGGTATCAAAAGGACAAAGCACAGAAAATATATATAATGAAGTACCATACGCTTCATTTGTAAGGTATCAAAAGGACAAAGCACAAAAAATATATATAATGAAGTACCATACGCTTCATTTGTAAGGTATCAAAAGGACAAAGCACAGAAAATATATATAATGAAGTACCATACGCTTCATTTGTAAGGTATCAAAAGGACATAGCACAGAAAATATATATAATGAAGTACCATATGCTTCATTTATAAGGTAGAAAAAAGACAAAGCATAGAAAAGCAGTACTAAGTAGAGACTACCAAAGAGACTACTACAGTGTTTACAGGGAGAGGGAAAGTGGCTCATAAGCAAGTCAGCATCTTTCATTTCAGAAGCGAAGGTCTCAAAAGATGGGCCCTTCTTGCAGAATCACTCCCATTTGCCTGTCACTTGACTGAACTCAGTGCACTACGGCCAGTGCTGTTGAATAACAAATGTTCAGTAACTCCTGAAAAGCTTAATCTGCCTGCTGGCTGCACACTACCCCCCCCCCCCCCCCTTAAAATGATACAAATATATCTTTTAGGGGGATTGGAGGGAGGGGTCTCTCATTTAGATCAAAAGTCTCAATGTGCCAGCAAGCACCAAAAAATGCATCAAGTATAAATAAGTGCATCAACTTCCTGGAACACAGACAAACAAAAATGAAAGGTGTGAATGAAAAAAGGTGTCAACATGTTCTCTGCATCACAAATGCACCAGCTCCTTGAATCCAGGGTGCCTACAGAACAGATGATTCGATTTTTTTTTTTTTTTTTAATCCTTTGAGCTGATTCCGTCATAACTCATACAACAATTGAAATAGGCATCATGCACAATGACGATAAATCACACAACACCATAGACAGCAAATGCTCAGTTGACTAAACATATAAACAAAACAAAAACAAACCAAAAAAACACCATAGTTACACAAACAAATACACAATGAATAATTAAAATGTTAAAAAAATGCATGAATTAATGTATTCATAACATTCAACCTTAGCCTTAGTCAAGGTCATAGAAATGAAAATGGAACCCATTTCAAACAGAGCCCTGTGTGATGAAAGTCTGCTTAAGACTAAGTCAGTCTAAAATCCCTTACATATTGAATTATTTTCTATGTACAGTCCATTCAAAATCAGGCAACTGATCAATATTCAGAGATAAAAATAAACGATTCTAAACACTTTTTCTATAGAAGTGGAGAAGAAGAAAAAAAGGTATTAGTGAAAGGACAAATTTGCTTTGCTTTCACTTTGAGTGTCAGTTGTCTGTCTTCAAATCCAAATATTTAACTGACCATTAATGACATCCCTGTAAATCAAAATGATGGTAATTCAACTTTCAAAGAGAAACTAGGTTAAACCTAGATATCCAAGCGTAGTAACAGCAGAAAAGCCTTGTCCTTCCCTGATCACATTACAGCACCTGCCTTGTCCTTCCCTGATCACATTACAGCACCTGCCTTGTCCTTCCCTGATCACATTACAGCACCTGCCTTGTCCTTCCCTGATCACATTACAGCGCCTGCCTCAGCTACAAGGTTAGAAACTGAATCTGCAGAGTTCAGAATCTAACTTGCACTTTTACTCCTCAAGAACAGGTACCACCAAGTTGGACACAATGCTGACTTTAACCTAGTAATGTTCCAAAGATCACTTTTAACCTGTTTTGGGGGAAAACATAAAAGTTAGTCTTGGTCACACATGATCAGAGAAGGCAGCTGGCCACACAATCTGACATCTTTTTCAGGAGTCAGAAACTTTCACAATTGGACATTTTTTTGAGTCAAAAACTTTCAAATGATGCACTCACAAACAGCAGAACCATAAGGAAATCTCCAAAAAAAATATAGAGACCAAAAAACAGGAAACAAAAAACACAAAAAACTCAAAGAAAGAAAGAAGAGAAAACCGTTAGCAAAAATGTGATGAAAAGTGACACGGACATGATGCAAAAGACTGTTTCACCTGTTAGAAAAAAATGTGATCAAAAGTGACATGGACATGATGCAAAAGACTTCCACCTGTTAGAAAAAATGTGACGAAAAGTGACACGGACATGATGCAAAAGACTGTTTTACCTGTTAGAAAAAAATGTGATGAAAAGTGACAGAGACATGATGCAAAAGACTGTTTCACCTGTCCACTTCCTATCTACAATTACTGTGGCAGCACATCCCCTGCGGATGACCTGAAAGGTGTGCCAGGAGCCCCTGGGCCAGTCGTAGCGCAGTCCCTCGTCGTCATACGTCTCCACACCAGGGAACTTCACGCCTTCAGCCCCGCAACGATAAACACAACCGTCACAACTCCACAACCACACCAAACACAACCATCAGAACTCCACAACCACACCAAGCACAACCATCAGAACTTCTCAAGGGGTCAAGATGGAACCTGTAGTGACAAAAGGCGACTGGACAATGGGTTCACAGTAGCGCTGAAACTGGAGGAAAGGGCAGGTGGGAACCATACATTAGAAAAGTCCATGAGAGATGTGCAAATGGCTGAACCTTGTGTCACTGCAGTTAGCACAAAATAAAAATCAAGGGCAACCTGTCGAAACGTCCTCTGGCAACTGCTGACAGGGTCTTTCAGAACTGCAGCACCTTCCCTGCATCAACAGAAGCACATGGTGGATGACCCTGCACGTTTGACTACACACTGCAAGTGGGACATATATACACACGCACACATGCAACCCAACTAAAACAGACCAATTTTCACACTGAGCTACAAGTAAAATAACCACTGCCATAGCACATTAACACATCATTGCAATTCACAAAACAATACAGCACATGCACACACATTTCAGTGCAGTTCACAGATCAATATAGCACACAAACATTTCATTGCAATTCACAAAACAATATAGCGCACACACATTTAACTGCAATTTAAAAAACACTGTAGCAGATACACAATAAACAGCAATTCACAAAAAATACAATGTGTATAAATTCAGCTGCAATTCACAAAGCACCTTTGCGCATACACACTCTACTGCAATTCACAAAACACTTTTGCACCTACACGCTCCACTGCAATTCACAAAACACTGTAGCACACACACTTCTTCACTGCTATTCACAAAACTGTGTGCAACATTTAACACTTCTCTGCAAATCAAAAAAAAAAAAAAAACACAAAAAACACACACACTATAATACACACTTCACTGCAATTCACAAAAAAGGGGACTACATAAATAATTCTCTGCAATTCACAAAACATGGTACTACGTAAACACTTCACTGTAATTCACAAAACACTGTAGCACACACTTCACTTCATGCTGCAATTTTAAAACTGTTGTGCAATTTCGAATATGCTGCACTCTAAACAGACATTTTTCTGTTTTTGTCAGAGTCTGCCTCTAAGACCCCACCCTGGCATCCTTTAAGAGGAAACATTGTTTTTATTATCATTACTTTCAGGCTGTAGTCACTGAACTAAAGCAGGCTCCACAACGGCTCCAGCAACAATGGCCAGAGATCCCAGACTGTGCCACAACAGCCAGGGTAGTCCTGTCAGTACTTAGGACTGTGTGCCACAACAACCAGGGTAGTCCTGTCAGTACTTAGGACTGTGTGCCACAACAGCCAGGGTAGTCCTGTCAGTACTTAGGACTGTGTGCCACAACAGCCAGGGTAGTCCTGTCAGTACCCAGAACTGTGTGCCACAACAACCAGGGTAGTCCTGTCAGTACTTAGGACTGTGTGCCACAACAGCCAGGGTAGTCCTGTCAGTACCCAGAACTGTGTGCCACAACAGCCAGGGTAGTCCTAGGACTGTGTGCCACAACAGCCAGGGTAGTCCTGTCAGTACCCAGAACTGTGTGCCACAACAGCCAGGGTAGTCCTGTCAGTACCCAGAACTGTGTGCCACAACAGCCAGGGTAGTCCTGTCAGTACCCAGAACTGTGTGCCACAACAGCCAGGGTAGTCCTGTCAGTACCCAGAACTGTGTGCCACAACAGCCAGGGTAGTCCTAGGACTGTGTGCCACAACAGCCAGGGTAGTCCTGTCAGTACCCAGAACTGTGTGCCACAACAGCCAGGGTAGTCCTGTCAGTACCCAGAACTGTGTGCCACAACAGCCAGGGTAGTCCTGTCAGTACCCAGAACTGTGTGCCACAACAGCCAGGGTAGTCCTGTCAGTACCCAGAACTGTGTGCCACAACAGCCAGGGTAGGCCAGGCAGTACCCAGAACTGTGTGCCACAACAGCCAGGGTAGGCCAGGCAGTACCCAGAACTGTGTGCCACAACAGCCAGGGTAGTCCTGTCAGTACCTATGAACTGTGTGCCACAACAGCCAGGGTAGTCCTGTCAGTACCTATGAACTGTGTGCCACAACAGCCAGGGTAGGCCAGGCAGTACCCAGAACTGTGTGCCACAACAGCCAGGGTAGTCCTGTCAGTACCTATGAACTGTGTGCCACAACAGCCAGGGTAGTCCTGTCAGTACCTATGAACTGTGTGCCACAACAGCCAGGGTAGGCCAGGCAGTACCCAGAACTGTGTGCCACAACAGCCAGGGTAGTCCAGGCAGTACCCAGACTCAGGCTGTAGTCACTAAACTAAAGCAGGCTCCACAACGGCTCCAGCAACAATGGCCAGAGATCCCAGACTGTGCCACAACAGCCAGGGTAGTCCAGTCAGTACCCAGAACTGTGTGCCACAACAGCCAGGGTAGTCCTGTCAGTACCCAGAACTGTGTGCCACAACAGCCAGGGTAGTCCTGTCAGTATTTAGGACTGTGTGCCACAACAGCCAGGGTAGTCCTGTCAGTACCCAGAACTGTGTGCCACAACAGCCAGGGTAGTCCTAGAACTGTGTGCCACAACAGCCAGGGTAGTCCTAGAACTGTGTGCCACAACAGCCAGGGTAGTCCTAGAACTGTGTGCTGCAACAGCCAAGGAAGTCTAGTCGGGTATCTATAAGTCAGTAAAATGATTTTTTGTTACAGCAAACAGTTTTGGATGAGTGCTTGGTGTTACTGGACAACCAGCAGCAGAAAGCACTAATTTTTGTTTGCTGTTCACTTTAAGTTTACAAGACATGAACAGGGTTGAAGGGAATGAACAGAAAGTGGGTGCTTCAGCCGTTGGTTGGGGATGTGCGACACGCACAACATACACAACAACTACTACCACAGTGCTCTTCAGCAATGTTCCACACACGCTCACACATAACCAACAGTCTTGTAATCAGCACACTACTACCGCAGTGCTCAACACATGCCATGCCTAGCACGCAGCATCCAAATACACAGATAATACAAAACCTGTGCATATGTTCAGGGTAAGCCCCTTTTTCAAAGCAACAGAATGACAGTTAAATGATAATCAATGAAAATGGTACTCTTATCTGGTTACCCTTTGTGAAATGTCTGCAGGACCTACACTACACCAGTTATGGTTTGTGGAGTACTGGCAGGACCTACACTACACCAGTTATGGTTTGTGGAGTACTGGCAGGACCTACACTACACCAGTTATGGTTTGTGGAGTACTGGCAGGACCTACACTACACCAGTTATGGTTTGTGGAGTACTGGCAGGACCTACACTACACCAGTTATGGTTTGTGGAGTACTGGCAGGACCTACACTACACCAGTTATGGTTTGTGGGGTACTGGCAGGACCTACACTACACCAGTTATGGTTTGTGGAGTACTGGCAGGACCTACACTACACCAGTTATGGTTTGTGGAGTACTGGCAGGACCTACACTACACCAGTTATGGTTTGTGGAGTACTGGCAGGACCTACACTAAACTGGTTAGGATTTATGCCTGCAGGACCTACACTACACTGGTTACGGTTTGTGAAATGCCTGCAGGACCTACACAACACTGGTTACCATTTGCGGAATGCCTGCAGGACCTACACTACAATGGTTACAGTTTGTGGAATGCCTGGAGTGCCTGAAATGCCTGGAGAGTGCTGCTAGTGGAGTGTGCTCCAGCATTCCACAAACTATAACTAGATATGTATACCATTTCACTGATTATCCTTTAACTGTCACTTTCAAAAAGGGGCTTACCCTGAAAATTTGCACCTGTTGTGTATCATCCCATTAAATCTGGCTTCTTATTTTTTAGAACCCTTTTGTGTTTGGATCTTGCTTTAGAACGCTAGCAGTCAACCTTGCTTAGATTTTTTCTTTCTAGCACAGCAGCAACACAGCTCATTTTCTTCACTGACTCCTTCTGTACGCACCAGTCACCTGAACCACAAAAAGCGGACACCAAGCACTAGGCTGTGGATGTACAAGGCAACACACAGGGTTGGATGTACACGGCAACACACAGGGTTGGGTAAAATACACGGCAACACACAGGGTTGGATGTACAAGGCAACACGCAGGGCATACGACACACTACAACGTCAGTGCTCTCCTATACACGCCACGCCAGGCTACGCCAAAACAGGTGGTGGCCTACGGCTAAGCACTAGATGTAGTCACCTCTCCATTTGTTATCAACGGTAACATTGGCATAAATGCCGTTAAAGCGCTGGGCCTTAAAAGTGTGCCACTTATTGTTGTCGTAGGTCAGCCCTTCGTCATCAAACGTTGAGATGCCAGCAAACCTGCACTGACCTGACGCTGGAACCAAAGCACACATCATTTACGCTTTTAAAATACACGGGGCCGCTAGCGGTGAACTTGTCCACTCCTTTCACTTTGCAAAGCCTGATCTGTCAAGGAAAAAACAACATCTCAAGAAACAAGCACAAAGGTGAACAATTCACAAACAAACCCCTGGTTCCCATGGTAAAAAAAACAAACATGTTACCAGTACTGTGTCAAAGCAAAGGCAGCCACAAATGCATGCATCTGCAAAAAAAAGCGTCCCAATCACTCAGCCACATTTTCTCTGTCCTATGGTCAACAGTTTTCATAACTCTTCAATGGAAGCAAGAGAAAGTAATGCAAAGTTAGTGAACATTAAAATGCTGCAATTTACAATTGGTACAAACTAAGATTCCACAGTAGTTTGTGCGAACACCTTCCATCAGCACAGAGAGAAAGAAGAGAAAAACCACTCCAGTTGTCAGCACTCATCAGCTGGAAATGAAATGACTTCAGGGACAGCGAAATAGTTTACTGGTTACTGACAAACAGAAATTAATTTTTTTTTTAAAGAAAAGACCCCATAACCTTTTCAGAAGAGAAAGAGTGGGGGATGAAGAGGGGGGGGGGAACTTTTAATACTCAAGGGTAGTATTAGTAGCATAAGGTCCATTTGGACCTATTTAAGAGCCAGCCTTCGCCATACTACAAAGAGAGAGGACAGATGCAGATAAGATAAATAAGCACCCCCCACCAGCACATGCAGCTTTACACAGCCGACTCAGAGTCAGAGCAAGGGAAGTCCGCAGGGTAAACGCAGAATCGACAAGAGCGCTGAGAAGAGCAGGTAGTGGCAATCAAAAATACAGTCAGCGGGAAACCTGAGAAGGGTGGATACTGGTAATCTAACACACAGAATCTGCAAGTGCTGAGAATGCCAGATGTGTAAGTAATCAGCACAAGGTCAGCAAGAGTGCTGAGAATAGAAGTAATCAACAATCAGCACAATCACTGCAAACAACAGGTATAGGTAGTCAGCACAGAGTCAGTAAGAACACAGCAAAGAACAGGTATAGGTAGTCAGCAAAGAGTTGGTAAGAACATGGCAAAAAAACAGGTATAGGTAGTCAGCAGAGAATCGGTAAGAACATGGCAAAGAACAGGTATACATAGTCAGCAGAGAGTCAGTAAGAACACGGCAAAGAACAGGTATAGGTAGCCAGCAGAGAATCAGCAAGAACATGGCAAAGAACAGGTAATGGTAGCCAGCAGAAAATCAGCAAGAACATGGCAAAGAACGGCTATAGGTATTCAGCAGAGAATCAGTAAGAAACATGGCAAAGAACAGGTAATGGTAGTCAGCAGAGAGTCAGTAAGAACACGGCAAAGAACAGGTATAGGTAGTAAGCAGAGAGTAAGAACATGGTAAAAGAACAGGTATAAGTAGTCAACAGAGAGTAAGAACATCGCAAAGAACAGGTATAGGTAGTCAGCAGAGTCAGTAAGAACACTAAAAACAAGTACAGCAAGAACAAGGCAAAGAACAGGTATAGGTAATCTGCAGAGAATCAGCAAAAACACAGCAAAGAACAGGTATAGGTAGTCAGCAGAGAATCAGCATGAGTGCTGAGAACAACAGGTATAGGTAGTCAGCAGAAAAACAGCAAGAACGCTGAGAACAACAGATACATAGTCAGCAGAAAAGCAGCACAATCACTGAGAACAAAGGATTTAGGACATAATCAGCAAGAACAATGAGAACAACAAGTAGACATAGTCAGCAGAGAACAGCAAGTATAGGCAATCAATACTCAGTAAGAACAACGAGAACAGCAGGTGCAGATAGTCAACACTTGGCAAGAACAAAGAGAACAGGAGGTACAGGTAATCAACACTGACTCAGCAAGAACAAAGAGAACAGCAGGTACAGGTAATCAACACTTGGCAAGTACAAAGAGAATAGCAGGTACAGGTACTCCAACACTTGGCAAGAACAAAGAGAATAGCAGGTACAGAAACTCAAACACTTGGCAAGAACAAAGAAAAAGCAGGTACAGGTACTCCAACACTTGGCAAGAACAAAGAGAATAGCATTTACAGGTAGTCAACACTCAGCAAGAACAAAGAGAACAGCAGGTACAGGTGATTAACACTTGGCATGAACAAAGAGAACAGCAGGTACAGGTAGTCAACAAGAACAAAGAGAACCGCAGCTACAGGTAGTCAACAAGAACAAAGAGAACAGCAGGTACAGGCAGTCAACAAGAACAAAGAGAACAGCAGGTACAGGCAGTCAACACTCGGCAGAGCACCGAGAAAAGCAGGATTACGCAGTCAGCTAAAGCACTGAGCAGAGCCAGCGGAGTGGTAGTCACAGACTGCAGATTTTGAAAAGGTGGGTGACCACACTTGCTGACCTGCAGACCTTGAAAAGCTGGATGACCACACTGGCTGCCACAGACAGAGCCAAACAAGTAGCAAAAGCACCCCAGCACAAGCAGTGGCAAGCCACACTATCAAGCCTAAGAAAGAGGAGGGTAGACAAGCGGAGAAGTATCAACAAACAAAATAAAGGTATTCTACCTCACAGCACCAAGAGAGAGAGAGAGACTGAAGTACAGAGGAGGACATGCTCACCTCACTGACGGATGCAGATGGAGAACCAGTATCAAGATATGACTAAACCACCCAGAGATAAAGAGAACCACAGAGATAAACGGAGACAGAGTTAGACACACATGATAAAATTAAAACAGGAACAGAAAAGGAAGTTAGCTAGTTTTTGGATCTTAACTACCTAACTCCCTTCCTGTCCATTTGCTGTTTCATCACCTGTGTCT
The DNA here is from genome assembly GCA_963584105.1 of Alviniconcha strummeri. NCBI lineage: Eukaryota > Metazoa > Mollusca > Gastropoda > Provannidae > Alviniconcha > Alviniconcha strummeri. Next base: position 2,270,824 of record OY757543.1, read on the forward strand.
AGAGGGAGCCTAGGGGAAGAGGGAGAGAGAGAGAGAGAGACACACACACACACACACAGAGATAGAGAGAGAAGGAAGAAGCCACCCTAACCACAGAAATAAGCTGAGGAAGACGTGGAGAGAAAGAAGACCCAGGTGTGATGTGGGAGGACAGTGAACAGAGACCAGAAGAGAAGCCGGAGGAGCAGGATGAAAGCCAGGAGACCATGCAGCAGGCACAGGAACCAATGCAGCCAGGAAGAAGAAAGGCTCCGCCAGAAGTGGCAGCCCAAGGAGATCCGAACCAAACCTGAATAGATGCCGTCAACAAGAATTGAACCGTTGTTGCCGTCCTGCCGTACCACCTGCAGGGTGTGTACCTGGCGGTCATCCAACGAGGTCAGGTTGACATTTTCTGGCAGAGTGACGTCTACCTCCACCTCCACTGCACACCCCCCTGTGTGCCAGTAATGCTGTATCATTGTCTACATTCATAAGTCATTACGCATGCCTGATTCATCCCTGTGTCATCAGTGTCCACATTCACCAGTCATTACACAGGCCTGATTCATCCCCATGTCAGTAACCCTGTGTCATCAGTGTCTACATTCACCAGTCATTACACATGTCTGATTTATATCCGTGTCAGTAACCCTGTGTCATCAGTGTCCACATTCACCAGTCGTTTTAGGCACACCTGATTCATCCTCATGTTGGTAACCCTGTGTCATTCACCAGTCATTACACATGCCTGATTCATCCCCGTGTCAGTAACCCTGTGTCATCACTGTCCACATTCACCAGTCATTACACAGGCCTGATTCATCCCCATGTCAGTAACCCTGTGTCATCAGTGTCTACATTCACCAGTCATTACACATGCCTGATTCATCCCCATGTCAGTAACCCTGTGTCATCAGTGTCCACATTCACCAGTCATTACACATGTCTGATTTATATCTGTGTCAGTAACCCTGTGTCATCAGTGTCCACATTCACCAGTCATTACACAGGCCTGATTCATCCCCATGTCAGTAACCCTGTGTCATCAGTGTCCACATTCACCAGTCGTTACGCACACCTGATTCATCCTCATGTTGGTAACCCTGTATCATACACCAGTCATTACACATGCCTAATTCATCCCCGTGTCAGTAACCCTGTGTCATCAGTGTCTACATCCACCAGTCATTACACATGCCTGATTTATCCCTGTGTCAGTAACCCTGTGTCATCAGTGTCTACATTCACCAGTTGTTACGCAAGCCTGATTCATCCCCGTGTCAGTAACCCTGTGTCATCAGTGTCTACATTCACCAGTTGTTACGCAAGCCTGATTCATCCCCATGTTGGTAACCCTGTGTCATCAGTGTCTACATTCACCAGTTGTTACACATACCTAATTCATCCCCGTGTCAGTAACCCTGTGTCATCAGTGTCTACATTCACCAGTCATTACACAGGCCTGATTCATCCCCATGTCAGTAACCCTGTGTCATCAGTGTCTACATTCACCAGTCATTACACATGTCTGATTTATCCCCATGTCAGTAATTCTGTGTCATCAGTGTCTACATTCACCAGTCATTACACATGGCTGATTTATCCCTGTGTCAGTAACCCTGTGTCATCAGTGTCTACATTCACCAGTTGTTACACAGGCCTGATTCATCCCCATGTCAGTAACCCTGTGTCATCAGTGTCTACATTCACCAGTCATTACACATGTCTGATTTATCCCCCGTATACCAGTAACTTCATGTCAGTGTCTCTAGGGCAACACTGCCTGATTCAGTCACTTGTATGGAGGTATGGTAACCTGTTATGGATTCTGTGGCTCTTTGCCAGGCCTTTCTGCACTAGTGATCGTATCAGTTTATCATGTAGGTGTTTCAGTGCCCTGCATGACCGCAACAGTCGTGTCCATCCATGTTTAGCAGATAGCTAATGTTCAAACATTCAGGCAGAAGATCTGTTCATATCCAACTGAACAGCTCCCTGTGATAGATCCACTCAAGACTAAAGATTAGTTTATTATTTCATCTGAAAAATTAAAGTCATGGCTCAACATTCATCAAATCACAATATACAAATATCACATGGTACATTTTTAAGGCAACAACAAAAACACTGTTGTCTAAAAGAAAATATAACCCAGATACATTGTTCAACTTCTACTTCCTACAAGTACAACTGCTGCAGGGTTTTTAATGGGAAGCTAGAACTAAAATAAAATACACTGAACCATGTCTTCTTTCCAGCAGACTTGATTTTTTATCATTTAATCATGGCTGAACTTCACCTACTGCATTAAAATACATTCTATTTAATCCCCCCCCCCCTCCCATTTTCTTGCTTCCCATATTCTCATTTTTTCGTTTCTTTTTCATGGGTTTTTATGTTGTATTTGTACAGCACCTTTGCCTACTTATGACATTTTTTGCTAATGCACATATGACACTATCTCTTACCTCTGGTGTCGTACATAAATCGTGGCCGCCCTGCTCTAAAGATGACAGCAATGTACTCCTGCTGATTTTCCGAAGCAGCAAACATCAAGAGTCCAGACTGCTGCTGAAGACGGAAGCTGAACCGAATGCCTGCCCACACATTTCAGTGAAGCTGCTTCATGGGCTTTCTGAATGAATATTCCACAAGATGTCGTGGTCACCATAAAGTTTTAACATAGCTGGTTCATGTGTTTTTTGACTGAATATTCCGGAAGATGTCATGGCCACCTTAAAGTTTTAACATAGGTGGTTCATGTGTTTTTTGACTGAATATTCCACAAGACGTTGTGGCCACCATAAAGTTTTAATATAGGTGGTTCATGGGTTTGTTAACTCAACATTCCACAATATCTTGTGCCACCTTGAAGTTTTACTATATCAAGTTTATGTGTTTTTTGACTGAGTGGCCACCCCTAAGCTGTATCAGATACTTGATTTCTGTCTGGGACAGCATGAGGGTTATTTTCATCACAAGTGGCTGTGTGTCCAAACAGAGGGTACTCATTGGCTGGCACATGCAGTTCATCCATTTGGAACATGGCATGCTGTATTTGTTTAGTTCATAGGTAAATGAGATGTCTGTGGCATGCCTTTCTGTTAGGCTGCATAACATGTTGACTAAAAAATAAAAACGTGATGTTGCATGAGTCAGCACCAGCATTTTTTGAAAACCTGCACGGAGTTCCTGCTGTCTACAACTCTGAAGGAGAAACAAATGCTAGCGCAGACTCATGCAGCATCTCAGATTTTTTTCTCTTTTATTTTTATATATTTTTAGATCAACATGTTATGCAACCTGACAGAAAGGCATGCCTCAGACATCTGATTTACCTATGAACTAAACATTCTGACAGACAGTGACAGCAACCTCCACCCAAAATTCCATGGATACCTCACTCACCAGTGAAGTCTACAGTCCGACAGAAAGTGACAGCAACCTCCACCAAGAAACACATGCCAGGGGTACCTCACTCACCAGTGATGTCGACATTCTGACACACAATGACAGTAAACCACCCAATAAACACATGCCATAGCTACCTCACTCACTAGTGAAGTCCACATTCTGACAGAAAGTGACAGCAACCTCCACCCAAGAAGTACATGCCAGGAGTACCTCACTCACCAGTGAAGTCCGCAGTCCGACAGAAAGTGACAGCAACCTCCACCAAGAATACATGTCAGGGGTATCCCACTCACCAGTGAAGTCCACATTCTGGGGCACAGTGTCTGCAGGAAAGGCATAGTAGCCCCCTCCGGGGAAGCGCGTGCCGTAGACGACGGAGGCAGGGTAGCTGAGAGCGATGTTGGTTTTCTGCACTTTGTAGCTGGGGGTGGGGCCATTTGGGGAGGTGGGGGGCTGCCACTTCACCTCCATCACCGTGGAGTTGTAGCTGTCCACCAACGGCTTCTTCATGCCTTCCGGAGCTTTTGGGGGAAGAAATGCGCATTTTGGTCATTTTGGTCCGGCCGGGGGGGGGGGGGGAGAGAGTGTGTGTGTGTGGGTGCTGTGTGCATGTGTGTGTCTGAGAGTGAGAGACAGGCAGACAGACAGACAAAGAGACAGAGAGAGTGTGGTTCAGATTTGTGTGAGAGAGAGAGAGACACTGTGTGTGTATGAAAGAGATTGTGTGTGTGTGTGTGTGTGAAAAAGACTGTGTGCATGCATGTCTGTGCGTGAGGCAGAGAAAGAGAGTGAAAGAATGTGACTGTGTGTGTGTGTGTGTGTGCATGGGTGTGTGTGTGTGTGCGCGTGTGTGTGCGTGTGTGCGTGAGAGCAAGCTGTACACCACCCTCTCCCAACAGCAACCTACCGGCCGGCAGAGTGCGTCCAGAGGAGGCGGTGCTGTTGACGCAGCCAATGCTGTTGCAAGCCTCCACCAGGAAGTCGTACATGGCGTAGGGAATCAGGCCCGTCACCACATGGGAATGCTCAGAGCCGTCTGTCTCAATGATCAGCTGTGGATAAAAGGTGGCCTATAGTGTAACTGTTGAGCTGGAGTGAGAAGAGCAGAAGAGGTCAGCAGCACTGTCTCTTGCCTTGTAGTTGTTGTTGATCGCTTTTATATAGTGCTATTCTCCGCTTTCGACCACTCACTGCGCTCACAAGTGATTCTGCATGAGTGACTAGCTTTTTATAGCATGTTTTTGAATATCCACCGAAGTGGTGTACTTACAGCGCTGACATGACTGATGCCACATGAAACTGCTGCCATCTCGGCGCTGGTTCTGTGTACACCATACAACCATGCACCATGTCACTTCATGCAAAGCCACATATGTAAGGTGCATGCATATTTAGCTGTAACCTGCCACCTGCACTTTTGGCAGAATGACTGGGGACTTTTACGCACTACTGTGGTAACACTGCGGTGGAATGGATACCATAATACCCTGTTTAAGACCATCCTAACAATCAAGCAAAAGTGGTATTGAAAGAAGGCTGGTCTTTACTCATCAGGGCTTCACTGACATGGAAAAAGGGAAGGTTTCACATAACCCTCTTGCCACTCTATTACTGTGTAGTAGAGTACCACACTCTCAGTCTGCAAGGATTTTCAAGTATTGTGCCTAGTTCTGATTGATTTTCAAAGCCTTAAAAAGGGCGTTCAACACTTAAGGACTTTCAAGTACCATGCCCAGTACTGACTGATTTCCAAGGCATAGAAAAGGGCTTTGAACACCAAAGGACTTTCAAGGACTGTATGAACCGTGTCCGCCCCCATACACGCCGTTGAAATTCTCACCTGCCAGTAGGCTGGGGAGGCAAAGGGGTCAGCGGAGAGGTTTCTGGCCATGTTCTGGTACAGCCTGTACACGGTGATGTTGCCACGGGCCTGGCTGGCGGTGGGCAGCGACCACGTCACGTTCAGCTCCGTGCTGCTGATGCCCACCACAGTCGGCGCCGGCATGAAGGCTGGCACTGCCAGACACAGCAGGAACAGGAAATCATGACCTTGGCAGGGTGTGCTATGTAGTAGTCTGCTACCGCTAATCCAACCAGTTACAGAAACAAACACTGGATAGGAGCAAAACCAGTGGTCTGAAAGTTTGAAATGACCTGTCTATACATATAATATAGTCTGCTGCACACACACACACGCACACACACACACAGTCTATAGTCTATAGTCTGTTGCACACACACACACGCACACACATACACACACACACATATCTACACAGAAATGCACACATGCACACACACATGCACACACCCATGTAATCATGCATGCACACACACACATGCACCCATGCACACATACACAACACGCACACATACACAGACATGCGCACACTCACACACATCCACTTTGTCAACCACCGACACCTGAAGAAAACTAGCCACAACTTACATGTTTCCTGCGTACGACCTGCAGTCCATGGGCTGGAAGCTCGACCCACCTCATTCTGTGCCAAGACCTGAAACTCGTACACCGTGAATGGCTGGAGCTGCGTGACGTTGTAGCTGGTGGCTGGGGCGGCCATGATGGCTTGGTCAGGGTTCAGCGGGTCGTACTGACCGCTGGGGTAGAAGATGCGCTGCTCAACAGGATCTCGCTGTCCGTTGGGGCCCGGCAGCCCACGCATCCACAGCTCATATGACGATATGATACCTGGCAAAGTGAGACACAAGGATCATACGGCAGAACCCACTTCCTCCAATTAAGATGGATTCCCTGTCATATTCATTCAATGGACTCATTCCGATGGACCCCCCTTCCCCCATCATTCTGATGGACCCCCCTTCCCCCATCATTCCGATGGACCCCCCTTCCCCCATCATGCCGATGGACTTGACAGTGATCTCTCACCTATCAAATACAACCCAGTGTAACTAACCACTGAGCTACCTTTTTTTATTTGTTTTAACCCCATACTTTTATTTTACATCAGTGACTTGTCCGACTTTTTTCCCTTCAAAACAATAGACCTGCCATGCTTCCTGCTCTGTGCTGCAAATCCATTTACTGTCTTTTTAAGTTGGTTGCAAATTGTGTATAGTGTACAAATTACACACTCATGCATGCGAGTGACCTGTGTCTGCGGGTGTGTGTGTATGAACTGACAATAGCCTCTCTAGACTGGATTAAGCACAACAGAAATACTTTTATTATGATTATTATCTATCTGAACAGATCCTGTTTCCCCTGCTGTTTGCTATGAAGAGATAAAATGAGCACAACCCTAGCCCACAGAGTGTAGGGATCAGAAAAGTCCAACACATGCACACATGGGGATTGCAATCAACATAGATGAACTCCATCAAGACGATCCTCCTTCAGATGAACTCCATCAAGATGATCCTCCTTCAGATGAACTCCATCAAGACGATCCTCCTTCAGATGAACTCCATCAAGATGATCCTCCTTCAGATGAACTCCATCAAGATGATCCTCCTTCAGATGAACTCCATCAAGACGATCCTCCTTCAGATGAACTCCATCAAGACGATCCTCCTTCAGATGAACTCCATCAAGACGATCCTCCTTCAGATGAACTCCATCAAGACGATCCTCCTTCAGATGAACTCCATCAAGACGATCCTCCTTCAGATGAACTCCATCAAGACGATCCTCCTTCAGATGAACTCCATCAAGACGATCCTCCTTCAGATGAACTCCATCAAGACGATCCTCCTTCAGATGAACTCCATCAAGACGATCCTCCTTCAGATGAACTCCATCAAGACGATCCTCCTTCAGATGAACTCCATCAAGACGATCCTCCTTCAGATGAACTCCATCAAGACGATCCTCCTTCAGATGAACTCCATCAAGACGATCCTCCTTCAGATGAACTCCATCAAGACGATCCTCCTTCAGATGAACTCCATCAAGACGATCCTCCTTCAGATGAACTCCATCAAGACGATCCTCCTTCAGATGAACTCCATCAAGATGATCCTCCTTCAGATGAACTGGAGATCTGCTGCATTAAGGTCAACTACCTGAACAATATCTCTGTTATGATGAGCTCCCCTGCCATCTTCTTCCATCTTCTGCATGAAAACCATAAAACATATGAAAAAGCAGTTCAGCTTCAGAGCACTTTCAAACTCAGACTGTGGAATACCCCTCTCAGGCACAGAAAGAATCCAAGTCTTCCCCAGCGCTTCACAGACAAGTCGAGACTCATCCATTTTTCAATCAGTGATTGCTCCATCATCCATCTCTCTTTGTTTTGTATTTTCAGGGTTTTTTCCAGCCTTTCTTTTCAAATGTAGGGCAACTCTGACAACCACCTTCATGGTGCTGTCAGGTGTCCCTGGCCTGCTCCAAAATGTATTTTTTCCTTCTCACCTTTATGTGTGTGTGTGTCAGCCTTCATCAATGATAGCACTAGACTTTTTCAAACTGATGTGACTTCTATAAGGTGGTGAAAGTGGTTCATGGAAACAGGTCAGCAGATCACTGTAACCAGTCAGATACACAGGAGTCCATACTACTACTCACACCCTCTCTCACCACACTGTGTTTAAGAATGGGTCAAGCAAAAGAACAGTCTAACAGATTGCTGATATTTTTACCAGTATATACTGATCTTAACCTGTAAAATATCGGAAATTACTGGTTGACGTGAACCCTGCATTGTTAGTTTATCACTGGACAAAGAGACAGCCCCTGCCTTCACCAGGCATACAGCTTTCTCATGGGTGTTCAGAGCGCTCTATAAATGACATCCACTGAACTCCTCCTCCTCACCATTGGGGCTGAGGGGTGGCTGCCACTCCACCAGAAGCTGGGTGCTGCTGATGGCCGTGATGACGGGAGCGGGCATGCTGGTGGGGGGCGCCGACTTGGTGATGAAGATGACCCCTTCGCTGTCCGCACACCCTCCAACGGTGCACGCCCTCACCGTCAGGTTGTATCTGTCCGGAGACACATTGTCCTGATTAAAATCCTTATTACTCATTTTTGAAAGGGTGGGTGGTGGAGGGGGGTTAGAGATGTTTGTTCTTTTGATGACCTAATTTATTTATACATTTTCCGTGAATGCATGAGCTCTAGAGGATACCATTATGAGAAAATGCCTGTTAAATATTATGCAGAAAACTTGCTAGTCATTTTTTTTGCAGGAAGCTGACTGAAGATCAACATATCATCTTATCCCCTTCACTGCGGCAAGGTCTGTCCTCAAAAGAACAGCTGTCAACGGATGGCACAGAGAACAGCAGTCATTTCAATAATGACATATCTCACTAACAAGGGTGAGCACACCACGATTTATAAAATCAACAAAACATGTATACATTAGAACTTCAAAAATAACAGTTATAAATTATCGTCACAATATGGTACCTCTGATAGGGAGTCAGTGAGGCAGGCACAAGACAGTACCTCTCATGGGTAGTCAGTGAGGCATGCACAAAACACAGTACCTCCAACAGGGAGTCAGTGAGGCAGGCACAAGACACGGTACCTCTGATAGGGAGTCAGTGAGGCAGGCACAAGACACGGTACCTCTGACTGGGAGTCAGTGAGGCAAACACAAAACACAGTACCTCTGACAGGGAGTCAATGAGGCAGGCACAAGACAGTACCTCTGATAGGGAGCCAGTGAGGTGAGGACTGCCTGCGTCTGGTTCCCCTCCCACTCCACCACCTTGAGAGAGTCGTTCTCAAAGCTGTGCGACACCAGCTGGTACTTCAGCAGGGGCCCGTTCATGATGGAAGGTGGAGTCCAGGACAGGAACGCGCTCGCCATCTGTATCTCGTTCACCTGCAACACATCCGCATAGATCATGCACATAGGAAACATATGCACAAGCAAAATCTCACCTGAGTAAGGGTAAGAGTTCTCAGTTGTGGTGTGAAGATGCCCACAGTTCCCCAAAGTACCTATGGCTGTAGTGTATCAAAGTTGGTCTCAGTGTCACAGAGGTCCCATAAGGGAATATCAAACTCGTTCTCAGTGTGTCAACATTGGGTTTTGAGCTGCCAATCACCCTAGCATCTCAGCCAATCAGAATGTCACAATTCATATTCCACACACACAAAAAAAGAAAGAAAAAAAAGAAAAGAAGAGTGGGCACCATGTTTTCCTCACAAGCTAAAGAATAGCAACATGCGATCAACTGAATACTTATCCCCAAAGTCAATTTCAAATAAATAAAATGCAGATTATTAATAAGGATGTCAGCAATGGACATACAGTGCTTTAAAAATATTTTTATTATTATTATTTTATTACTGGCTGTAAACATCTCAGACCATCAGCCTGAACATACTGCCACAATCCAGTACCTAGCAATCTGACCTGAAGGTTTACATCAGTGGATGGCATGCCAGTAGTGCCTCACTGGAATGTAGGAGACCTTCGGACTGACTTCACTGCCACAACTGTCCAGCATCCGGCAAAATCCTACCTGTAGGCTCATGTCAGCAGACGGTGTGCCAGGGTTGGTTCTGAAGATGATGTATGGGCTGAAGACACTGCCAGCATCATTCACAGCTTCCACACGGTACGAATACAGCGTGTACGGCATCAGGTCTGTGTCTACGTAATGTCGAGCTGGAGACACACAGTGCAGCATGTTAAACATAGAGAAACCATGTTGCAAACACTACGACTTTTACCTGGAAGGAATACAATGTGTACTGCATCAGTCTGTGTCTACATAATGTCGATCTGCAGACACGCAATGCAGCATGTCAAAGATGGACAGACCACACTGCAACATCCGTCATTTACTTTCCACAAGACATGTGGCAGCAGGAGCACTGTGCTCAGGTGCCAACCATGAACAGAACCAACCTGCAAATACCCCACAATGCAAAAAATAAAACAAAAAGGCTGTTTGGCTAAGTGTTCAGTTACAGCTTGCCAGTTTATCTGTTCTTCATATTCCGTTTGTTTTTGCAACTACTTCCCAGTCCAAAGTAGTTTACTGAGAATCATTTTATCTTTTAAGTTATATGAACTGGTTGAGCCCCTCATTTCAAAATGAGCCCTAAGTGCTTCACAATGGCAGCTGTAGTGTTATTCCCTGATTCTGAGCAGACCCAGTGTACTTTAATCGTATGCGACTCTGAATGAGTGACTGTAGCTGTACACTGCACGGTTTTGAATATCCACTGAGGTCCTTACAGTCTTGTTTGGTTGTTACATGGCTGGTGCCATGTGGAACTGCTGCTGTCTCCGTGCAAGTTATGTGTACACCATACGACCATCGATGATAATACCACTATCATTCTTATGGAGACACATCTTTTTGCTGCAACTCTTTAATAAACATCAGTGTGGCATGAGCACGACTTCTACCAGGACACTGAGTGCTCTACAAGTCTAGTCATTGTCATAACATACCTACATCAAACGTACCTCTGCACATCAAAGAAAAATGAAACTGATTTCACCAGTACCACATATTTCTTACATTACCTTAGAAAGAAAGAAAAAAACTTCAAAAATCTTCCAGTGCTGGCTCACCGTTATCTTCAAACACCAGTGTGTCATTTCTGAACAAGCGGTACAGCATTATGACGCCGTTGGGATAGTCTGGGGGTGACCACGAAATGTCCATCGATGTTGGTGACAGGGGCCTGTAGACAGGAGCTGGCTGCTGGGATGGTTCTGGAACACAATGCAGGATAAGGAAATGATCAATTGAAGGTTGAAGTGGGGGGGGGGGGGGGGGGGGGAGAAACGGATGGAAGAAAAGAAGGGGGAGGGGGATTGATTGCAACAGACATGACATCCAAATGCTGTTCAAAACCAAACAAACCTCCACGAAAATTACAGGCAGGCCAACAGACATGAACAGACACACAGATGCAATGACAAATAGACACAGACATGAGTCAGAGTTAGTAACTGGATTTATGTGTCCAGTCAGCCACACAGACAGCCAGGCCAGCAGATGGCACAATGGCAGACAGAAGGATGGACAGACAAATGGCCAAGCATAATGACAAATGGCCATAGACTGCCAGGCCAGCAGACGGCTTACTGGCAGACAGTAAAACTGGATGTTAACAACCATGCAGGGTCACTTCAAGCTGTATTAACACAGTTGTAATCAGGTCCACACACATACACTGGATGTTAACAACCATAGGTCACTTCAGGCTGTATTAACACAGTCATAATCAGGTCCACACACATACACTGGATGTTAACAACCATACAGGGTCACTTCAGGCTGTATTAACACAGTCATAATCAAGTCCACACACATACATTGGATGTTAACAACCATACAGGGTCACTTCAGGCTGTATTAACACAGTCGTAATCAAGTCCACACACATACATTGGATGTTAACAACCATACAGGGTCACTTCAGGCTGGATTAACACAGTCGTAATCAAGTCCACACACATACAGAACAATGGAAGGATAAACTGACAGAATGGAAAGGTTGGACAATAAACAAATATGGACAGTCTGATGGTTCACCAGACAAAGGGACCGGTCAGTCAGGAACTGGATCTGCCCTGTCAACCGGACAGTCACCTCAGGACATGGGATCAGTCAGTCAGGAACTGGATCTGTCCAGTCAGCTGGACAGTCACCTCAGGACATGGGACCAGTCAGGAACTGGATCTGTCCTGTCAACCGGACAGTCACCTCAGGACATGGGATCAGTCAGTCAGTCAGGAACTGGATCTGTCCTGTCAGCTGGACTGTCACCTCAGGACATGGGACCAGTCAGGAACTGGATCTGTCCTGTCAACCGGACAGTCACCTCAGGACATGGGATCAGTCAGTCAGTCAGGAACTGGATCTGTCCTGTCAGCTGGACAGTCACCTCAGGACATGGGACCAGTCAGGAACTGGATCTGTCCTGTCAACCGGACAGTCACCTCAGGACATGGGACCAGTCAGTCAGTCAGGAACTGGATCTGTCCTGTCAGCTGGACAGTCACCTCAGGACATGGGGACAGCAAGTCAGTCAGGAACTGGATCTGTCCTGTCAGCTGGACAGTCACCTCAGGACACGGGACCAGTCAGTCTGGAACTGGATCTGTCCTGTCAACTGGACAGTCACCTCAGGACACGGGACCAGTCAGTCTGGAACTGGATCTGTCCTGTCAACTGGACAGTCACCTCAGAACATGGGACCAGTCAGTCAGTCTGGAACTGGATCTGTCCTGTCAACCGGACAGTCACCTCAGGACACGGGACCAGACAGAAAAGGTAAAAAATCCACTCACTCTGGCTGCATCCCAGGGGGTTGAGTGCATTGAGGTTGCTGGCACCAGCAACACACCTGTCACACTGCAGGTTTGTGACCAGGTCTTTACAGTTGCACTGGCCTGTCGCACTGCAGTTGGTGCCGGTGCTGCCCGCTGGCAGACAGTTGCAGGGTTCACACCTGCCAACATACAGGTCAGCTTCACTTTACAGTTACAGGGTTCACACCTGCCAACATACAGGTCAGCTTCACTTTACAGACAGTTGCAGGGTTCACACCTGCCAACATACAGGTCAGCTTCACTTTACAGTTACAGGGTTCACATCTGCCAACATACAGGTCAGCTTCACTTTACAGTTGCAGGGTTCAAGCCTGCCAACATACAGGTCAGCTTCACTTTACAGTTACAGGGTTCAAGCCTGCCAACATACAGGTTAGCTTCACTTTACAGTTACAGGGTTCCCACCTGCCAACATACAGGTTAGCTTCACTTTACAGTTACAGGGTTCACACCTGCCAACATACAGGTTAGCTTCACTTTACAGTTACAGGGTTCACACCTGCCAACATACAGGTCAGCTTCACTTTACAAACAGTTGCAGGGTTCTAAGCTGGCAACGTACAGGTCAGCTTCACTTTACAGGCAGTTACATTCATTCACCTGGTAAGATACAGGTCAAGTTCACTTTACAGTCACACTGTAGTCTGTTCACACATGGCAAAATACAGGTCAACTTCACTTTACAGTAACACTGCAGTCTGTGCCAGTGTTACGTGCTATCAAACAGTTACAGGGTTTGCACCTGGCAAGATCCAGGTCAACTTCACTTTACAGTTTCACTAAAGTTTGTGCCAGCATTGCTCATTATCAAACAGTTACAGGGCTTGCACCTGGAAAGATACAGGTCCACTTCACTACCCTGAGCATCATTGCTACCCATCATGCGCATTGCCTCAGACATTGCAGTCATGCTTGCTGGCCTACAAGAACAACCAGCTCACCGTCCCTCTTTGAAGTTGAAGAATCCCTCAGTGCACTGGTCGCACCTGTCACCGCCTACTCCCTCACCGACACGGCAGGAGCACAGGCCTGTCTGTGAGTCACATGTGGTACCCGGCAGCTGACCATCCGGGTCACAGCTACACTGCAAGCAGCCCCCTGTGTCCGACTGGCTCTTAAAGAACCCTGCGCACACACATTGCAATACACAGTCAGTTCAGTTCAAGATTGTAGCTAGGTGCTCGGAAAAGCCCATATGCGCTCCACCCCATCTCTCAGAAGTTTCCCCAATGTCACCTTTGAAATGGTTTCAATGTTCATCTGACTGACGATGGCCCTCTCTTGTCCTTTCAAGGACACAGTCACAGCAAACAAAGAACCCTGCAAACACATATTGTGACAAGCAGTCACAGCAAACACACATTGTGACACACAGTCACAGCAAACACATTGTGATACACAGTCACAACAAACACATTATGACACACAGTCACAGCAAACACATGCTGTGACACACAGTCACAGCAAACAGATTGTGACACACAGTCACAACACATTATGACACACAGTCACAGCAAACACACACAGTCACAGCAAACAGATTGTGACACACCGTCACAACAAACACATTATGACACACAGTCACAGCAAACACACAGTGTGACACACAGCCACAGCAAACACACATTGTGACACACAGTCACAGCAGTGAAGAACCCTGTCAACACATGCTGTGACACACAACCACATCAGTAAAGAACCCTGTCAACACACGTTGTGACAGTCACAGCAGTGAAGAACTCTGTAAACACACATTGTGACACACAACCACATCAGTAAAGAACCCTGCAAACACACACTGTGACACACAGTCACAACAGTGAAGAACCCTGTAAACACACATTGTGACACACAGTCACAGCAGTGAGGAACCCTGCAAACACACATTGTGACACACAGTCACAGCAGTGAAGAACCCTGCAAACACATGCTGTGACATGCAGTGACGGCAGTGATCCCATGAGTTGGACACTCAGGCACGGGGTCTGCCCTGAAAGGGAAGGTGACAGCCACAGAGATTTTCTCAAAATCAAAAAGGAGGACAGCAAAGAGGGACAAAGGGGTGGGGGGGGTGGCTGAGGTAGTCTCACAAAACATCTTTTTTAAAGGGGTGTTTATGGGCGGGGGGGGGGGGGGATGCACATGCACAGATTCTCTCTTAATTGAAAAAAAGGGGTGGGGTGGGGTGACATTAGGAGAGTATGAATTTAGAGCTTTGCCTGGCTGGCATGTTCACAACAGCTCATGATGTTCATGCATTTTCTGGTCAAACCTTTGTTATTTTCCCTGATTTTATTTCAGTGGAAGCAAACCTTTTCCTGGTGAACCATAAGCTGCATTATCACAGCAAAATTCCTCTAATGAGCTACCAGTTCTCAAGCCTACAGCAAAGAGACAGACTTGGGCCGAGTCCTCAACCCGTCACCAGCTGCACTGACCTTGTTGGCAGTCATCACAGCGTCGCCCGATCCTGTTGGGCAGGCAAACGCACTGACCACTGGTAGGATCGCACGGGACGGCGCCATTGACCCCGGTGAGGTCGCATTCACATGGCTGGCACCCATCCACATTGTCGACGGTGAGGTTCCAGAAGTTGGCCTTGCACGTGTTGCAGAAGTAGCCCTCTACATTGACCTTGCAGGTGCAGCCGTTGGCGCAGTCCATGTTGCCCTCGGCGACCCCAGCCTCCAGGCAGATGCACTTCTCACAGCCAGTGCTGGGGGAGTTTCCGAACCCGCTGCTGCCCGCCCGGCACTCGTTGCACTGCCGCCCCGCCGTCTGGGACTTGCACACGCACTGACCCGTGTCCCTGGTGAAGGAGGCATAGGTTTGCTTTTAGTATTGCACACGCACTGACCCGTGTCCCTGGTGAAGGAGGCACAGGTTTGCTTTTAGTATTGCACACGCACTGACCAGTGTCCCTGGTGAAGGAGGCACAGGTTTGCTTTTAGTATTGCACACGCACTGACCCGTGTCCCTGGTGAAGGAGGCATAGGTTTGCTTTTAGTATTGCACACGCACTGACCCATGTCCCTGGTGGAGGAGGCACGGATTTGGTTTTAGTATTGCACATGCACTGACCCATGTCCCTGGCAAAGGAGGCACGGGTTTGCTTTTAGTATCGCACACGCACTGACCTGTGACCCTGGTGACGGAGGCACAGGTTTGGTTTTTAGTATTGTTCACAACAGCTGTTGATGTTAAAGTCTGCTTTTTGATTTTGGTTTTGTCACTGAAGGTGAACTCAGCTAAAGAAGGAGCACACACCCTACACACAGGAATGGAGTAAAAATCATCTAGATTTTCTGTTATGTCTCTCAACAACTGATGTTTCAAAGTTGTTGTTTTTTAAAGGGGGGGGGGGGGGCTAATTTCCCATAATGTAATTTAAAAAAAAAATCTGAACAATTTTATTTAAATTTTTAAAAAAGGACTGCAAGAGCAGCCATTTTGTGCCCAGCAATGTGTATCAGTGATGTCTTAACAAGGCCAGAATGTGAAGCAAAAGTGTCAAATACATCACAAGCAAACCTTTTTCTGCTCTTCACTGGTAAAGAGTGAACCAACAGGGCTCACTCAGAGGAGCCCAGATTCAAGGCTAGAAGATACTTCTTCTGTATGAATACTGTTTGTATGAATACTGTGTTGTATGAATACTGTGTTGTATGAACACTGTGTTGTATGAATACTGTGTTGTACTACCAAATAAAGCAGGCAGATGAAAACATTTTCAACATTTTCAGGCCAGCTTGTGTCTTTCAGTTCAGTGTTGCTTTACGTCCACAGAGACCATAAGAACTGTTTGGGACGGGGAGCCCAGGATGGCCACCTCACATAGCTCTAGTTGCATCTTTGCTTTAAAGGGCCTGTTTAAACCAAAAAAAAGGAAAAAGGGGTTGTAAAGTGCCCCTTTAAACAAGGTGCACATGAAGCCAACCTACCTGTCACAGGTGGTGCCAGCCTCGGTGCCGGTGACGTTGCAGTTACAGGGCAGACAGCCCATGGAGAAGTTGTAGAAGCCATCCATGCACTGGTCACACTTGTGGCCCTGCACATTGTCCTTGCACTGGCACTGACCGGTCAGCGGGTTGCAGGACAGACTCAGGGACCCCACAGGACTGCAGCTGCAGGGGGCGCAGCCGTAGGGGTTGTCTTCATTCAGGTTGTAGAACCCGTACTCACAGTCATTGCACTGTTTCCCTGCAAAGAATGAGAGTAAACTGTACAGGTTGTCTTCATTCAGGTTGTAGAACCCGTACTCACAGTCATTGCACTGTTTCCCTGCAAAGAATGAGAGTAAACTGTACATGTTGTTTTCGTTCAGGTTGTAGACCCCGTACTCACAGTCGTTGCACTGTTGCCCTGCAAAGAATGAGAGTAAACTGTACATGTTGTTTTCGTTCAGGTTGTAGACCCCGTACTCACAGTTGTTGCACTGTTGCCCTGTAAAGAATGAGAGTAAACTGTACATGTTGTCTTCGTTCAGGTTGTAGACCCCGTACTCACAGTCGTTGCACTGTTGCCCTGTAAAACATGAGAACAAATTGTAGAGGTTGTCTTCGTTCAGGCTGTAGAACCCACACTCACAGACATTGTGTTGTTTCCCTGTAAAGCATGAGAGCAAACTGCCTGAACGGCAAGGGACAGTGGAGCAAAGGTAAACCAGTGGTTACGGTCCTGTGCAAGTACTTTTAGAACCCGCCTCTGGACCCCCATGCCAAATACCTCTCACGTTGTCTTTGCAGAAGCAGTCCCCTGTGACCTGGTCACACGCCTGGTTTCCGCCGACTGTGCCCTGTCTGTTGCACTCGCATGGTGTGCAGCCATCCGTGTCAAGCGCCTGGAGGTTGTAGGACCCTTCGGTGCACTGATCACACGCTCGACCAGTCACATTGGCTTTGCAAGGGCATTGGCCTCCCACCTGAAATCCAACGTTTTTGCAGTTCTGGTTCGATTCCAGTGTGTTCTGTTATGAAGTGTATCAAATAATTATGATCAGTGCTTCCGTCCCAACTTCATCATCAGCTTGAAAATCAATGTTTAACAGTATTCGCAGTTACACACAGGTACTCATATCCACAGAGGGTCCTGACACCATCACTACCACCACCACCCTCCCACCCCACACAAACTCCCCCCCTCCCCAACTCCACCCCAGCCAACACACAGCATACACATGCACACCCCACACAACTATGCCCACATCACACATATGACCTCCTCCAACAAACACAAACACCATGCACACACAGGACTCACACATGCATAAACTACACCCCTCCACCCCATTCCCCACCTCACACAAACTGCCTACCCCCCACCCCCACACACATGCTCACACACACACACACACACACACACACACACCAGGACCACACACACACACATATGGACCACACACACACGCACATGGACCACGCACACCACACATACATGCATGGACCACACACACACCACACATACACACAAACACACTCACACACACATCGTGTGACCAACCTTATCACACACTGTCTGACCACTGAGGGTGCCAGAGGAGTTGCACAGACACAGCGAACACACATCAGCATCCGACAGGCTCTTGCCCACCGGCCTGAAATAGCCGTCCACGCAGGTGTCGCAGTTCTGACCCTCGGTGTTGTCCCTGCAGTTGACGCACACGCCCCCTCCCCCCTCCGTCCAGCTGGAGGGGAAGGGGTCCAGTGTGGCGTTGTAGACGCAGGAGTCAGAGTGGTTGTAGCACTCGCAGTACTGACAGTCGAAGGCCTCCCTCAGGTTGGCTTGGCGGAACGGCTTGTTGTTGTACAGGGGCTGGCACTCACTGCACTGTAACCAGGGTGTAACAATGCAAGACTCATGACCTAAGTCTTTCACTGAGACCATTAAAAAGACTGCTTATTTGAATTAGACAAAAATGCACAAATTTTCAGTGAAAACGCCTTTCTCAAGCAACAAAGAGACAGCAAATGACCATATAAATGAAATCTGATCTTTTAACTTGCTGTTGCTGCAGAAGTTTGTGGTAGTCTTTGATAGTCCTCAAACATTTTTATAGTAATAAATAATCTGCACTCACTTGTCTCCCTGTGTGTGGCTTTCCTCTGTGTACAACAAGACTTAAAGCTGCACTCACCCTGTCTCCCTGTGTGTGGCTTTCCTCTGTGCACAATGAGACTTAAAGCTGCACTCACCTGTCTCCCTGTGTGTGGCTTTCCTCTGTGCACAAGGAGACTTAAAGCTGCACTCACCCTGTCTCCCTGTGTGTGACTTTCCTCTGTGCACAATGAGACTTAAAGCTGCACTCACCCTGTCTCCCTGTGTGTGGCTTTCCTCTGTGCACAATGAGACTTAAAGCTGCACTCACCCTGTCTCCCTGTGTGTGGCTTTCCTCTGTGTACAACAAGACTTAAAGCTGCACTCACCCTGTCTCCCTGTGTGTGGCTTTCCTCTGTGTACAACAAGACTTAAAGCTGCACTCACCCTGTCTCCCTGTGTGTGGCTTTCCTCTGTGTACAATGAGACTTAAAGCTGCACTCACCCTGTCTCCCTGTGTGTGACTTTCCTCTGTGCACAATGAGACTTAAAGCTGCACTCACCCTGTCTCCCTGTGTGTGACTTTCCTCTGTGCACACACACTTGTATGGGAGCTGATCCACAGAGCAGCTTTCAGCATGTCCATTGCAACCACACCTGCCATTGCAAACAAACCACATTCACAAAGCTTCATTGAGACAAATGGGCTGAATTTACAAAGTTCACCTAAAGATAAATGGACTGAATTTCCAAAGCTTCTCTTAAAGACAAATGGATTGAATTTACAAAGCTTTGCTTAAAGACAAATGGACTGAATTCACAAAACTTTGCTTAGAGACAAATGCCAGTAAAGTCATTTTAACATGCAGCCTGGTGACAATCATACTCTGCAGCTATCCAAAGCAGCCTGGTGACAATCATACTCTGCAGCTATCCAAAGCAGCCTGGTGACAATCATACTCTGCAGCTATCCAAAGCAGCCTGGTGACAATCAAACTCTGCAGCTATCCAAAGCAGCCCACAATTATGAAAACAAATAATTTTAGTATCCGAAGCAACTAAAAGTGTAGGATGACACATGACAGATCTATAAAAACTAGCTTTAAATTGTTTTTGTTTCAGACGCACTCCTTCCCTCCCCCCAAAAAAAACAAAGAAAGAAAAGGTCCTCCATAGGCATAGGACTCCTCCCTTGGAGTTTTTCTCACCTGCCACTGACTCGGAGCTCGTAGAGAGCAAAGTATTCATGTCTGATGTTGGACACATGGAAGTGGCCCTGGAATCGAACCCGCACCCTGGAAGCCTGCACAAACTGCTGCATGGTGGGATTGCTGTAGTAGTTGGTGAATCCTGGTCGGTCAGAGGCCACGACGGTGAAGGTGATGCTGCCTTTGGAGTATGGCGTGGAGACGCCATTCCTGCAAGTGAAACATATGCCACTGTCTTCAGCTTGCTGGAGGCAAGGGAACGGACAAGTAGATAAACTACTGGTGGGCAAACCTTGCGTCTCAGAAATTCCAAAGTGTTGAGGAACTTGAGATACTACCTGTGGGCACAAAGCCAAGGACATCATACCATCAATCACTTCAATGATTACTGGCTTTCAAAAAGTGCACTGAGGTGCAGGTGACACATAAAAACCACTGGTTAACAAATCAGATTTTTATTTATACCTTTTTTTCTCTCTCTTTTTTGTTGTTTTGGAAACAAAAATATATTGCATGGGTACATGTAAATGTTGTCATTAACAAGCGAATGCACACTGTCTGGTGTCAGGGTGTCTGAGCCAAAACGCACACTTACGCTCCAAGCTGAATGCAGTTGACGGTGTCTTCCGCTGTCAGTTCACCATTGTTTTCCAAACCAAAGGAAGACGTACAATTCTCCGCATAATACTGCCAGGGCTGATAGCCATCAGAGCCAGCAAACAGTCGTTCAATCGCAATAGCTTGTGGCATTGGACTGTAGAACTCCAGTCCTATGTGAAACACCTGAATGCAAACAGCAGGAGGCTGTGTGAAACAATGGCTTGACGCAATGAACTGTACAAGCAAAAGCTCAGTTCTAACTGGAACAGTGAAATGCAAACAGCAAATGGTTGTGTAACAGCAATGCTTGAAGCAATGAGACATAAAACATCAGTCCTGTGTGGAACTCTAGCAGGCAAACATCAAATAAGTAACAGCAATGCTTGAAGCAATGAGACATAAAACGTCAGTCCTGTGTGGAACTCTAGCAGGCAAACAGCAAATAAGTAACAGCAATGCTTGAAGCAATGAGACATAAAACGTCAGTCCTGTGTGGAACTCTAGCAGGCAAACAGCAAATAAGTAACAGCAATGCTTGAAGCAATGAGACATAAAACGTCAGTCCTGTGTGGAACTCTAGCAGGCAAACAGCAAATAAGTAACAGCAATGCTTGAAGCAGTGAAGCATAAAGCTTCAGTCCTGTGTGGAACTGCAGCATGCAAACAGCTCCATAACAAGTTTTCTGCAGCACACCAGGGTTCCATCCCACGAGGAGCTATACATTTTCACATTTTATCAAATAATTATGCCAACAACAAAAAGCTGTAGCCAATACAAAGAGGGTCTATCCCAGTATCAGTGTAACCATTGCTTCAACAGTTCTGGCCTACCAAACCACTCAAAATTTACCTGTTTATTTATTTTGAAATGCAGCTTCTTCAGCCAATGTGTCAAAAGACAAATTTTCATTTTTATGCATAATGAATAATAAAGATTTATTTGTTTATTTTACTTGATTTGATTTGATCTGATTTGATTATCTGATCTGAATGCTCACCTCAAACTGATCACCAAGATCCACGTCCAGTGCAACATCGTCCTGAAACTTGGAGATCCAAACAGTGTTGACATCTTCGTCGTTAGCATACTCCACAGGGTGAGAGAACTCTGAGATGCGAAGAGTGGCATCCCCTGCATTGTCTGGCACACCATTGGACAGACAGAAGCGCGAGTCCTGCGGCTTGATGCGCGGTGTTGCTGGCGGGCAGCGGCAATTATTTTGGATTCGAACTGCAGGCAGCATGCCCGAGTACACTTCCTGTATCTCTCTGTTAGCAATGCAATAAAAGACTTCTGAGTAAAAGCACACACACACACACACACACATGCATGCACGCATGAATGCACACAAACACAAACGTGTGTGTGTGCCATGGTGTGCGTGTGTGTGTGTGTGATATTGTTTTAATTGCTATGTGTGGTACTCTAATTAATCGTTTTACAAGTATGTGAGTTTATTATTATTTTATGATGATGTCACAGTTGTTCTATATTTATAACTCTAACTATGGTTAAAGTGAGACTCTTTGTTGGTGTTGTTGTGTTTGTTGTATTGTTCTCTTAACTTTATGTATCATTATTTTATGAACCCGCCATGACCACAACAAAATTGCCTCTTGTGGGATGATTAAAGTTTTTTTGAACTGAATTGAGAAAAAAAAAATAAAAAAATCCAGCGCAGATCAAATGATCAGCAAGTAAAACCTGCAGCCAAGTGTCTGACTTCACTTTCCCTGATTTCACCACAGAGCCAGTCTGATGCAATTCAATCCAAATGAAAAGGGAAACAAATACTATGGCTGAACAACAAGCATGTCTAACACCACTCCTTCCACATGCACCCCCCCCTCCAGTCAACACTCCCTCCACCACCACCACCCCACCCTCTACCCCCACCCCTTCCAACCCCACCCTCTACCCCCACCCCATCCACCCTCACCCTCTACCCAACCCCTTCCACCCTCCACCACCACCCCTTCAACCCCACCATCCCTTCAGCTCCACCCTCCACCACCACGCCTTCCACCCCCACCCTCCACCCCTTCCACTCCACCACCACTACACCCCCACCCTCCACAACCACCCCCTCCACCCACCCTCCACCGCTACCCCTTCCATCCCCACCCTCCACTACCACCCCCACTACCACCCCTTCCACGCCCACCCTCCATCACCACCCCTTCCACTCCCACCCTCCACCACCACCCCTTCCACCCCCACCCTCCATCAACACCCCTTCCACTCCCACCCTCCACCACCACCCCTTCCACTCCCACCCTCCACCACCACCCCTTCCACACCCACCCTCCACCACCAACCCTTCCACACCCACCCTCCATCAACACCCCTTCCACTCCCACCCTCCACCACCACCCCTTCCACTCCCACCCTCCACCACCACCCCTTCCACTCCCACCCTCCACCACCACCCCTTCCACACCCACCCTCCACCACCAACCCTTCCACACCCACCCTCCATCAACACCCCTTCCACTCCCACCCTCCACCACCACCCAGGATGTCAGTCCCCATCACCACCTCTCCACAGACAACTTGGCATCAAATCATGTTCTGAATCCCTGGCTAATGACAATGCCGGTGGAGCGACACGGAAAGTCTAAGATGGTGCATCCTCTCTCCTGTCAGCACAGGGAAGAAGGTGAGAGTGTCAGCCCTTCAATGTGTACACCAAGTGTTTGCCCTGGCTCACTATGTCGAGTGGTAGGGTGTCACTCTCCAGTGTAAGGGTGTCAGTGTCCAATGTGTCACTGTCCAGTGTAAGTATGTCACTGTCCAGTGTATGATGTCCAGTGTAAGTGTGTCACTGTCCAGTATGCGTCACTGTCCAGCGTAAATGTGTCACTGTTAAATGTAACCCTTGCTGTCCAGGGTAAGTGTTTCACTGTGCAGTGTAGGTGTATCGCTGTTTAGTGTAAGTGTGTCACTGTTAAATGTAACCCTTGCTGTCCAGGATAAGTGTGTCACTGTGCAGGGTAGGTGTATCACTGTTTAGTGTAAGTGTGTCACTGTTGGATAGGTGCAGTTTACATACCTGTTGGACAGTGTGGTGGAGTAGTACTTGACTTCCTGCATCTTCCCCAAAAACTGTCCACTACCTGCACACAGATAGCCAGGCATGTGTCACAACACTGAAACTCTCTCCCTTTCTCTCACACATGCACACACACACACACACACACACACACACACACACACACACACACACACACACACACACACACACACACACACACACACACATATACACATGCATGCATGCACACACACACACACACACACATGCACACACACTCACACACACACACACACACACACACACACACACACACACACACACACACACACACACACACACACAAACACACAGTGAGGAACACACACATACATACACACAAACAAAAACACACAGTGAGGAACATACACACACACACTTGATGTTTTACACACATACACCCTTACCATCAGCATTCTGTCCCAGCCTAAAGGATCCAGCAGCATCAGCAATCATGTCATCAGTGAAGACAGTGCTGGTGGCTGTGTACTCATCCCCAAGTCCATTGATGAAGAAACTCACACTCCCTCTGTGTATCTGCAAACAGCCACAGCTTATAAACTAGGCTCACAAGTCACAGTCACACTGTTACTGTACAGACGTAATTATAATACCTCACTTTTTTGTTTTTGTTTTTGTTTTGTTGTTGTTATTGTTGTTTTTTGTTGGGATGTTGTTGTTGTTTGTTTGTTTGTCTGTGCTTAGTAAATGTACAAAAACGTTAAAAATGAAAGCTGTAGATTGAATATGGTATTTCACCTGCCAGTCACAGACTCAGCTGCATGAGGTGCAGATGAACAATTCAACCATACCCTTCTGTTACTCACATCAAAAGGATACTGTCAATTTGATGATGTTCAACAAAGTGTAAGAGATGAAGTCTGTCAGTGTGGGGACCAGAATCAGGAGAGCCATACAGCTGAATACAATTGCTACATGTAAGTTCATGTAAATATTCTATGTCCTACAGCCATCACAACCCCTTCTTAATTTATTTTTAAAAATGGATTTGTGCCCTGTTTATAATACTGGATCTGTGCCCTGTTTATAAAATTGGATCTGTGCCCTTGGATCTGTGCCCTGTTTATACAATTGGATCTGTGCCCTGTTTATAATATTGGATGTGCCCTTGGATCTGTGCCCTGTTTATAAAATTGGATCTGCCCTGTTTATAATATTGGATCTATGCCCTGTTCATAAAATTGGATCTGTGCCCTCTTTATAAAATTGGATCAGTGCCCTCTTTATCAAATTGGATCTGTGCCCTCTGTGTAATACTGGATCTGTGCCCTGTTTATGAAATTGGATCTGTGCCTTGTTTATAAAATTGGATCCGTGCCCTGTTTATAATACTGGATCTGGTTCCTGTTTATATAATTGGATCTGTGTCCTGTTTATAAAATTGGATCTTTGTCCTGTTACCTGTTATAATCCTTATCACTATTTTTAATGTTAATTTTATACTGCTACTAAGGCGGGGAGGGGGGTTAGAATGTGTGTGTGTGTGTGTGTGCGTGCGTGCGTGCGTGCGTGCGTGCGTGCGTGCGTGTGTTAAATTGCCTACACATATATATATTCAATTACTGACTGCTGATTTTTTTGTTGATTTTTTTATTTAAAAAACAAACAAACTGGAGACATAACTGAAAACAGTGACTAAACTTTCATGGATGGGGGGAAATCATAAACAGTTTTACAGAGCACAAACAGGCGCATGATGTACATGCACTCACACAAGCACATGCATACACACAGTAATGTTCATGCAAACTTCATTGAACATGCAACCAAACATCAGAATAGAAATAGCACTGCTTGATGACCAATGGAAATATTTACCAAAGTTTTACTGAAACAGCGAAATAACTTTTTACCAATTTCTCAAAAGTAAATCATACCCTGGACACACAGAGGAAATTATGCAACCACAACACATCACCTGAAGTGAAGACTATCTGGGAATTCCCCCCAAGAGATTCGCTATCAAACATCCAGGGAAAAGGCCATGAATCATTAAGACTGATGACTGATCAATACCAGTTTACAGGCACGATACGCATCCTTCCTGTGCCAGCCAAACCCTTGGCTGGAGAGTAAGGTGGACGATGTGACATACCCCCCCCCCCCCCCCACCCTCCACTCCAGGTAGCTAATCAAGCTGTGCTATTCATTATTCACACAAAGACATGAATTTTTCACAAAGCTGACTGTCAAGCAGCTATCCCACATGAATGTTTGTGCACAAGTGTTGTTGCCTTTCAGTTCTTCCTGCGCAGTTCATAAAGCAGGCTAGCTGCGCAGGTTGTCTCGTTCAGCTTTTCACTCTCAAGTTAAAGGGGAACACAGGCAAATAATAATAATGTACATTTATCAGATGCTTCTTTGCCTGTGTTCCCCTTTAACTTAAGAGTGAAAAGCTAAATGAGACAAGATGCTTCTTTGCCTGTGTTCCTCTTCAACTTAGGGTGAAAAACCAAATGAGACAAAGAAGCATCTTGTCTCATTTAGCTTTTCACTCTTAAGTTAAAGGGGAACACAGGCAAAGAAGCAGCTCAGTACTACCAATGGCAATGGACTGCAAAACTTCACTCTAAAGTCTGTCAGTTGATTTAGGGTCCACTTTGCTACAAAATTGACAACCGAAAGTTGTGAAAACTTGGGGAAAGCATTGCCATCTCAAGTCTAAATGTCAGTCTGTGTTTTTTCATCATGAGTAAGGTTCACATACATTTATCGCACATGTTATTATGTCAAGAGGAAGGGAGGGAGGGAGGGAGGAGATAGGTTTTTATGACACTGGCACTGTGACAGTTGCATCAGGGTGAGAGATGTACAGAAGCAAGATTTATGACACTGACACTGTGACAGTTGCATCAGGGTGAGAGATGTACAGAAGCAAGATTTATGACACTGACACTGACAGTTGCATCAGGGTGAGAGATGTACAGAAGCAAGATTTATGACACCTGACACTGTGACAGTTGCATCAGGGTGAGAGATGTACAGAAGCAAGACAAGCAAAACCTCATGCACAGGAACACAAAAAACAAAGCATGATGTACACGGAAAAGACAAGCAACATGCTATGCAATGGAAAACTTGTACCAAATAAATGTTATTGACAAATGACTTCCTCTTTTCCCACACAACTCCAGATTAGGACAAACAAGAAACAAGAAAAATAAAGGCTTGAGCAACAAATGCTAAGATTCAAAATTTGAATCAGTTTTCTTTCCCAAATCATTATGAAACTTGAAGTGCAAAGTACTGCAGGCTACTTGGTTACATTGATCTGCTCATAAATTAGGCATGTTTACTACACATACAGTTCAGACAGCTGTATTTGAACTCCCAGGATACTCACTGACAGATTTATAATTACACCCTACAGAGCAAAATATGGTCAGCAAGTCAAGATTAAAGCATAAATATATACCCCTTACTACTTACTCTCTGCTCTGACAAGCCCAGTCTGGTGTGTATTTAAATGCCATTATTAACGCTGTCATAATAGTTCATTACAATAATAACATTGTGAATACATAATAATTAATATAATGGTTATTTACATTTTTACACCACAACCATTAATAACTGAGATTCAAACACACAAATGGTTCAAAGAACATGAATTTTAACAAAACAATACACGTTAAAATTATTGATCTTTTTAATCATTTGTGTGCTTGGATCCAGTTTTTAAATGTTAGCAATAACTTCATTTCAGATTTTTAATAACAATTAAAATAATCAACAAACAAGGGAGTTTATTAGCACTTGAAATACCCAACACAAGCACAACAATGAAGACCTGAGTCACCTACGGTAACTCTCACCTGGCATGCAGGTAAATACAAGGTACATAAACTCCACCACAGGTACATCCAGTGGCATAAAATATATACCCTACATTTCAGGCACACTCAGAGACACAGGTGTGCATAGGCATGAGACAGAACCAATTGTTATTCCACACCAGACATAGTCCTTAGATCTCAAAACTATTAAATAATTAAAATAGATATTAAACAGAATAGACATTTTTCCACCCAATGGTTGTCTGACCTGCACTGCCAAGTGTGTCCAGTTTTTCTGACCAATGGGATGAGCTAAGGTGGCTGTCTGCTGGCCCGTTTGGCTGGCAAAGGACACGTTGACGCCCTCTGGGCCAACTGCCACCCGCAGAATGCTGCTTCCTGAAGCTGTTGCTTTCTCCAAAAGAGTTCTGCACATACATACATTCATATTATTATATATATATAGAGAGAGAGAGAGAGAGAGAGAGAGATATCTGATATAATATAGCTATTTATAATATAGCTATTATTTGTATGCTGGTACTTATTGATGAACTTGGGATAGTACAATGATTTAAAAAAAAAAAAAGGTAATTTAAACATAATTAAGTTGTCCAAGTACAGTGATACATTAATTCTGCATATGTGCTGACATGTGTGTGTCTGTATGTGTGTATACTATTACTATTACTATATATATTAGTATACTTTTAACTTGGTGTGTGGTGTGTGTGTTCATACATGTGTGTGCATGTGTGTAAATAGTACTGATAC
Organism: Alviniconcha strummeri; assembly: GCA_963584105.1. Lineage (NCBI taxonomy): Eukaryota > Metazoa > Mollusca > Gastropoda > Provannidae > Alviniconcha > Alviniconcha strummeri. The sequence goes on from OY757543.1 coordinate 2,299,002, forward strand.
TGGTGAATGTGTGTGTGTGTACCTGTGTACTATGTGTGTGTGTACACAGTATTACTATGAGTTAGTGTGGGTGTGTGTAGGTGTGTGCATGTGCACGTGTGCACATGTGTATGGGTGTGGGGGTGTTGCATGTACACAGCATGTGTATGTGCATGTCCCTGTCCATGCATCAGAACACATGCATTATTGCATGACAAATACAAGCATGCCTGCACTGTGTATTCTTCTTATCCACCCTGCTCTCCCAATACAGCAGTAAGTGTATGTGTACAAAAGGAGCAGATCAATTAAACAGATATTAGTCAAATTGATTGGGTCTCACACGTGTTCTAGTATTGATCCCTAGCTCAACAGGTCTGCGTCCTGACTGGCTGCAGCACGTGCCAGCTGGCCTCAGCGGGGAGTCACCAGCAACGCATTTAGCACAGGGCGTTGTCGCATTTACTCGCTGTAGGCGCCGACTCTACTGGCTAGGGATGGTGTGTTTTGATCAGAAAAATGTATTACCCCTGTTACAGTGTTAGAAGGTGAGGGTCTAATCCTGTCAAGGCTGTGGATTTTTCACCTCTAATGTACGCAGTCTAACTGTTGCGTTGATGTGCATTTCCTCTCTAGGTACTCCAGTTCACTCCGCTTTCCATGGTCTCTTTACTTACAAACTTGTGCTTTCAAAATTCTAAATTGTCCGTGCACTCCAGTTCACTCCCTTTCCTGGGTCTCTATCAAAACAATATCACTATCTCCTCCGTATCATGAAAATGCAAAGAGTAAATCATGTACTTCTATGGTATACAGTGCTCAGGGTCAACAGTTATTTTGACTCTTTTGAGTCTGAACATTTCTGTGAACTGACTGGGATCCTGATGATGGGACAAGATTTTATCAATTTTATCTGTGGAGGAGCCTCCATCTGCACGTCCATCATGCTTTTAATAAGTTTGTTCTATTATTTTATATTAATTATTACAGAAGAGCTGAGTACCCCCCCCCCTAAAAAATAACTGATCATGTAAATAGTTGTAGAGTATGCACATGTGTGTGCATGAGTGTGCACATGCATGTGTCACCGTGTGTGTATGTGTGTGTGTGCATGTGTGTGTGTGTGTGTGTGTGTGTGTGTGTGTGTGTGTGTGTGTGTGTGTGTATTCATCTGTGTGTCTGTTCAACAGTGTGTGTGAAAATTATGTGGAAAAGGTATGACCACCTAATCCCAAATGTAGCACAGCCATCTATTCTAGTAAGTAGGAAGTTCAGTGCAATTAGCTTCTTCTTTTTTCTTCTCGTTTGGTTTTTGCTGTTGTCCTTTTTTCTTCTTTCTCTTTTCTTTTTTCTTCTTCTTTTTCTCAGGAGACAGCAAAAAAAAAAAAAAAAAAAAAGTGGGGGGGGGGGGAGAAGTGTGTGTGTGGGGGGTGGGGGGTGGGGGGGCTGTAGTAGTCATGTATTCAACCAGTCAGTGAGATTTATAATTATTACCCAGCAGTCAGGTTCATCACAAGTTTACCGCTACAGATTGTCATTATGTCAAGAATATATATAGGTCAGAGTAGGATTTTTATTTTTATTTGTTTAGCCGACCCATCACCCGATGCTGGTACACAACCCACATTAACTGTTTAAACTACAGTATTAGAAATCTAAACATGTGCAACCAGGTAGGATATATATATATATATTATATGTGTGTGCTACTTTAGTGTGGATACCCCATATACCATGCCCTGCCCTGCAGTAACGGTTTCCATGTCGAAAGACAACTCGTCACTTTGTGAGACTTTTCCAGTCTACCCCTGGCTGTAATTACCCTGGACTGTCCTGGCCAATCCAAATCCAGGCAGTGACAGTGAGGGAGCCATTGGCGCCAGCAGACGGCGTCAGGTCGGACGACAGGAAGCAGACGGCACCGGAAGTGGTGATGGTAGTGGCGTAGTCCAACACAGCGGAGCCAGGCCGGACGTTGATGGTGTCTGCCTCCACGCACTGAGAGTATCCAGCGCTGGTGGCGATCAGCAGGTTGTCGGAGTTCGGCAAGGCTGTTCTGCTGCCCACTCCACAGGCTTGCTCGCAGAATCCCTGCACACACTGTTCCACTGACGAAGAGCTCACGGAGCTCACGCAGTAGGCGTTCCTGGCGGGAACTCCACATGTGCTGTCGGCCGGAAGTGTTAAAATGGGTCGTCCCTTGGCAACGTTTTGTGGAGGGGGGAAAGGTCGGAGGTCACTCACTGTCTCACCTTGACAACAGATCGCGGTTAACGACCATAGCAACGTACACCACACTAATAAGCACCAGCGTGAGGGAGGGCCACAGAAGTTTCTGGCGCGGTATGACTTGAATCTTGAGATGCACAATGAAGACTGAGAGACTGCTAACTTTGATGAAATTTGGCTGCACTGTTTGCAAAGCTTGCCATTTTGATTGTTCAACATTTCTGCATCCGATTTGTCCGCCATTGTTTTTGACTCTGTGCTCAGCATTTCACCACAACAGATCGTGACGCTGAGTGTTTGAACTTGAAGTAACAGGCCTTAACATCACAAGTGAGCACCATCTGAAACAGCCGATGATGCATATGATGACTCACTGCATGAGTGACGACTATGAATTACACATTATAGATTACTATGATGGCATATATTAATAAGTAAGGCTTATCTCATTTGTCAACAAACAAACAAACAAACAAACAAACAAAAAAGAGGAAAAAACAACAACAAAAACGGCCTGATTGAACGATTCAGGCCGTGTCAAACAGACAGACAAAAAATGCAATGAGTCACCACCGCCAAACTGACAACGAAACTGACAAACACTGCCCCCCCCCCCCCCCTCCCCCCCTTAACTAAAGAGGAAGAGGGGTTCCGATACACATTAAAAGCAGCAAAACACAACAACTGTTGAAGTATCTTCTTTGGCACGGCCGTGATACCTACGTGCAGCTCTGTTTACCAACGGCTGAAAGGCCGGTTCTTTCGCAAGCTACAACTTGACAACCGAACAAACAGAAACGTAGTCATAGCCAGCTCCGAACCGTTGAATCTGGCTACGTGAAACGTTGACCTCATGCATTATATACTGACTAACTGCGTCATGTTCAGACACAATTTCATACATATATATATCAACCGCCAGCCTCCGCAGGGTTTGGTGTTCAAAGCCCACCAACTTGTTGTAATAAACCCTGTTTGTCTGACACCCCCAAACACCCCCAAGCCGGGCCGGTAGTTGTGATAAAACTGTGTTTGTCTGACACACCCAAATACCCCCAAGCCAGGCCGGTAGTTGTGATAAAACTGTGTTTGTCTGACACTCCCAAATACCCCCAAGCCAGGCCGGTAGTTGTGATAACTGTGTTTGTTTGACACACCCAATTACCCCCAATCCAGGCCGGTATTTGCATGGACCTATATACCCCAGGGTATATAGGTCCATGGGTAGATGTGATAAACCGTGTTTGTCTGACACCTCCAAACGCCCTCAAGCCAGGCCGGTAGTTGTGATAAACCGTGTTTGTCTGACACACCCAAACACCCTCAAGCCAGGCCGGTAGTTGTGATAAACCGTGTCTGTCTGACACACCCAAACACCCTCAAGCCAGGCCGGCACGTGCGTGTTGCTTAGTTACAGTTACACTGGCTGATCAGTCCGGCGTTTCGCTTGTGTGCAGTCCGAGAAATGTCAGTGGGTATTGGTATACACTGAAATACCGCGGGGTGTTCAACTGGTACTGGTATGCACTAAAACATCGCGGGCTGTTCAGTCGGTATTGGTATGCATTGTACTATTCAGTCCCGAGGCGTTTGTACTCTGCAGTGGATGTTCAGAGCCGCATTACGTCTTTTCAGCACCTGTTCAGTTCAACACTGACTGCTGAACTTGAATAACCGTTGTAAAAGCTGTAAAGTTTTGATTTGTTAGTCACCATTAAGCTGTTTGATGGCACTGTACTTCAAAATAACGACGAGTCGCCTTGCATCCTACCCTACCCACATCCCTTTCTCCCTCATCTTCACAGAACCACCGTGTGGCTACCTACAGAGTTAAAAGCGAGTATACGAGCAACGAGAAGACTACATGCTTCACACGCATCTGCACTGGCGCTGCGGTGCATGTTGTAGTGTAACTAGTGTAAGATCTTTGTTACAGAATGACGTGGTGTTCGACAGAATAAGCATGCGCAGCGAGAGCACGGAAACGATGTGACAAAGATGATAAGATGTCTGAAACGAAACTGATGACTTCACGTGGAAAGAGAAGAGTTCTGGGTCCTGCTTTGTACCGATGAAGTCGGTTACAACACGGCACATCAAAATCAGTGAATAAATAAAGTGTCATTAGTTGATACTGACTCAGAAACACGAAATAGCCTTCCGTCGCTTCTTCGCTTCTGGCTCCACCCTAACACATCGCTGACTGAATTGGCTGATCCAGGATTTGTCAGAAGTCACAAAAGCGGAAGAAAGGCGGAAGGCGTGCCGGATACTAGTGGTTTTTGGGTGCTGCGGCCGCGTTTTACTAATGAATAAGTAATGAACATAAACATCGGCCAAAACGGCCAAATTAATGGTCACGGCACCCACAGACACAATTCACTTGTGGCACTGGTCTCCCTCTCTTTGGTTCCTCTCTCACGAATTCAGTCAAGAAAAAACGGCATCCCAAAGAAGAACTTAGCCCGCTCCGATAAACCACACACCCTTTTTTCTTTCCATAAGCACAGTCCTCGGATAAGAGCGCAATGGTGAAGGTGCTGCAGAAACACAGCAGCACACAGACGCTGGGACTGACCGGAGTCGGTGTCGGACGGCGGGATGCAGAGCAACACAAACGTACGTCGGTGGCCAGTAAGTACGCAACTACTGTGTCTTGAGATGACACAAGGAGCCGGCACGCCTCACCAGCCACAGCTGACTCCGCTCGCCAGTCACTGCTCAGGCCACGACAAATACGCGACAATAGTAATAATGACGATAATAATCGTGAAACTTTTTAAAGCGCCCACGCTGCGGCGCAAATCTCTGAACTCAACACAATGATAGCAGCCGGAACACGTATCAATCAATATTTTATTTTATGTCTGTTCACATCGAGGTGATATTAGATAACAACAACAAAACAAAAACATATAATTATTATTTATACTAATTTTCCCACAGGACTATGCACAAACAATCCGGAACACAAAATGTACAACGGGGATGTGAATTTAGCTAAAGATTATTTTGCTGAGCGGTGAGAGTTCCAGTGGGGCCAGAGTGCTTTACAATGACAATTAACACGGAGGCAAACTGAAGTAAGGTATCATACTAAATTACAGTTAATGCGGAGAATGTACATGTAAGGTGTGTAATAATTACGTCTGAACAAACAAGACCCAGTGGGATGTGTGTCACTCGAGTGATAAGGCTGCAGCACTTGGTGTATTGATCTGTTCACGCCCTGCCTGTTTCACGGTTTTGTGGGCACGTGTTATGGATTTGTTTATCGCCTATCCATCAACTATATCTGCAAAGCATATGCTATAAATATCATGTTGTTTAGGTTGGTTGATAGGTAGGTGGGTAGAAGAGCTGAACGGTTTTCGTCAGGCGGTCAGTTTGCCTGGTGGCGTGCAAGTCCTGTAACTATGTAGCGTGGAGATAGGTCAGCTTCTGGTCTAGTCTTCCCCTTCATCCATTTGGTGGCCGCATCCAGGTCGTTTCAAAACACTTTCTTCTTCTTCTTCTTTTTTTTTTTTTTTGGGGGGGGGGGGGGGGGGGGTTGGAAGGGGGGTGGTTGGGGCAATGCAAGTCCCGTAATTATGTAGCGTAGAGACCAGGTCAGCTCCTTGTCTTCAACGGAGAACTGAGTCAGTCGGGTTTGGTCTTCATCTTCATCCATTAGGTGGCCGCATTCAGGTCGTCGCCAAACGCTCTTCGGTTACACTACCTCAGTGGAGGTGGGGAAAGGGGAGGGCGGAGGGGATACTGACGTGAAATAGGGAAAACAATTATTATTTTTTAAGTGAAGAAATAAACAAAGCAAAACAAACAAGCAAAAAAAAAAAAAAAAAAAAAAAAAAAGAAAGAAAGAAAGAAAAAGAAGAAGAAAAGACTACCTTCTTCTATTTAAAAATCACCACTGGTGTTTTCACGTCTCAACGTTTGTGTGGACACGGCCATCAGCAGGTAAACACTGGGGCAGTCTGCGTCTATTTAGCTAGTTCCGTGGACATATAGGTCCATGGCTAGTTCACTAGCTGTCACTATTTCATTCACTCGAGTCACTCAATCACTCGTTAAAGCCCAGGCAGTAAACTGTCAGCCATTCAGATTCAATCAACCATTTGTTGTTGATGATGGTCTATCGAGTCCGTCACTCCGTTAATTAGCCTGCAGTTTCTTTATTCTGTTTTTATTTTTATTTTTTATTGTAGTAATAGTTGCCACTCATTCACCAACTTATTAGCTAATATTGGTGTAGTCACGATTTAACTGAATGATGACTGACTGAGACAATCAGGCTGCAGCCAGTCAGCTGGTCAACTGGCTGGTTGATTGTTTGGTTTGTCAATCAGTTCATTACTGAAAAGGTCCGTGAGTCAGTTGCTGAGTCAGTCATTGAGCTGCTCAACTCAACTCAACTCAGCCAGCCACCCAGTCAGTTATCGACTCAGCCCGTCAGTTACTCAACGCCATGCAGTCAGTTAATTACTCGGTCAGTTACTCAACACGTCAGCCAGTCACTCAGTTAGCTACCCAGTCAATTACTGAGTCAGTTACTCAACACGCCAGTCAATTACTCAGTCAGCCAGCCAGTCACTCACTCACTTACCCATTTACCGACTCTTTTGGTTCAGATTATTTATCGTGGTTTTGTACCTATTCATCATCGTTCAGACGTGCCAGTGTTGATCTGACAGGCAGAAGAACACAAGTAGCCTCCTACGTCGTCTTAGTCAGTCGTAGACAGTAGGCTCGCTGTATAGACCGGCCGTTTCGTCTGTCAGCGACAGGGCAAAAGTCTGCTGGACCCAGGGAAGAGCACGCGACCCGGGTCTTACTCTCATCAATATTTGACTCAAGGCCTGCACAGTGTAGGGCAGGAAGCCGATCAACGCTTTGTGCCACTGAATGGGTACTGCTTCATCTTGAGGGGCGGCGTGCATTGCTACTTACTTCCACTGAAAACAAGTGCGCTTATCCCCTCTGCAGTTTTATTCACGAGACTTAACATTTCAGCTTGTAAAATATGATGGGAGTAAAATAGGGTTATAGTGGAGAGTGGGGTAAGCCGGTCCGATGAACCGGTTTGGCTTCGCGGTAAGGCGGTAGGCTGGTAAGTGGAAGGACCTCGGTTAGATACCGCTTCGGCTCTCCTTTCTCTTCAAAAAGGTTGTGGTTTGTGGACACTGTCTTGTGACTTTTTTTCATCACTTCCTACTGAAACATTATAATGGCTCTCATCGCTGCCCATCTTAATGCAGGAATCATTCTGGTGGTCACAGTGTAGTGATAGCTATATAGTCTCCCTCTTCCCCCACCTCCATACCCCCTCCCCCTTCTCCCCGTCCCTAATAAGCCTTATAGTTTCTGTGGACGTTAAGCACCATGTTTACTTTTTACTTAGCCGGTCGGGTTAATTAATAATATTTGTTGCAGATAATTTTTATAATTGTTTTTATTAGGACAGTATTTTTAAGAGGGGGACCTCATAAAGAGGCAATTCTTATGTGATATGCACAGTTTGATTTCTCACGTATTTATTTACGAATGATTTTTTTTTATGCGATGTTTGATGTTTGCTGTTGTTGTAATTTAATGGTGTTTTATGATTGGCGTGAATGTGTGATGAGTGTCCTTGGCACCACAAAACATTCCCAGTGCAGTTGTATTGACATTACGTGGCAATAACTAAGTCGTATTGTATTGTATAGTTTGAAAGAACGGGTGCATGCAGCTTTATCGAATGAGACTTGACATTTCAGTTTGAAAGATCGAGTGAACAGAGTTAAGTTCCGGCATAAAAGGGGCGAGGGTGGTGTGGAAGGTGGAACTGGACGTTCTTTCTTGCGGAAAAGACTAGAAGCGGTCACTGACCGTCAGTGCAACCCACACCGGAACTCTTGTAAAGGCAACGTTGGGAAACTTCTGAGACGGAGTGGAGCACGTATGGGCTTTTCCGAGCGCGTAGACACCAACTGAACTGTAGACCAGTCAGTACTATGTCGACGATAATAATTTGTTAGTCGCACGAATAAAAATAAAATGGGGAGAAAAAATATGACGCCTATATTTCATTCAGCCCACAAAAGAGCAGATCTGCACCTTAGTCCGACGTACACAACAAGCATTGTGTTCCTCATTGTCCCTGTGAGAAAGGGCTGTCGGGCCTGAGTTGGACTGGCCCGCCATCTGGCGCCTCCAAGCAGAGCTGTAGCCAAGTTCACACGCGCATTACTAGGCCTACTTGAGCGGGCCCGGCGCGCGCCGTGCTCAATAATCGATCTGCGGCTCAATCTACGCTGATCTACACCCATCACAGGCCTCAGTGAGCTGTGCCTTTTCTTGTGAGTCGGTTTGGCCTAGCGGTAAGGCGTTAGGCTGGTAAGCTGAGGGACCTCGGTTCGAATCCGCTTCGGCTCTCCTTTCTCTTCAGAAGTTGTGTTCTGTTGATACTGTCTTAATTGTGACTTTGTCCCTCACAATTAATGAAACATTAAAACAGTTCTCATTGCTGCCCATCTTAGTGCAAAAGTCATTCTGGTGGCGACAGTGTAGCGATAGGCATAATTTATAATCTCCCCCCCTCCATACCCCCTTCTCCCCGTCCCCAATAAGCCTAATGGTTTCTGATGACGTTAAGCACCATGTTTACTTACTTTCCGCTTTTACGTGTGACTGAACACAGAGAAGAGACGGGTGTGGGGACGGCAGGCAACAAACTGAAGAACGCGACAAATTTCACTTTTAGTTTTCGCTACTGCTTGGGTGGAGCTCATACAGGCTGCCTTGTATTTACTCGCTTGTATTTGTCACGAGTTGTTTATGCAGCGCAGTGAGTTTGCTGCGCAACTCCTAACACAGTAACAGTGACATAATCTTTAATATAATGACTGGGATTAGAAAATGGCGCTTGTATTATTATGCCAGGTGAGTTACTGCAACTGATTCAGGTCCTTGTTGTGTTTGTGTGATGTCTTTCAGGCTCTTAATTGATTCCAGCCCTTTAGTAATTGTTGATAATTTTCTGTTTTGTTCAGATGGTCAATTGTTTTCATTCACAATACTGCAAGGACTAGCAGGAAAAGTATAATAATAATTACAATTATGACCAAATGAAATGACATCAGAATCTTTCAAATCTGTTTGGAACCACTGAATCAGTTTTTTTGCACTTTCAACATTATGCCTATTTGCGTTTTTATGATTATAGGTCAACGAGAACTTTTTTTAACTCAGTAAGTGGAAGGATGGGTGGGGCAAGGCAGGGGGGTGTGTATTTTTGTTATAGTTGTCAAGATAATTAACCTTAAAACTTTCACACACACACAGTGGATGTGTGCGCACACATGCATGTGTGTGTGTGTGCATGCATGTGTGTGTATATATATACACATTCTCTCTCATATCCACACACAGACATGTGCAACACATGTAATAATTTATTATTTATACACAACAATAATGATAGAATCTGATACACAACAAGTTTCAGGTGTTAATACGGGCAGTTAGTAGTCAAGAAAAGAAAACATTCGCTTTTGACTTCTCCCTTTACATCCGGTCTGCATAATCTGGGTCATGAAGGTGGAATTTTCAATGTACACCAACAATCTGTAAGTGTAACACTGACTTCGCCTTCAGAGAAAAACCAACAAAAAAACCAACAGTGTGATTTAATTTTTTATCTCAGCTTGTGAGGAGAAAAAAAAAAATGAAGTGCACAAAACGTTAGCTGAACACCAGCAACATCATGGTGTAATTAAAAATCTGGTAATCCCCCTGCCCCCCCACCTCCAGCCCACCATTTTCGCTGTGTAATGGTCCAAGCGCTACTGAAACAGGGTGGATGGCAAGGAACGTGCACAGGAGGTGGGAAGACAGCAAGTTCAAATGACAAGCGGCAAAATCATGAAATTGAAAGAGACAAAAATGCTGACAACTCATTATTGCTGTTCAAACAGTTGACCAGGACACATCAGCTACGAGCAACAGAATCAGCTGCAGCAGATGCCCAAAAACACCCACAGACGAGCAGCCATGAATCGGCCCTTGGCTCTACAAATACTTTTTCTGCCGTTGTCATGGTCAGCGCTTCTTCGATGCCAGATACATGGGTCTGGCAAGAACATAACATCAGCATCATAGGAATCGTGTACATGTACAGGCAAATGACAATCCAAGTCTCCAGACAGCCCTGAGCATATTGCTGGGTATGATTTAACTGTTCGCTTTACTGTAAGCTGGTGCTACTGACTGATAATTCACAAACTACTCAATGTGAAGCCCGATAACTGAATAACTATTTTTAATGTACTGCACATGGCTGGTAACTGAACAACTATTCAACATAAAGACTGATGACTACTGCCACTGACTGATTACTATCACTATCCTAACTAATAATTAAATAACTACTCAATTTACAGGGTGACATTTAAACAAGTATTATTTTAACAGACAGACAATTCGGCATCTACTTCAAGCAGAGATTCATAATTAAGTAACTGTTTACAGTTTAGTGTCATCCAGAATCACAGCAACAAAAAAACGTTCAATTTACATATTAACAGCTGAATACTATTTAAAATGCAGACTGATAATTGATTAACTGTTTAACATACAGATTGAAAAGTAAGGAATTACTCAAACTGCTGATTGGCAATTGAATGACTATTCAATTTACTGATTAATAACTGAATACAAATTTCATGTAGATTTATATGTTTAGGTAACTGTTTCACACCCAGATGGATGAAAGAATCACCAGTTCCAGGCTCAGGTCTACAGCTGGCAAACCCAAACCCAAACCACAGCAGAGCTAAAGCGGAGACAGTAACTGTAATACTGGTGACATTTTCTCGTTGATGAATGTTAGCACTCTGCCCCTCAGCTGTACAATGCTTGCACTGGGGGAAGACAGAGGCACAGGAACATAAATGGAAGAAATAAAACTGCTGATTTTTGCTAGCCACTGAAAAAGATGAAGACTTGCACTGGGGAGAAGACAGAGGCATAGGAACATAAATGGAAGAAATAAAACTGCTGATTTTTGCTAGCCACTGAAAAAGATGAAGACTTGCACTTGGGGGCATAGGAACATAAATGGAAGAAATAAAACTGCTGATTTTTGCTAGCCACTGAAAAAGATGAAGACTTGCACTGGGGAGAAGACAGAGGCACAGGAACATAAATGGAAGAAATAAAACTGCTGAGTTTTGCTAGCCACTGACAGAGGACGAAGCTTTCACAACACTACACTCACAACATTGAATATTAATACCTATAAATAGGGTCAGCAATCAAGTTATTTACAAAAGAGTGTATTTGCAACAACATCAACAAAAGATACCATGAAAAAAGACCAGTAAGCATAAACTATACAGAAGATGAGAAAAAACGTTTGAATGTTAAACAATCATTTTGTTATCATGTGAGCTTTATAAAATGGCCATGCACACACATGTTCTGGCAGTAAAGTATAAGAACAGGTGAGCTTTTAAGCTACAGTAAGTGCAGGAACATGATACATGTTGCTTATCAACTTTCTGTTCTGAAACAAAAGCAGCATCAAAATGCACCAACCTGTGTGTATCACCACTTACTGACCTACTGAAGAAGAGCAACAAGTCTATAGTGTGTAGGTGCATAGCTTTTCGGACAGAGGGTGTGTGATAAACACTATCTGTCACTTTTTCTGACAGAGGGTGTGTAATAAACACTATCTGTCACTTTTTCTGACAGAGGGTGTGTGATAAACACTATCTGTCACAAATGAGGTTGAAACCAAGCAGAAGAATCACATACACACCTTTTAAGACACATGTTCTTTATCACACACTCTTTAACACACTCAATCCATAAACACATTGCCTTTATCACACACAACACACATACACATACAAACTTGAAGAAGACCCATAGGCTGAACCATCCAACACTGAGATAAGAATCTGAGTGACCTTTCTGATCAAATACTACCTGACAATTGTATTATACAAAAACATTTATATGCATCTGAGAAAGAATAATGAAAACTGCTAGCCCTACATCACTTTTAGTTCAGTTCAGCATATTAAAATACTGTGTGTACCAACCTAAAGTTTGATATCCAAATTGAAAATCAAACCCCAAAGATCTTTTCTGCAACTGGAAGATACTAGGATTGCAGTCAAAAAAAGCAAACCAAAAAATAAAATTACCCCCAAAACACACAATTGTGACCCATTCTCACAAACTGAGTCTTGTGAATAAAAAAAATATATAAAAAAAAGAAGAAGAAAAAATAGAAAAGATTTATGCCATTCTCCTTTTTTGGTTAAATCTTGGCTTTTACCCCACCAGCATCAAAGTACACTGCTTTCCACCTTACTATTCATTGCACTGTAAATGGTGTGCAACCAGGATCCTACTCATTCCTACACTGCCTCAAAGCTTGGTTAAATCTTGCAAAACAATATTAAAGCTTTTTGACTTTTTACTTAAAGAAAAAAGAACATATTCTTTCTTTCCTGTTTCTCAGTCTCAGTTTTGTGTTGCTTTTGCTAGAAATGGTGCGTGATACTATCACTGTTCTTAATAAGAATTAAAGAGCTTGTTTACAAAAGCCAATCATCGAAAACAAAACTGTACACGAGCAGGTCAAAAGAGACTTTAAAGTCATCAAAAACATGTGTCACTGAAGGACAAAGGTTAACCACAACAGGTCCAGTCTAACAGGAGTAACAGAAACCACTACATACAGGTGTCTGAAAATCCTACTGCGTGAAATGAAGTAAAGCTGGTGACCGATTTCTTCTCTGTTCCTTCACTTGAACTTGGGCAGGCTGATTTGAGGACCTGTCTCTACACTATGGCCATGGGTACCCAGATGACCTGTCACTGTGGTATGGCCATGTGTACCCAGATGACCTGTCACTGTGGTATGGTCATGTCTGTCTGGATGACCTGTCATTGCGTTATGGCCAGGGATGTATGGATGACCTGTCATTGCACTATGGCCATGGATGTCTGGATGACCTGTCACTGCAATATGGCCAGGGATGTCTGGATGACCTGTCATTGCAATATGGCCAGGGATGTCTGGATGACCTGTCATTGCAATATGGCCAGGGATATCTAGATAACCTGTCATTGCAATAGGGCCATAGATGTCTGGATGACCTGTCATTGCAATATGGCCATGGATGTCTGGATGACCTGTCATTGCAATATGGCCATGGATGTCTGGATGACCTGTCATTGCAATAGGGCCATGGATGTTTGATGACCTGTCGTTGTGATATGGCCATGGATGTTTGGATGACCTGTCATTACAATATGGCCATGGATGTCTGGTTGACCTGTCATTGCAATATGGCCATGGATATCTAGATAACCTGTCATTGCAATAGGGCCATAGATGTCTGGATGACCTGTCATTGCAATATGGCCATGGATGTCTGGATGACCTGTCATTGCAATATGGCCATGGATGTCTGGATGACCTGTCATTGCAATAGGGCCATGGATGTTTGATGACCTGTCGTTGTGATATGGCCATGGATGTTTGGATGACCTGTCATTACAATATGGCCATGGATGTCTGGATGACCTGTCACTGCAATGTGGCCATGGATGTCTGGAAGACCTGTCACTGCAGTATGGCCATGGCTGTCTGGATGACCTGTCATTGCAATATGGCCATGGATGTTTGGATGACTTGTCATTGCAGTATGGCCATGAACGTCTGGATAACCTGTTGTTGCAATATGGCCATGAATGTCTGGATGACCTGTCATTGCAATATGGCCATGGATGTTTGGATGACCTGTCATTGCAATATGGTCATAGATGTCTGGATGACCTGCCACTGCACTATGTAGACAACCTGTAATTGCAGTACAGCCACATCCACCTAGATGACCCGTTTCTGCAGCATGGCCATGTCCATCTAGATGACCTGTCATTGCAGGACAGCCACGGTCCTCCAGATGACCTGCTCTATGGCCATGTCTGACTAGACAACCTGCCACTGAAGTATGGCCATGTCTCGCCCCCCGGTGGACACCAGGCGCGAGTCGTCAAAGAGGAAGTTGACGCTGGTCACATGACTGCTATGCCCTTTGTATGAATGGCTGGGTGACTGAAAGGCACAAAAACACAAACATAAGGTTTGACAGATCATGGCATCAACAGAAAATGTTACCCAGATCTACATTTCTCAACACCAGACACACTTTCTGGGCAACTGCACACTGTCAGTAACAGAGGTACACGCCGTGGACTGTTAACAGACTGGGAATGCTACTTCTTTCAAAGGCTCCACTTTTAACTCTTCACACGTCTTGCACCTTTGCCCTAATTTAGTTAATGCCGAGGCTAAGCTTACATCCACATGATGAACACCAGTACAGCCCCCTCCCCAAAGCCAAGGTGATGAGGGAGGGGAGACGGGTTACTGGAATCACCGTCTATCCTGACCATTCCAGACTTGACCAGGGAGGTATAAAAATGGGGAGGTATAAAAATGGCGTGGAGCCAGCATCTGGCACCAGCAACTTACCCTGGGCTGCGTGCAGGGGTACTGGTACAGGTTGACCTTGCCAAAGTCGTCAGCAGAGGCCAGCAGTGTTGCCTTGTGGTTGCGGTTACAGCCGTTCACATCAGTCCCGTCAGCGCCCTCAGGCCATATGCCTGCAACAAGGTTCAACACAAGTTAAATGTCCACAGTCCCCTCAACACAAGGCAATGTCCACATTTAGTGGACTGCAGTCCCCTCAACACAAGGCAATGCCCACATTTAGTGGACAGCATTCTCCACATCTAGCAGACTGCAGTCCCCTCAAAACAAAGCGATGTCCACATCTAGCAGACTGCAGTCCCATCAACACAATGTCCACATTTAGCAGACTGCAGTCCCCTCAACACAATGTCCACATTTAGCAGACTGCAGTCCCCTCAACACAAAGCAATGTCCACATTTAGCAGACTGCATTCCCCTCAACACAAAGCAACGTCCACATCTAGAAGACTGCAGTCCCCTCAACACAAAGCGATGTCCACATTTAGCAGACTGCAGTCCCCTCAACACAAAGCAATGTCCACATTTAGCAGACTGCAGTCCCCTCAACACAAAGCAATGTCCACATCTAGCAGACTGCAGTCCCCTCAACACAAAGCGATGTCCACATTTAGCAGACTGCAGTCCCCTCAACACAATGTCCACATTTAGCAGACTGCAGTCCCCTCAACACAATGTCCACATTTAGCAGACTGCAGTCCCCTCAACACAAAGCAATGTCCACATTAAGCAGACTGCAGTCTCCTCAATACAAAGTGATGTCCACATCTAGCAGACAGCAGTCCCTTCAACACAAGGCAACGTCCACATTTAGCAAACTGCAGTCCCCTCAACACAAGGCAACATCCACATTTAGCAAACTGCAGTCCCCTCAACACAAGGCAACATCCACATTGAGCAGACTGCAGTCCCCTCAACACAAAGTGATGTCCACATTTAGCAGACTGCAGTCCAAGGTTCAACACAAGGCAACGCCCCCATTTAGCATAATGACATTGTAAGAAACTGGTTCCATCACTTCAGTTTGCATTTTAAATTCATTCCCAAACACAAAGAAGTGGAGAAAGAATCCCCTTTTTTCAAGCTAAAAATTAACACTCAACAGTTAAACAGGGAAAAATGAGCTGTAGAACTGGGACACTTATCTGCTTTTGGTTGAGCTATGTTGCTTTGATGTCCAGAGCTTGGAAGAATATCACTGGTATTGCTCACCTACCGACCCACAGACACCCACCTGCTGCCCGGGGTTACACAGGTACTGCTGACCCACACACCCACAGATACCCACCTGCTGCATTAAAGCCCAGGGTTACAAACAGGTATTGCTGACCTACACAACCACAGACAAACACCCACCTGCTGTACTAAAACCCAGGGTGCAGGTCTGTGTGGCCCACTGGATGTCCCGCACAGTGCTGGGGCTGGTCACTTGTTTGCAGTTACTGGCTGACCCTGCACACACAAAGCAATGTTAAACAGGTACTGGCTGACCCTGCACACACAAAGCAATGTAAAACAGGTACTGGCTGACCCTGCACACACAATGTTAAACAGGTACTGGCTGACCCTGCACACACAATGTTAAACAGGTACTGGCTGACCCTGCACACACAATGTTAAACAGGTACTGGCTGACCCTGCACACACAATGTTAAACAGGTACTGGCTGACCCTGCACACACAAAGCAATGTTAAACAGGTACTGGCTGACCCTGCACACACAAAGCAATGTTAAACAGGTACTGGCTGACCCTGCACACACACAATGTTAAACAGGTACTGGCTGACCCTGCACACACAAAGCAATGTTAAACAGGTACTGGCTGACCATGCACACACAAAGCAATGTTAAACAGGTACTGGCTGACCCTGCACACACAAAGCAATGTTAAACAGGTACTGGCTGACCCCGCACACACACAATGTTAAACAGGTACTGGCTGACCCTGCACACACAAAGCAATGTTAAACAGGTACTGGCTGACCATGCACACACAAAGCAATGTTAAACAGGTACTGGCTGACCCTGCACACACAAAGCAATGTTAAACAGGTACTGGCTGACCCTGCACACACAAAAAGCAATGTTAAACAGGTACTGGCTGACCCTGCACACACAAAAAGCAATGGTAAACAGGTACTGGCTGACCTTGCACACAGTATTAAACAGGTACTGGCTGATCCTGTACAGACAAAGCCATGTTAAAATTGGTACTGGTACAGTCACACACAAATATGACAGGAGTTAACAGTGCAGACTTACAATAGAGAAGTTCGTAGTCTCCAGAGTTGGACGCCAGATACTGGCTGTCCTGGGACCAGTCCACGTGTGTGATGAAACTGGAGTGACCCTGTCACACAGCACGCAACAACTTTGTGCATTCATTTACATACAGGTGTGTTGTGGGGGGGGGGGGGGGGGGGGGAGGAGAGTGGGGAGGGAGTTTGGGGACAGGGAGGAGAGGGAGCGAGGAAGAGAAAGATAGAGAGCAAGAGACACACAACAGGAGTTAATAAGTTCTGGGATTTTAACATCCTGTTAGCCACATGGAGCTACCTCCGGACCAGCGAGAGAGAGAGAGAGAGAGAGAGAGAGAGAGAGAGAGAGAGAGAGAGAGAGAGAGAGAGAGAGAGAGAGAGGAAGTCCTCTTGTTGGACGTGAGGGGAAAAAACACACTTTGCAAACACATTTCTAAAACTGCAAAATATATGTCTAATGGAACTTCTTCTCAAAGCACTGTATCAAAATGACAATACTTAATGGTGAACACTTGTTCACAAAACAGATACCTTCAAAACAGTGCACAATACTAGGATGTATTCTTTTAATGGGTCCCCTGCAGTGTGGTATTGATGTCTTTCAATGGATCCCCTGCTACTTCTTTCCCAATCCATATTCAAGCATCCTCCAAACGCAGTCTAAAGCTGGCTAACCCATTAGCAGTGCTGCCCTGGTGATCAACAAGCAAGGTAACTACAGGAGTCTGCGTGGTGATGGTTCCACTCCTGGATGTAACAGTGTGTAAGGGCTGTTTTTCACTTCTTCCAGTCCAGACTTGTGTCAACTCATCAATGTCTGACTCACCTTCATGAGCACGGAACACACTGAGAGTACTCGACATGCTAAAGATCCCATGGTCACCTTTCGATAAGAAATGGCCTAGTGGCCGGTGGCAAGCCAACACAAAGCGTAAACATAGCAGAATAAATAAAATGACAATTGCGGCTACTCCAAATGGAAGCAGAAGCAGAAGCAACTTACAGAGCATCGTCCCACCCGTGTGTACTTCCGTCCCCCATCGCCGACTTGGTAGACATAGATGTAGTTGTCCCTTGACCCCACTGCAATGTGCTCTCCATCTGCAAAACCACAGGCAATTAAGTCATTACCACGCAGTTCACCAAGAACTCGGATATCAAAAGGAAATCTCCATAAAATCAAAACACACAAAGGGTTAAAATGAGTGCTTACTTTCATTAGATCCTTACTCATATTCATTTAACAAGCCTCCACAAATCATTTCCATGAGGAAACCCCCATTCCTTATCTCCTGTGCATGGTTCTTGTGAGCCAGATCACTGCCATCCTAGCCATCTACACCAGTGTAATACCATTCTGGACCATTTGCATCATCAGGATGCAATGGTTTACCAGCACTAGGGCAGAGGTTACATCAGGAAGGGCTGGGGAGAGTTTGCAAGTAGTCCAAACCAGTTTGCAGAACACTACACAGGTGTCTTTGAATTTTACTGGAGGGAGGTGCCACAAGTGTCATTTTTGTTGCAACAAAAGTTTTGTCATGACAAACACATATTTGTTGTAACAAAACACATCTTTTGTTATGGCAAAAGTATGCTTGCATGACAAACACACGTTTGTTGCAACAATTTTTGTTGTTGCGACAAGCATACCTTTGTTGCAGCAAAACGCGTCTTCGATCACAACAAAAGTAAGCCTGTCACGACAAAAGTTTTGTCACAACAACAATGATACTTGTGGCCGCTCCTGCCAATGATAGTGGAATGTTTTAAGTGTTGCAATGTTTGATTTAATGTAATTTTATTTCTCTTTCTTTTTTAAAGTTCAGCTATTATCATTAAAGTATCTTGGCGATCATGTACTCTACAGAGCTTTTACATAACTCTGACGACAGCATAATATAGCTGAACTGTATGTCAATTTAGGAGCACCATTCCCAGGACAGTGAAGTCATCTAAACCTACCAGGAAGGAAAGAACTAAATTGGTTTTAACGTCCAGTCAACCATGATGGTTTATCAGGGAAAGCCTACCCGGGGACAATGGACAAAAGTGTGAAATCATGCAAACCTACCCGGGGAGAATGGACAAAAGTGTGAATTCATAATAATAACTCTTACATAGTGCTGTACCCCATTTGACAATCAAAAAAGCACAGGTACTATAAATGCATACATTAATATCAACATGACAAAAAGCCAGGATGAAACCTACCCGGGGAGAACTGGATGCACTCAATCTGTTCATTGCCGTCTGTGTGCACAGAGACGATCTCGCGGGTGGCCAGGTCCAGAACGACCCAGCGAGCTGTCTGGGTTCCAATGGCCACAATGTTGCCATCCGGGTGGAAGCAACAGCTGTGAGCTCCATCCTGAATGGGCGATACAAAGGCAAAGCCAGAGGGATTTAATGTGCTGATGACAAACACACAACCCAATCAGCAAAGGGGACAAAATCTTCCTCTGAGATGCCCATACAGCACTCACCTCCACCATTACACCTCCCAATGTTGTTACAGTTATCGTCTCATCCACACCACTGCATTTAGACCCATGCTTGAGGGCACAATACATGACTTACTATATGACATATCCCTTGGTCCTGGTCCTAGTCCCTGTGTTGAGGTACTGCTGACTCGAGAATTAAAGGTACCTTTTGCCGAAGGCCCTGAGCTGTCCAAGATACTACAAGCCTGAAGTAGGTCAGACCTGAGCTTTTAATTCTTTGCCTGCTGCCACATTGACCTGCTTTTGTCCTTTTAGCCTTCCAGTTTCATTCAACTTCATTTCCCCCTAAATCCTCTTCAATCATAAAGTGATTTGTGTTATGATGGTGATCAATGTTCAGTTTTCTTTGTGATACATGTGATTTTCACCTTCAAACAACCTTTGTCGTCAACAGAATGTTAGATGTCAAGTCATTGACTGACTGACCCTGCCTCAGCCATTACTTCCACTGCATCAGCAGAGAAAGCCTGCGAGGACAGAGGTTTCACTAGTGGACGTCTCTTGGTAGCCCACCGATGACGACAAGCAGCACCACTTAAAACCCTCAACTGGTGAAACCGCTGTCCCCAGCTGACTTGGCAAACCCCGAGCAAAGTAGCTGTGCTTACATTGAGCTCTCTCATCCACACCACTGATCTGGACTGGCTGTCCCACAGGTACAGGTGGCGGTCTGAGCCACACGTCAGGAACTGGTGCTGAGATGGGTGGGTTGCCAGGCCCCACAACTCATCTGTGTGACCCTGTTAATTGAAACACACACATTCACTGTACAATGCCAGAATGACATAACTAGTTGCTGATGAATTTAAGAACTACAACAGGGCAGAAAACTCTTTCCAGCAATCCCTGCAGGACAAAGTTCTTAGCGGATCAATTGACTCAAAGGGGGACAACCATGTCCAGCAATCCTGCAGGACAATTTTTTTAGCAGACCAGTTGACTCAAAGGGGACGCCTGCAAAATCAGAGAGTATTTTTAGTTCAGAACTGTCGCTCCACTAGAAGATGCACTATCAACAGAAGCTCAAAGAAAGGCATGAAGATTACTACTTACTATTACTTCTTTTAGAAATAGAAAAAAGAAAAGAGAAAAAAGAAGAAGAGGAAAGGTCATAAGACTGTGCATTACCTGTATGATGGGGGAGAACTCGAGGTCCAGCGATCCCTGCAGGATGCAGTTCTTGGTGGTTCCAATCAGTATCAGAGCCCCCTTGCCCTGACTCAGGGTGCGCACAGGCCCGTACTGCTCAGGCACCTGAAAAACACAGACCCCACAAAACTGGTGAGTACTGCTCAGGCACCTGAAAAACACAGACCCCACAAAACTGGTGAGTACTGCTCAGGCACCTGAAAAACACAGACCCCACAAAACTGGTGAGTACTGCTCAGGCACCTGAAAAACACAGACCCCACAAAACTGGTGAGTACTGCTCAGGCACCTGAAAAACACAGACCCCACAAAACTGGTGAGTCCTGCTCAGGCACCTGAAAAACACAGACCCCACAAAACTGGTGAGTACTGCTCAGGCACCTGAAAAACACAGACCCCACAAAACTGGCGAGTACTGCTCAGGCACCTGGACAACGACCCCACAAAACTGGTGAGTACTGCTCAGGTACCTGAAAAACACAGACCCCACAAAACTGGTGAGTACTGCTCAGGCATCTGAAAAACACAGACCCCACAAAACTGGTGAGTACTGCTCAGGCACCTGGACAAACACAGACCCCACAAAACTGGTGAGCACTGCTCAGGCACCTAGACAAACTAAGACCCCATAAAGCTGGTGAGCACTGCTCAGGCACCTGAAGCAACAAGTTCCCTCCCTTTATCACCACATAGCTGGAACTGTGGCAGTGTTCAGAGTAAATAAAAACAACAGTATCACCACATTGTGTTAAACATTTTCAGTTTTCTTCAAACCTTTCTTGGTCAAATGAGACTGAAGAATGCTGACCATCACAAACACATAGGTAAACACATGCATAATTAAATGTAACCTTGTGACAGAGTGTATGTGCATGTGTGAGCATAGGAATGTAGGTATGTCTGCAAGCTATGTGTGTGCACATGCGTATGTGCCCTTGAGTGCATACTTGTGTGTGTGTCCACATGAGGGTGGGGTTGTGGGGTAGTGATGCATGTAAACACAAAACATTTGGTGAAAGATCATTTCCTTACAATGGCTTGTCTGTTTGGAATAACTTGCCTCAAACAGTCTGCCACTCTGATTCTGCCTCCTCTTTTAAAGCCACCCTCAAGACGCACCTGTTTAATAACTCTTTCTAAACTGTCTTTTTCACAGCTGTGTCTATTCCCCTGTCCAACACGCAAGTGTGTGTGTGTGTGTGTGTGTGTGTGAGTGTGTGTGCGTGCATACATGTGTGAGTGCATGTGTCAATGTGTTACTGTAAAGCACCCTGTGCTCCCACCTTGTGCAGTAGATGGGTGCTCTAGAAGTCGTCTTTATTATTATTAGTATTTCTGCTTCGCTGCTCTACAGTTTTGCTCACCTCGGCTTCCCGTCCGGTTTTGCTGTAGGTGTTGTCCCACTCAATGACCTTGCGATCCTTTCCACCTCCAGACAGCAAGTTGCCGTCTTTTGTTGTGCAAAGGGAGAAAACCCCACCCTCATGAGCCCCAACCACAGCCTGGGTGATTCTGTTGGAGCCTGCAGAATATACCGTGAATACCACCCGCTATGAAAACTGCTTACTATATCCCATGAATATCACCCGATATGAAAACTGCTTATACAGCATAATTTTATACTATGACAAAAATCAAACTGCTTATATGGCATGGCAAATATCTGATCAGAAAACTGCATATACAGCAAATATGGCAAATACCTGAACAGAAAACTGCATATACAGAAAATTTAGCAAATACCTGATAAGAAAACTGCATATACAGCAAATATCTGATAAGAAAACTGCATATCTATGATAAATTATACGGCAATTACCTGAAAGGAAAATTGCATCTGCATTGACTTATTCACTGACTTACTCCATGCAAAATCTTAACAGCTTTTTCAGTTTTTGTTGTTACATTCTTTTAATCTATCAGTCTTTTCACACACTGATATGTTGTTGTGGGTTGGGTTTTTTTGTGGTTTTTTTTGGGGGGGGGGGGGTGGAAGAGAGGAAAATGCATAAATGCCATTTTCAGCAACATTTTTCTTCTTCTCTGTATTGATTGTTTTTATATAGTGCTTTGTCTCTCTACTCCCACATGGACTCACTGTGCTTCACATTCTCAATGCCTGCTGGGTTATTTGAGTGTTTTCATAATCCAGTGAACTCTGACATGGACCATAGGATCATTAACATACATATGTGATTTTTCTGCATGTGCATGTACACACAGAAGACATATCATCCACATTATTTATTTTTTAAGCTAAACATTCCAACTGTGTCACAGCACACCCCAAGAAAAAAGACAAGAAAAAAAAAAAGACACAAACAAATACATCCATACATGATGACAACAAGAAATGATCAGTGAACCTTTTCCCCAGACGAAGATGTTTCCATTGGAATCTCCAGACAAAACATCGCCGCTGGCAGCAAACGCCAAACACAGCACGTACTTGGGTTTGTCGTATTTCTGCAATGCAACCACACAATAGGTTTACCGTGGCGTAACACAGTGCATGTGAAGTGGAATGTGCTACATTATCATAATACGCAGCAACACATTTATCTCACTGACTGACTGAGCGGCAACATTACTGACTGAACGGCAACACCAGAAAGACAGCTAAAAGGCTAAGATGTCTGACAGGATATTCAAACGGTAAGAAATATCTAGCGTGATTCAGTGGTTTACAACAAGGCAAACAAAAAACTTGGATGCAATCAGTCTGGAAAAAAGAAAGAAGAAAAATCTGACACAGACAACTAAAGCCTCATGTAATATTAGTCACAATGACTACAAGAACTAATTTCCCCACAAAAATCAATCTTTCCGTCTTCTACCAAAATTCCCTAAACATGACCATCACTGGAGTTTTAGCATTTGACTATAGTGTAAGCTATGAAAGAGAAATCAGTATGACAAGTCAAGGAAGTAAGTAAATAAATTGTTTTACGCCCAGTCAACCCGTACAGTTATATCAGGGCGATTATATTCGGTTATATCAAATCAAGTAAAAGTCAAGTACTTCTTTATTCCTTTCAAAGGAAAACATGGGTGCCACACATGAGCAACAAAGAAAGGAATAAAATTTACATGTATAAGAGATTCAGTCTGAGAGTACGTAACAATGTAGAAATGCCACGAGCATGATTTAAACAGAATATATAACAGACAGTGCATTGTGTTACATCATAGATTCCTTGCTTCTTGGCCAGAGCTCCCCCCTCTAAGGTCCAGAAGGTGATCTGCCCCTTGCCACAGCTGATGATGCTGCCTTTCTCTGACGGGTGGAACTCCACTGCCAGCACTGGCTCTGTGGAACTCTGAAAACCACACAGAAATGGGGACATTCATACATGGGTGGCAGCAATTGTCAGAATGGCTTTGGCGTGAGTTCAGTTAATTTTATGCCATAAGACTTTAACTGTGAACAAATGCACCAAAAGAAAACACATGCACTCACTCTCTTAATTTAATGGGTGTTCCTAATATACACTACAGTTATGAGCAGTGCATGGACACCTATAATAAACCTAGATGCCACAATAAGCAGCTACAGACAGCGTGCAAAGCCACTGGGAGTTGGATATAAAGACATGTATACTGTGAACTCTGAACTGGTTACTGATCGGCTTGTTTGATGATTGCTTAGACATGTGACAAGTCACCTACTAAATCCACATTGGCACATATTCATGATATTGGCAGCGAATGTGAACAGATTGTGTGCCCAGTGCAGCTGCAGGAACACAGTGCTACATATATTAATACTAGGCTTAAGACAGCCACACATACAAGGACAGCTACATACACACCCATTCAGTGACCTTAGTGCCACCCCCTCCCCCCAACCCCAGCTAAGCACACATCCAGACCACTAAAGAGAAGCCTGACCTTGGTCTCTGTGATTTTGTGGGGCCGCTCACGGCTGAGATCCCAGACCGAGATGATGTGCTCATTGGCTTCATCCACAGCCACCAGCTGATGACCGCCGTCCTGTTGACAGACATAATCACGGTGGAAACATGTATCTCACTGACAGACACAATCACTGTGGAAACATGTGTCTCACTGACAGACACAATCACTGTGGAAACAAAATACTGACAGACACGATAATGTGGAAATGTGTGTAACGTTGACAGACACAATCACTGCGGAAATTTGTGTAACACTGACAGACACAATCACTGTGGAAACATGCGTAACACTGACAGACACGATCATTGTGGAAACATGTGTAACACTGACAGACACAATCATCATGGCTCAGGGAAAAAGTGTAACAATGACAGACACAATCACTGTGGAAACAGTAATAATGGATATTTTTATGGTGCATGATCCCTAGCCAAATTTAATCCACACACAGCATGACCTGACTCACCAGACAGAGCTTAACCTGACTCACCAGACAGAAGGACCAAGTTCCCACACAGAGCATGACCTGACTCACCAGACAGAGGGACCAAGTCCCCACACAGAGCATGACCTGACTCACCAGACAGAAGGACCAAGTCCCCACACAGAGCATGACCTGACTCACCAGACAGAGGGACCAAGTCCCCACACAGAGCATGACCTGACTCACCAGACAGAAGGACCAAGTCCCCACACAGAGCATGACCTGACTCACCAGATAGAGGGACCAAGTCCCCACACAGAGCATGACCTGACTCACCAGACAGAGGGACCAAGTCCCCACACAGAGCATGACCTGACTCACCAGACAGAGGGACCAAGTCCCCACACAGAGCTTGACCTGACTCACCAGACAGAGGGACCAAGTCCCCACACAGAGCATGACCTGACTCACTAGACAGAGGGACCAAGTCCCCACACAGAGCATGACCTGACTCACCAGACAGAGGGACCAAGTCCCCACACAGAGCATGACCTGACTCACCAGACAGAGGGACCAAGTCCCCACACAGAGCATGACCTGACTCACCAGACAGAGGGACCAAGTCCCCACACAGAGCATGACCTGACTCACCAGACAGAGGGACCAAGTCCCCACACAGAGCATGACCTGACTCACCAGACAGAGGGACCAAGTCCCCCCACACAGCATGACCTGACTCACCAGACAGAGGGACCAGGTTCCCACACAGAGCATGACCTGACTCACCAGACAGAGGGACCAAGTCCCCGTAAACAGCATGACCTGACTAACCAGACGGAGGGACCAAGTCCCCAAACAGAGCATGATCTGACTTACCAGACACAGGGTCCAAGTCCCCATATACAGCATGACCTGATTCACCAGACAGAGGGATCTAGTTTCCACACAGAGCATGACCTCACTCACCTGAGGGACCAGGTCCTCACACAGAGCATGACCTCACTCACCAGACAAAGGTACAAGTCCCCACCAAAGCTTGACCTGACTCACCAGACAGAGGGACTCACCAGTGTGGAGAAGGAGATGCAGCAGACAGCACGGTCAAAGTCTCCCAGTCCCAGCACGTGCAGCGTGTTCAGGCTGACAGAATCCCAAATCCTTACATGTGGCTGCAAATGCGCAACGGGGTCACACGCATGCTGATTAGCACAGTACTCATGGATGACACTGTAAGTCATACTCTGTACAAGCAGTCCACACTTAAAAGAAACGGAGCATTCTCTTT
Source organism: Alviniconcha strummeri (assembly GCA_963584105.1). Lineage (NCBI taxonomy): Eukaryota > Metazoa > Mollusca > Gastropoda > Provannidae > Alviniconcha > Alviniconcha strummeri. Next base: position 2,325,305 of record OY757543.1, read on the forward strand.
CCCCTAAAGCAGAGCTGAAACCCCCCAAGCACATTGCCCAGCACTGCTGGTTAAGAATAAGACGTCTGTGAGGAAGAGTGATGCACAATGCCAGATCTGACAAGAGCATGTTTGGTGACCTTTACCTTGGTACAAAAGCATGAAAGCTGGGTCATTTCTTCTTCATAGCAAGACGGTTAAGCTGTGCAGTTGAATGCTCCATGACCGGCCAATGTGAGGGACTGTGAGTGCTGAAGCACTTTCTTAAAGGGGACGTGAATGGAACACATCACAGGCCCTAGCGATAGCAATGGAATATTAAACGCACACACAGCTGCTTTTTACTCAATTTCTGGTCAGTTACAAACAGATGTTTGAAAGTCCCCCCAAAAAACAAAACAAAACTGTGAGGGCTGCCATTTAGTGGCCTGCTGTCTTTCACTATTGGTGACAACATAGCAAGGCTGGCATGTGTGGCAAAAATACCAAATACATCATGAGCCAGCCTTTTTCTGCTCTTCATTGGTGAAGAGCCAGCCTTTCTTTGCTCTTCACTGTAAAGAGTGATGCAATATGGCGGTGACTGGAGTTCAGTTTGAACCAACCAAACTAAGTACTTCTTTCTTCATTTGAATGCCAAATGCATATTCGCTTGGTGTCTGCTTTCAGTAACTGCGGAGCAATCAACGAATGGTTGTAAAATTCAAAAGCCAGGTGTGCAATACTGTACATAGCATGATCAGCATCATGCGTCTGTTGCCCATTCATAATCAGCTAACATGCTGTGGCCCAAGTCTTCACAATCAGTCAGATTCATCAGCAGCACACATACTTCACTTTTAGCTGCTCTCATGTTTCATTTCAGTGAAGTTACCCAGGGCAAAACATGACAGGTTTCTCTTCCTGATCCTCTCTCTGCATATTGCATGCATGTGTTTGTGTGAGCATGGGTGCGTGTTTGTGTGTGTATATGTGTGTGTGTGTGTGTGTGTGTGTGTGTGTGTGTGTGTGTGTGTGTGTGTGTGTGTGTGTGTGTGTGTGTGTGTGTGTGTGTGTGTGCTCATGCACATGTGTGTGAGTGTGTGCATGTGTACATGCGTGTGTGTGTGTGTGTGTGTGTGTGTGTGTGTGTGTGTGTGTGTGAGAGGGGGAGAGAGAGAGAGAGAGAGAGAGAGAGAGAGAGAGAGAGAGAGAGAGAGAGAGAGAGAGAGTTTATCTGCCATAATCAGGAAGACAGTGCCCCAGCACCACAAGCATGGCGTTGCTGTGAATGCTTGGAGAGGTCTACAAAGTGTCAAAGCAGCAGCAGCAAGGCCAGCAGCAACAGAAGAGGAAAAAAACATCTCTAAAAAGAAATCAACACTTTGTGAACCCTTCAATATCCAAGATTTTGTTGGGGGTAGGGGGGGGGGGGTGGGGGGAACTGACTCCTGGGTTGACCCAATTATTCTTAAGCGACTACTAAGAACTACATACTCAGCTACTCTACAACATGCATCAACGTTTGCAATGTCACACACTGTACCATATGAGTAAATATGTGTCTGCAATGTGTTGCTATTAGTATTACGCGCTGTACCACGTCATCTGTAAGGTCTTCAGGCCTGAATTCCATTTCTTTACTGTCTGTTTACAACACATTATTATTACTGTTTACAACACATTATTATTACACCACAAGTGTGGAACTTCCTCTAGGGAAGATAAACTGATGCAATCCAACATCACGCAACTGCCCCATAAAATGCAAGAAATCAGTGAGAAATATACAGACAGAAGACAACATCTGAACACAAACTTCAACAACGCACATGGAGAGAAATGAATGATTACAAATAAAACACTTCCACCACTGGATTTATATTTAAATCAGTGCAGTAACACAACTCAGTTCACCATGAAAATGAGCAAAAGTGGTCTCAAGACATAGGCAGGCTATAGTCAGGGGCCATTTGCAGGGACAATGCGAAGACAAGTGTTTTTAGACAGAAAATGGTCTCAAACAAAGAATGGTCTTTCATCCAGGTGGATTAACTGCATAAGGATTTTTTCCATGGTTTTAGCCAAGAGCAATTTAGACTATATCTTTGTGAAGACAGGCTCTACCAAGACAAAGACTGGTGCCAACTTACCAGGCTTTCACTCAGTTCCTCTGCTTTTTCATTTGCGCTACCTGCCCGCTTTCGCTATATCACATGCACAACAAAAAATTAAGCCATTCAACAAAGCACAAGGGGAAATAAAAAGCAAACAAGGGGAATAAGCAGTATTGATCATAATACAACTGAATGCACATCAAAGTAAAAAAGCCCAACGTCTAATCATGTGATGGAAATGAAACCACAAAACTACGGGGGCAAAAAAAAAGAGAAAAAAAAGAAAGAAAAGAGGCAAACAATGTATTGCTTTGCACAAAGCATTCAACGAAAAAGAACCTCCCTTTTTTCTGGCACAGTCATATCTCAAAGAAAGCAAGTGACCAAAAAAATATTTAAAATAAATAAACCCAACAAACAAAGCCACCGCAACAATTCAAAGATTTCTCAAAGAGACCCAAAATAACTTCTGCTTTTTGTTTCTCCACAGAAGTTACAGTTTTTGTTGAAGATAAACAGTCACGATGAAAGAAAACTGAATCAAAAGAACCACTCAGGGAAACTGTGCAAAAGCAAACTATCAACATGACAGTTATAAAACTAAACGAAACAACACCACATCAAACATTTTACAAAATAAATCAAAGCCCTTCATCAACCTGAAAATCAAGTGCACACACACACACACACACACACACACACACACACACACACACACACACACACTCACGCACACACACAAATGAACCTGCTGTTTCTGCTGTCACAAAACTGACCCAGTTCCTACCATAAGTGCAGGACACATGACATACACTTTGCAAACATAAACTGAAGCATAACAACAACAGACCTAATATAGATACACATATACTGTACAGAGAACGGGCAGCCAGAGAGAGGGGAGAGCATCCTTACCTTGCCCTCCTTGCGGTCATGGCCAGCCACCTGACCCGTGGCTATGCGGATTTTGTCAGGATGCACTGCAAGGCTAGGGACAAACAGGTCCGTCTGTCAGTCAACTCCTTAGGAATTTCACCACACCACGGCCACGTTAAAATGCTGTTATGTGCTGCATAGCTGTGTGGGGGTTTTCACTACACCACGGCCACATTAAAACATAGTTATGTGTGGCACAGTTATGTGGGGGTTTTCACCACACCACGGCCACATTAAAACATAGTTATGTGTGGCACAGTTATGTGGGGGTTTTCACCACACCACGGCCACATTAAAACATAGTTATGTGTGGCACAGTTATGTGTGGGTTTTCACCACACCATGGCCACATTAAAACATAGTTATGTGTGGCACAGTTATGTGTGGGTTTTCACCACACCACGGCCACATTAAAACATAGTTATGTGTGGCACAGTTATGTGGGGGTTTGCACTACACCACGGCCACATTAAAACATAGTTATGTGTGGCACAGTTATGTGGGGGTTTGCACTACACCATGGCCACATTAAAACACAGTTATGTGTGGCACAGTTATGTGGGGTTTTTCACCACACCACAGCCACATTAAAATGTTGTTATGTGCTGCACAGTTATGTGGGGGATTTCACCACACCACGGCCACATTAAAACAGTTATGTGTGGCACAGTTATGTGTGGGGTTTCACCACACAAAGGTGGTATTAAAACGTTATGTGCTGCCTGGTTATGTGAAGACTATCTTCAGACAGCACAAGCCCCTTGCATCACAGAATACATACCCAGAAATGGAGATATTCTCTGAAGACAGTGTGTGGCTGTCCATCTAACAGGGTAGAAAAGAAATGGCCACACACACCACCCTCTCACCCTTTGGAATGCATCTGTCCATGCGACAGGGTAGTAAAGAAATGGCCACACACACCACCCTCTCACCCTTTGGAATGCATCTGTCAGTGTACAAGTGCGTGTGCTGGGTGACTCCCAGAACGTTCCACTGGAGGCCGTTACAACAGATTTTCATTGCTCTTACTTCTCAGCCACCTAGCTGTCAATATCCAGTGGAATCCCCCATCATCAAAACCACTTCCATTTGACAGAAATTTCTTCTGAAACAACTAAATTATACAGGAAGAGTGTCTGTGCATTACTTGTTATTCAACTGTTTTTGTACTCGGCATAATTTCACCTTTCAGGGGTTAGGGCTAATGTGGCTCTACAACTAATGCATTTCAAAAATCCACGGTCAAATTTCCAAAGGTCAACCATCAAATTCTATCTGCTAACAAACAAGGAAGGGAAGAGGACAGCTACTGCTAGCCATGCCAGAGTCTGACCCAAACTCCAAGCACCGGTTTACGACATCCTTCCTTCAACCACTGCCGTATTTAGTTATGCCATAGGGTCCAGAAAACTGTCAGCTAACGAGCAGTTTTTTGTTGCCGGGTGCTCAAACAGTAGTAAGTTTGTTACAAACAACTCAAATAAAGCAAGGCGTGTCATTTATAGCCACCAACAAAGTTTACACCAGCACAAATAAAACCACAATTATTTGAATTGAGATGGAATTCTATTTATTTTACCCGGGGTGGATGCGTCTCATGTTTACATTCGTGCTTTGGTGCTAGTTTGCTTCTACAGTCCTATTAGTACCGGAACCCGTTCAGAGGGCGCTGACTGCGTCGCTGGACAGCTGCACGGAAATAAAGAGTTAAAAGAGTGCCCCTTCAGTGGCGTAACTAAATCTGGCAGCGTTTGGAGGAAGGTGCCAGAAAGCAATGCTCGGAGTGTGAGTCTGACCCTGCATCTCTCACATCTCAAGCATTCTACTTGAAACACAACCAATGGGCCTAACAAATCCCCAAGGGAAGCAATTTGCTGCTCACCACTTGACATCGTCATTGTGACCCAGATAATGGCGCTGCGTCTGCTCCTCCGCATTGTAAAGAACCACCACTGCAGCCGTGAAGTAGATGATCTCCCCTGTGGGAAGGTAGTAGAGGTTGGACCGGCAGTCTCGGCCACGATAGCCATAGCTAGTTCTCAGTGAAGGAACGAACTGAAGTTTGTGAGCTAGCACAGTCTGAATGTCCTTAAACATCCCCCTCTGTCAAGGTCTGTACTACTACTGCAATAAGCAACTCTGAAATCAGGTAATCAGACATTAAAAAAAGAAAAGAAAAAAAAGGGAATTTTCTAGCTTTTGGATCTATTTTCCAGTGTCATTTGTTTTTATGGCAATTTCATTTCCGGGCACCTTGGTCTTTTAAGATGCTTTCGGTCTTCTTCAGAATCCACCAGTTTATCAAAAAATGAAATAATCAGAGACCACTCTTTTGGGTGTGTGCCTGTTTGTGGTTAGCTATTCAAAATTACAGCCACTACAGTGCTGTTAACTATAAAATTCTGGTTGTATTGTACTAACATTTAGTACCAAATTCTCATTCATTTTGTTTTACCTCTATACTGAAAGCTGTATTTATAAACAGAGAAGATACAATATCTGTCTCTGGATTTGCCTTTTTTTATATGTGCAAAAACAGAAAGAGTTTCTGCAGAAGCAGACCCCCCCCCCCCCCACCCCCCCAAAAAAAAGAGAAAAAAAAAAAAAAAATGATAACAAAATAATCCCCCCTTCTTCTCCAAAAAAAGAAAAAAAGAAAAGACAGACTACCCAAAGCCACCAACTAAAGAGGCAAAATGTATGTCAGCAGGAAGGATACACCCATTCCAACTGCAGTTTTTCCGACGGCAGTTCTCCTGGTTTAGCGATGTTGTAGTCTGTGACAGAGGAGGGCGCGTACAGGTTGACTGCTCTCCCCTTGAGGTAGATCTTCAGTGAAGCCTCTTCTGCAGGCACAGACACCAAGATCAGGGTAAGTCAAAAACAGCCTTTTTCCTAAGCTACAGCCGTTACATTTTGGTTCCTTAAAATGAAGAAATTATCAGTTTTGTGTATATATATGTAATTCCACATTCTCAACAAATCAATATCATTTTTTTCCAAAGGCATAAAAGACAACAAACCCATATCACATACATTTAGTAGGTTTAGGAATTTCCAGTAAGCAAAGAACACAAATGTGCACATAATTATAAGTAAGAACAACAACAGCAAATGAAAAGCAAACAAAAAACAAAAAGGGCAGGGAATGCTAGATACAAAAATGCCATGAAAACAGACTGATTTGTATCAACTTCATGATTTGTACCCTGGTACATGGGAGAAAGCAGGAGCAGGCATTCTACTGGGTGACTATGTATAATGTGTTGACATTCTATATTTATGTATCCACATAATGGAAGCACATAAAAGTGTAAATTTCAATTTAGGCTCCAACTGTTAAAAGAATCACAAGCAAGAAAAGTGGGTGTGCATCACGACAAAACCGTGTCACACTGTATCCCACCCCCACCCCAAAAAAAAGGAAACAACATTTTATTTTTTTAAAGCTCTCCCACACCAAAAAAAAATAAAAAAAAGAAAGAAAGAAAGAAGGGGCACTGGTGGGGACTAAAAGAGAGTGACTAGAGGAAGAAATTAATAATATAAAAAAGTTTTTAAAAAGGATGTAAACCCCTCTTCAAATAAGAGTAAAGTAATAGCAATACCACACATGCACATGCAAGTGCACACACAGGCGCACACACACACACACATGCACACACACCTGTTAATTATAACTGAGAAAAGGTAAACAACAATAGCAGAGAAGAGGAGAAAGAGTAGTAAAAAGGTGTAGAACAATTAACCTTAACAATGACCCAAAACAAATCATTCAAAACACAAAACATGCAATTTATCCTCAATCAAAATGTCTCCCGTAAATTTAAATAATAAAAATCATAAAACCTGCTTTTTGCATGACCAGGACATGCAAAGTTTGAATCCAAGTGGATCTGATCATAAATCTGATCATAGTGAGACAATACTACATTTAGTTTGACATTTTTGACACCACTGTGACCATGACATTTTGTCAAAGGACACCAAAACTAGTAAGACAGACCTAAGACAAACAAAAACAAAATGACTCATGACAGACCTAAGATAAGACAAACGGAAACAAAATGACTCATGACAGACCTAAGATAAGACAGAAACAAAATGACTTGATCAAACAATGCCCAAACAAGGTCACTTACCATGTGCTAGAAATGGTGCCACAGAAAAGAAAACAGGAGTAAGGGGGCAATGTGGAACACAGACCGGAACACAAAGCAAGCAAACTATGTAATACACTGGCTGTATTGTATAAAGTAAGCACATGCCCACCCAAACCACAACAACCAATGATTTAAAGGTCCTTTAAATCAGGATATCTGTTCAACAACTGGAACAAGAATGATGGGATACACATGGCACATACTGATGCTATGAACAACCAAGTCCCACTGCACAAAAACATGAAAATAAAAGCGTGTGTTGGGCAGAATTATCTCCACTTGACCTTAGGTCTTACGTGAACTGTCAGCGTCAACTTCCAAAGGAACTGACAATTACTGAACACACAGACAGAAAGACAGACACACATGCACAGACAGACACACAAACCTCCTTCTCCCCACAGATACCCCCTCCCCCCCCTCCACACACACACACAAAGCGCAGACATACTTTTAGCTCTTTGTTGATCTGTTCATCACCACTGCTTGGCACATTACTATATTCACATGCACAGAACTTAAAAAACACATTTATTCTAACTTCACTGCCTCAGAACTGAAATTAATTACACAACAGCATGAAGACAGAAAAGACACTGACATTGTCTTTTTCTGCTGTTGTTGTTTCTCTTTAAATACCACAATAAAAATGTCACAAAATCAAGAAGAAAAAACAACCACCAACAAACCAACCAAAAACAACAAAATGAAGCACACACACACACCAAAACAGAATAAGAATAGATTACCTGGGCTCCATACCGGTTCTTTGGAGCTGAAAATACACACACACAGAATGAAAATGTGCAAGTTGCTCCATCATATAGCACAACATTATCACATGCATGTTACTGGTGTCTGTGTCTGCAGCTGTTACTTGTGTTTGCAGTTGTTGCTGGTGTCTATCTGTGCATCTGCAGTTGATACTGGTGTCTATCTGTGTGTCTGCAGTTGTTACTGTCTCTGTGTCTGCAGTTGTTACTGGTGTCTGTCTGTGTCTGCAGTTGTTACTTTGTTACTGGTGTCTGTCTGCAGTTGTTACTTTGTCTGTGTCTGCAGTTGTTACTGGTGTCTGTCTGTGTCTGCAGTTGTTACTTTGTATCTGCAGTTGTTACTGGTGTCTGTGTCTGCAGTTGCTACTTTGTCTGTGTCTGCAGTTGCTACTGGTGTCTGCAGCTTAAGGGGGTAGACATCACAGGGAAGCTAGCAGACTGATTTTAGGGGCCAGCAGAGAGGGAGAGAGAGAGAGGGGGTGTTTCTTTCTATTAATAGCCAATTACTTCCACAGACCCCCTAAGCCCATTTTCTTACACATGAAACAAGTGGACAACGTTTTGCTAAGAATGTGCGAGTCTGTGTGCATGAGTGTGTGGGGCATATGCCTAGGTGTGTGTGTGTGTGTGTGTGTGTGTGTGTGTGTGTGTGTGTGTGTGTGTGTGTGAGAGAGAGAGAGAGAGAGAGAGAGAGAGAGAGAGAGAGAGAGAGAGAGAGAGAGAGAGAGAGAGAGAGAGAGAGAGAGAGATTCCCCCTCATTATTATGGATTCTGGAGAACTATGACACAGGCTAAGGAGACACACATAGACATATGATGATACTGATGCATGCCAAGCAGTCTGATGCTGATTATACAGAAGAGGTTTCAGAACATGTGACCTGAGCTCACATACTTACTTCCCTTGATAATTCATACAGTTCACTGTTGGGGTGAGGAGGGGGGAGGGAGGGATATGGGAGGGATATGGGAGGGAGGGGGGTGTAGGGGGAGAGAAAGAAAAAAGAGGAGAAAATGCCCTACATCATCAAAATGCATTTTTATTTTTACACAGAAAAGCAGATCAGCAGTATTCAGAGACTCAAAGGTTGTGGTCAAAAACTGTAATGTAAAAGTAAATGTGCAAAAAAAATCATAATTATCATATGATAATGTTAATTAAACACCAGTAATATTTGTGTTTACACACACAGGAGTGAAAATATACAACATGGATACATCTGATCAAAAAGACACTTAAGAATAAAATGACAGTAGATACAGCTCAGTTCCATATACAGGGAGAAACCACTGATACATTTCTCAGGACCATATATTATTATATATCTTGTATGGAGAGACAAAATTATACTAAAAAACTCAAGTCAAGCTGGTAGTTGGTTAATTTAATACAAATAAAAGACTACAGTCCTCGGCAGGGTCTAAATTGCACACAAGCATATAATACTGTCTACCCATTTCAAGTAAACTGCATAATTTACTCAGAGCAATAAGGGATTTATCCACAATAAAAAAATTAAAAAAATTAATGTACTGCACACTAAGCACAGTAAATAACTAATATGTAAAAAAAAAACTAATAGTTTGACTATTATACAATTGTAATGATGGAAAACACTTTACATTAAGTGACGGACATCACAGTTATAACTTCTCACTAACAAAAATGTAAGACACACATGACCAAGAAGTACAACAAAGACAGAATTTCAAGAAGAATTTTATGGTAAAGGAGTTCACCTTAAATGACCAGCCTTCTCAACACAGGTGTCACCCAACAGATAAATAAGATCATAATAAAAACTTAAAATCAAGATTTTATTTCCATTGCTCCTTTGACTTTTAAATTCCAATTTTAAACTTGCTGTTTTGTGCACAGTGCGTAACAGGACAACGCTGACAAGTTGGCTATGTTGCGTGTATCGGGCATGTATGCTGCCAGCTCATGTCAGCTGAGAAACAAATAATTTTTATTGGTCTTTGGTTTGGTTTGTCGCCCCGGACTTTCTGACAACAATCTGCCATCTTGCCGTCGTAAATGTCTGTGCAATTATCATTTTTTGTCTGCAGGTAACACTCAAATAAGCATACTGCTTTTGTGTTTTTGATACTTATTTGTTGAACTTATGATGAAGATGAATCAATAAAAATTTGCTATAGCAAATGACATAACTGTTGTTTTTTGTGATGCCCAGTCAACGGTAAGAGTCAGATCAGGACCAGAGATGGAGGACCACAGAACTACAGGCAGCCGTCATGCCAGCTGTGAGACCTGACCGTGTTCAACACCACAGCAGTCCCATCACCCACGGAAGCCTCAGCTTGTAAACAGAAAATAAAATGAACCTGACAGTTTAAACCAGATTAAAACAAAACAAAAAATCCTTGGTTTCCATTTTTCGCCTGATCTCTTCTGCCGGTTGTGGACAGATTGGGCTTCTTGGACACTCCATGTTTGAGAAGGCCAGCTCCTTCCTTTACAGGAGTTCAAATTTACAACTGCATGCCTGCCTTTGTTTTACCACTAAAACCCAAACAGCTCAAAAACACAGTCACACTTGTGAATATTACTCATGTTAAAAATTAAAGGAAGTCCTCATCCCAGCAACCAAACACTTTAAATATTAAAAGTGGACATGTCCCCAAAAGACCAGCCATCAACACCACAAAATAAATATTCCAACTTAGAGTTGTTTTCCCCCCAAACGCCTTTAAAACCAAGCTTTTAAAATGAACCACAAGGCACAACCTCCCAACTGACTAGCAACAACAGAGGGGATAAGCTATGTTAGATGAAGGAAGATTTTACTCTCACAAAACAAAGGAACTAAATTTTAAAAGATATATGTATCTATTATTCTATGTGTCATATAATGATGTATACAGTACACTGCACTAAAAATCTAAACTCAACTGGGAAAACAAGTACGTGTACTCACTTGGCTATTCACTAATAATATAAATTCTATGCTATAGTATAAGCATCAAAGTAAGTGCACACAATATGGTCAACAACATTACAGCCACTGATTACTGAAACAAGTTTAACAGATGAATCAGAATTGATCAACAGCTGCTTATCTTCTTTTTGGTGAACTTCACCAATGCTTAAAATTCCAAGATCTGATAAAAATCAGATTACCGCAAAACATTTAAAGGAAAAATATACTGCAACTGTCTGCAACTTAAAAGATAGCTTTTAATTCCATAGTTATACAATTAGCTATCAAAGCCCTAAAACAGAATAAAACTGAAACTGCACACTTCATGTGTCACACCAAGAATTACCAGTAAGAAGTCTCACCCACAACTCAAAACAAAAAACCAAACTAAACAAACCAAACTCAATCAGCTGCTTTAAAGCGAACCCTGCTCATTCTCTGTGGAAAGAGTGGGTAAACGGGCTGGCCAGAGAGGGCCGAGAGTGAGTCTAGTGACTAGACGATGGACATTACCCTCTGATGCTGGGAAACCTGGCCAACAAGTTTCCGTGAGATATGCTACGTCTAGAGAAGTTGGGAGGGGAAGAAAAAAAACAATCAAATCAATTATTACACAAAGAAATGCAAACACATATATATATATAATACAACATCTGCACAAAATGCACATATGCATACTTTACACAGTCTAGTGCTTAACAAGACAAACATGCAAGTGATACTAACCACAAGACAAATGATGCAATCATAAACAGTCAAGATCAGTTTCTCTGCCTTGTGACATAACAAATCATGTTACTTTTCTGTGTTCTGTCTGACAGTCAGTGTTAAACCCACTTACTTATTAAACTATACAAAATTCAGACTGATTTTGTTGTTAAAGTCAGTCTGTGCTTCCATTCAACTGACTGGAATGTCTGTCTTACAGAGATACTGATCCAACTTCCACAACCTGTGCAACTATATACACACACACATATAACCTAAGAAAATCACTGTGAATCACTGTGAGGAAAAGTAACACTGCCAACATGATTCACAACAATTCATACCCCCCTTACCCCCCCCCCCCCCCCCCCATCACACACAAATTGCCGAATGACAGATCTGTCCCAGCATCCTGCTGCAGTTGGCCATAACGGTGCCTTGCTGGGCAGGAACCACAGTATGATACAGTATGATTAGCCTAATGGAGCCAGCACAACCCAGTGATAACAACACAGGTTGAGGTCAGGTGACCCTGACAGACTGATGAGAAGAGCAGGGTAATGTGAAGGTGAAGAGGCAAGGGTCAGCGATGATGTTCTTATTCCAGGGAAAGGCCACAATAATTTTTTTTTAAAGTAAAACAATACAGGGGGAAAAAAACAACTAAACTCGAAAACACGCCATAGCAACAAAACAGAAATGAGAAAAGTTACAAGAACAATACGCCTGCACCACTAACAAATGAAGAAATACAGAAGAAAAAAACCCCACTAAGAGTAAGACATCTTTTGTCATTTGCAGTGAAAAAATGGAGGGGAAGGGAAAAAGAAGGTAGAAGAAATAGAAGAGAAAAAAGAAGTTGAACTGGAAAGACAAAGCTCAAGCTTAAAATACATCCCACAGTACAGCGTGAGACCATTTTTGAGCCAAAGAGGTGAGGTTGTGTGCAGGCTTTCGTGAATTCCATGAATACTAATCACACAGAATTTCCAGTAATGGTAATGACTACACACCTTTCTCACATTAATAACCACACACCTTCCTCACACTCATGACCACACACCTTCCTCACATTAATGACCACACACCTTTCTGACATTAATGACCACACACCTTCCTCACACCAATGACCACACACCTTTCTCACACACAACTCTGGTTCCAGCTGACAGGTTTGCCTGTACAGGCCATATGATAGTTAACCTGAACTTTTGTAGAGAAGAGGTGACAGTAAGAGTGACCCAGTGCTGTATCACCATACACTCTGAGGTATTCACCCTTCAGAGACATCAGAGGTACATATCCCTGATTGGCTCATAGTGTGGTCTGTCTGGCGGACAACCACAGACTATATATGCACACAGCAAGCCACATCTGCCGGGCTGGCCTTGTGGGACTATGGGGCTCAAGGCCATCAGCCTGAAGCTACACAGGTTGACGCAAACATCAGAATGACTCAAACTGTGGCCCCAGCTTACACTGACACATGAAACATCTGCATGACTGATTGTTGTAATACTGCCTCACCATCCCCAACTTAACACAGACACAAACAGCTGCATCGCTCGAATTGTGGGACTGCGTCAACATCCCCAACTTGCAAAGACACAAATATATGCATCAGTGCATGACTCAAATTGTGGAACTACAGTCAACAAAGCAACAAACATCAGCATACTAAGTAAATACTAGACTGTGGTCAACAACCTCCGAGTTTCTCTGTGACAAACACACACCACCATGACTAGGTTATGGGACTGTGGTCAATAACCTCTGAGTTTTCACTGTGACAAACACACACCACCATCACTAGGTTATGGGACTGTGGTCAATAACCTCTGAGTTTTCACTGTGACAAACACACACCACCATGACTAGGTTATGTGACTGTGGTCAACAACATCTGAGTTTTCACTGTGACAAACACACGCCACCATGACTAGATTATGGGACTGTGGTCAATAACCTCTGAGTTTTCACTGTGACAAACACACACCACCATCACTAGGTTATGGGACTGTGGTCAATAACCTCTGAGTTTTCACTGTGACAAACACACACCACCATGACTAGGTTATGTGACTGTGGTCAACAACGTCTGAGTTTTCACTGTGACAAACACATCAACATGACTTGGTTATGGGACAGTGGTCAACAACCCCAAACAGTAGCTTTAAACATCAGCATGATAGTTACTGGACTATGGTCAACAGTCTAAGCTGTGGTTACGCGCGCGCGCACACACACACACACACACACATATTAAAACACCAGCACACATACTGTATGAGCTGCCACTGACATTTTCTCTGGTGAATTATTTCTCAGGGCTTCAGTTCTGCAAGCAAGCACCACAAACTATTCATCATGTGGCATTTGCAAATGACAGTACTGATATTAATGCACTCTAATTTGGGAGAATATTGCTAATGTTAAAGCAGTGTGCAGTACCTCTCAGTGTGTACATGTGTTGTTAGTGTGGTGTGGTGTGGTGTGGTGTGTGTGTGTGTGTGTGTGTGTGCGCATGCGTATGTATGTGTGTGTGTGCATGCATTGGTTTCTATGAGTGTGTGCATGCATGTACCTGTACATGTATGTGTGTGTGTGTGTGTGTGTGTGTGTGTGTGTGTGTGTGTGTGTGTGTGTGTGTGTGTGTGTGTGTGTATGTGTGTGTGTGCATATACTGGTGTCAGTCTATGAGTGTGTGCATGCATGCATGTACATGTGTGTGTGTGTGGTGTACGCGTGTGTGTGGGTCTGTATGCATGTATTGACACATATCTCTGTGTGTGTGTGTGTGTGTGTGTTTGTGTGTGTGCGACTGCCGCATGCGTGCGTGCGTGCGTGCGTGCGTGCGTGTGTGTGTGTGTGTGTGAGTGCGTGCGCGTGAGCCCGCACGTTGACGTGAGAGTGGACTACCCCCCCCCCCCCCCCAATCTAACGACAAAGCACCCCGGTAGAGGCCATCACGTAGCCGCAACAGCCACACACAGGTCACGTGCACAGCCAGGCTTTGGGGTGTTTCCCCTCCAACAACTCACGACAATGAACGGTCATCCATCATGCCCCCACCTGGCCTAAAAAACACGCCCTCCTAAACAGCCACTAACACCGCAACTACAGACCTGTCGCACGGAAACCAGTCACTGGGTTTCGCACCAAGGCAGCCCCAACGCCTGGGCGGTTTGCAACATGGGAAGCCGACACAACCGCTACGGTAGCCGGATTGGTCTAGTCGGATACCCCAAAGTAGTTAATACACAGCACCCACTTTCCTGTCTAAAATTGGTTGTCCTTTCTTTCCTTCTTTCTCCCTTTCTTTTCATTATACTACTTTACAGGACTCTGCAGACCCCCAAAAGTGCAGCAAAATCACCGAGCAGTTTTCTGCTCATTGGAAGGTGGCTGCCTAACACACGGATGAAGAAGAAGAAGGCTCAAAGTGATCCGGACAAGCAGGCCGAGTGTTTTCCGCTGAACTGAGACCAGTACATGCCGACACGCCCTTCTGTTCCCTGGACTGACACCTACATTACAGCCATCTGATGTAACTTAGAACATAATAAAAAGGCCCTCAAATCCAGTTCTGTCATTTAAATTAGTCCAGCATTTTTATGCACTTGTTTTTCATCACCTCTTTCAAGTCGACAGCCCCACTTCCACTTGCAGGAAACCGTGTCCGGCACCAATTCCCGTGACTTAATCTATCAGTAGGCTACAGCGTCAAATAAAAGCAGTACAGCTTGTTGCACACAAGCCCAGTCACAGGAACAGACTGAAGAGACACATGCACTTTCAACCAGACACAAGTTCATTACCGTGACATCCTGAGCGAGGCTGATGATGACTGCTATGATCAGACCGAGAGACAGAGACGACAATCACACCAACAATGCGCCGGCCACTGTCCGCGCCAAGTGGGACGAGGAGGCGGCAGGAATGTGAAGCATGTGAAAACTATAGGCTAGCTGCCAGCCGGCACGGGCAAGCCGCGTCGGTCAGCTGCCCACAGCTCTTACATCACTGATGAGTGAGATGGGCGGGAGGACGCGGGCGGGGGAGAGAGAGGGGAGGGGGAGGGGGCGAGACTGATTACACTTTATTTCTCCTCGGTGATGTCTGCCCGACATCTGAGGACATTAAGTCCCGCATCATCATCTCAACCGTGAAGATATTAACACAAAGGCCGATCGACTCACGTATCTGCCATTGCTACAGTTACTGCTGGTAATCAAGATCTTACAGGGCTGGTTCGTTTCTGCTTAGCTGTGTTTTCTCATTACATCTTTAAGTCTGTCTTCCCATTCATAGTCAAATATATAAAGGCACAAACGAATCGAATAATAATAATGCACATAAAAAGAGGACAATGACTGCAATGGAAATG
>OY757543.1:2341491-2357336 GCA_963584105.1 Alviniconcha strummeri
GGTGTGTGTGTGTGTTGGAATCACCGGGGTGGAACCAGGAACGGCGCACCGTGGCTGGGATCACCGGGATGGAACCAGGAACGGCCCACCGTGGCTGGAATCATGCACCGGGATGGAACCAAGGAACGGCGCACCGTGGCTGGGATCACCGGGGTGGAACCAAGGAACGGCGCACCGTGGCTGGAACGGCAAGAGAGAGACCCGAGCCACGCGCGGCACAAAGCCGCTAAGCGGTTCAGCGTCCACCGCTACTCCCTCGTTAGCAGCCCCTTAACCCCCCTCCTTGTTAAACCCTCCCCCTCCATCCCTTCCCTGCCTGCACTGACCGCTAGGGCAGAGGTGTTACTGCACCGCCAGACTGCTGCATGCTCACTCAGCACTATTCCGCCGTCTCGCAGCCTAGCCACGCTTGCACTGGCCGTATCAGGGGTGACCCCCCCCCCCCCCCACCCCACCCCGGAGTCTCCACATGACGGCGTGTGTGACGAGCACGTACACAACACACACACACTCTCTGTGTCACACACACACACACACTCTCTGTGTCCCACACACACACACACTCTCTGTGTCACACACACACACACACACACACACACACACACACACAACACACACACACACACACACACACACACTCTGTCTCACACACACACACACACACAACACACACTCTAGTCTCTATGTCACACACACACACACACACACACACACACACACACACACACTCTCTCCCCCCACGCCCCTCCTCCCCCCCCCCCCCACACTCACGCACACACCCACACAATGACAGCGCATCGAAAATTTATAGCACCCCACTGAAAAACAAACCTGCAAAAAAGAAATGACGTATGAAGGCACTTCACGCAGTCACTAAATAAATTTCAGTTGACTGCATATATAACACCTGAGCCAGGTGGGCTGTCGGAAATTAAGTCCCGTGAAAGCCGATTATGCTGACATTGACAGCTGTTGTCACAAGGCTTCAGTGACTCATCGAATGTGGCCACACATGCCCCCCCCCCCCCCCAACCTCATTGCTGACGCTGGAGAGACTGTGAAGTGCACATTGTGTGCACAGGCATGGTGTGAATGAGTTAAAGGGAACGGAAGCGAAGCCACAACCCAGTCACAGGCCCTGTGGTTTCAAGGTCTTACTGAACTTTCTGCCCTCGGGGACCCACACAGCATCGACAGGAACGAAAAGAATGGAAGAGAAGACACAGTAGGTCTTCGCTCCGGAGTCCTGAGGTGATGCGCATGAATGATGGAGGTGATGATCATGAATAATAATCCTGAATGTAGAGGTGATGATCATGAATGACTGAGGTGGCAATCTTGAATGATGATCATGAATGGTGGAGGTGATGATCATGAATGAGGTGATGATCATGGATAATAATCATGAATGGTGGAGGTGATCATCATGAATGATGGAGGTGATGATTATGAATGACAGACATGAATGATGGAGATGATGATCATGAATGATAATCATGAATGGAGGAGGTGACGGTCAGAATGATGGAGGTGATAATCATGAGTGATGGAGGTGATGTCATGAATAATGGAGGTTATGATCACGAGTGATGGAGTGATGAGCATGAGTGATGGAGTGATGAGGTGATGATCATGAGTGATGGGGGTGACGATCATGAGTAATGGAGGTTGATGATCATGAGTGATGGAGTGATGAGGTGATGATCACGAGTGATGGAGGTGATGATCACGAGTGATGGAGGTGACGATCATGAGTGATGGAGTGATGATCATGATGATGGAGTGTTGATCACGAGTGATGGAGGTGATGATCATGAGTGATGGAGGTGATCATGAGTGATGATCATGATTATAGAGTGATGATCATGAGTGATGATCATGAGTGATGGAGGTGATGATCACGAGTGATGAGGTGATGATCATGAATGATGGAGTGATGAGGTGATGATCAGGAGTGATGATCATGAGTGATGGAGGTGATGATCACGAGTGATGAAGGTGATGATCATGAATGATTGGAGTGATGAGGTGATGATAGAGTGATGAGGTTATGATCATGAATGATGGAGTGATGAGCATGATTTATCATGAATGATGGAGGTGGTGATCACGAGTAATGGAGGTGATGATCATGAATGGAGCTGCACGCCGAGGTCTAGCTAGAACGGGGCGGACAGGTGACAACAGTCTCTACCTTCACCATTACAGTGTACCCCCCCCCCCCCCCACCCCACCCCCACCCACACTCCGTCTAACAAGACACACTGTGGTCTGACGATGCAGCGGTCTGCGAAGTTTGATTGAAGCACACCAAAGCGCCAGAACCTGCATAATTAACTCCACCCAAGCCCGGCCAACGAAGCCCAACGACACGCACAAAGCGGCCGACGCTGGACTGTGCTGTGTTACAGGCAGCGACTGCAGCACATAGGTAGCGACTTACGCTCACTGTCTGGCACTAAGCAAACCGACGCGAAACACGTCAGTAGTTTAGCGCTCCACTGTGAGAAGTGTCAACCCACGGGCGCGGAACATGCCCGAGTTTTGTCCTCCCTCGTCTGGCAGGCAGGTCGGGTTCCATCGGGCGCAGGCAGTGGAGTCAGCGCTCCGTAACAGAACGCCGTTGGGGCGAGACCGCGTGACGAGGGTCTGTCTGCAGGGGCTCAAAGCCGCCTAGTGTTTCATAATCGATTCCTTGTCAGCCGGTTTGGCCTAGCGGTAAGGCGTTAGGCTGGTAAGCGGAAGGACCTCGGTTCGAACCGCTTCGGCTCTTTCTCTTCAAAAACTGAAAAAGGTTGTGGTTTGTGGACACTGTCTTTGACTTTGTCCATCATTTCCTACTGAAACATTGAAAAGGCTCTCGTTCCTGCCCATCTTAATGCAGGAGTCATTCTGGTGGTGACAGTGTAGCGATAGGTATATAATCTCTCTCTCCCCCCACCTCCATACCCCCCACCCCCCAACCTTCTCCCCGTCCCTAATAAGCCTTATGTTTACTTACTATAATCGATTCCAGCTTCTGACAATAGCAGTACTAAATACTCGAATCTATCGATGGGGTACTGTATTGTGTGTGTGTGTGGAGGGAGGGAGGGAGGAAGAGGGAGGGAGGGAGGGAGAGAGAGAGAGAGAGAGAGAGAGAGAGAGAGAGAGAGAGAGAGAGAGAGAGAGAGAGAGAGAGTGTGTGTGTGTGTGTGTGTGTGTGTGTGTGTGTGTGTGTGTTGCATACCAAGGGAGGGCAAAACTCGCACTCGTTGTAAAACAGAAACCCACCATGAGTTACTTCCCTTCATTAGCACCGCGAACGCTCATGTCACAAGATTTTCTGTGGTTTGAACCGTGTTTTGCACAAGAGCGTTCCAGTCACACAATTAAAGACAATGTCAAAATCACACAATAAAAACAACAGCAGAAAAAAAGAAAAGAAAAAAAGAGAAGACTTCCTCCTCACTCCACACAAGCAGGAATAGTGTAAAGCCATGTGTTGCGGCAAATTATTAACGTTTCCATGGTTTCTGTGGACGTTTACTTAACGTTTTCAAATCATTTGAAAAATGCTTTAAAAACTCGTTACATTTTGATCATGCGCGCACGCAAATACATATATATTATTATAATTATAAAAAATAAAAATAATCTCCGGGCACTCCGGTTTTGCCCCCCCTTTAATGTCTGTCTAGAAAGCAAGAATCCCGGTGCCTGACGGTAGATTGGTCAGTGAAGGACCTCACGATGTGAGGCCAAGAAATTCTACCATTCTCAACTTTGTCAGTCTTTTCTATGCACGTGTGTGTGTGTGTGTGTGTGTGTGTGTGTGTGTGTGTGTGTGTGTGTGTGTGTGTGTGTGTGTGTGTGGGTGCGTGCGTTCAATTGATCAATGATTTGTTAGTAGCAGGCACCTAGCGCTGTCGTGTTCCTCGACAGGTCAGGCAAATCGCATATGTCTTATACCATTACCGTAACATACGCACACTGTTCACTTTGTGTGTACTGCACACACGCACTTAACACGTTTCAGTTCCATACTTTGTGTGTACTGTACACACACACCTAAACACGTTTCAGTTCCATACTTTGTGTGTACTGTACACACACACCTAAACACGTTTCAGTTCCATACTTTGTGTGTACTGTGCACACACACCTAAACACGTTTCAGTTCCATACTTTGTGTGTACTGTACACACACACCTAAACACGTTTCAGTTCCATACTTTGTGTGTACTGTACACACACACCTAAACACGTTTCAGTTCCATACTTTGTGTGTACTGTACACACACACCTAAACACGTTTCAGTTCCATACTTTGTGTGTACTGTACACACACCTAAACACGTTTCAGTTCCATACTTTGTGTGTACTGTACACACACACCTAAACACGTTTCAGTTCCATACTTTGTGTGTACTGTACACACACACCTAAACACGTTTCAGTTCCATACTTTGTGTGTACTGTACACACACACTAAACACGTTCCAGTTCCATACTTTGTGTGTACTGTACACACACACCTAAACACGTTCCAGTTCCATACTTTGTGTGTACTGTACACACACACTAAACACGTTCCAGTTCCATCAGCTGAAGCTGCCGTGCAGACATGCGCGGAAAACGTCAGCAGGCGGAGCAGAAGGCGGACCCCGAACAGTGCATTGTGCTGTGCGTGCAGGTCAGGAACTCGCCAGTGTTTCCACTTTCCGCTGCATTCATTACAGACTGGGGCAGCACCACTTGGACACGCCCACCCCGGTGCCGGCCTCAGAAAGTGTACACACAAGTCGTGGCCGCCTTGCACGGTCTCTATTGTCGTGCAACAAAACGGGGTGCCGGGGTTGCCTGTACACTCAAAATAAACTTTCCCCGTGCAGCGTGTGTGTGTGTGTGTGTGTGTGTGTGTGTGTGTGTGTGTGTGTGTGTGTGTGTGTGTGTACACACACAGACGGAATGAATATCAAATGTGAACTACGTTGACATAACCAGAGTTATGTAAATTCGTTCCGTATTATGCGTGTGTGTAACGGCTGAGGGCATGGAACTGACGGGAGTGGAGTGTGCGTGCGCGCGCGCGCGTGCGTGTGTGTGTGTGTGCGTGCGAGTGTGTGTGTGCGCGCGTGCACGTGTGATTATTTACTTCCATTCAGGTTTAGCTTTGTTGTGACATATTTCTGACATGGACACCGCTTGCTCTCAAGTCTGCATGTGGTGTTACCTCTCTGACTCCGACCTCTCTTTGTCCGTCTCTGTCGCTCGCTCCTCTGTCTGCCGGACACAGTGAAGGGGACAGGGAACAGACGCCGGACACAGTGAATGGGGACAGGGAACAGACGCCGGACACAGTGAATGGGGACAGGGAACAGACGCCGGACACAGTGAAAGGAGACAGAGAACAGATACAGGAAACTATGAAGCGATACAGAGAACAGACGCCGGACACTATGAAGGGAGACAGAGAACTGACACCGGACACTTTGAAGACAGAGAACAGACGCCGGACACTACGAAGGCAGACAGAGAACAGACACTGGACACTATGAAGACAGAGAACAGACGCCGGACACTACGAAGGCAGACAGAGAAAAGACACCGGACACTATGAAGACAGAGAACAGACGCCGGACACTACAAAGGGAGACAGAGAACAGACGCCGAGTTCCCCATGTGGGTGGTGGGGGAAAAAACGCCACCCCACCTCTTCCCCTTCACTGCCTTCGTTTGTTTGAATTTCACATGCTGGCGTAACCTGCTTCACGATCCCATCATATTACCAACTGGCCACAGTGCACACACAGCTCATGTCATCTCATCTCTCTCCGTCCCTCAGTCTCTGACGTCTGCACGCCGAAACAGCCCGGCCTAGACAGCTGTTGCACATCAACAGTTAAACAGTCACTCAGCAATGATCCTTATGTCAGTTAACCTCTACATCAACAGTTAAACAGTCACTCAGCAATGATCCTTATGTCAGTTAACCTCTACATCAACAGTTAAACAGTCACTCAGTAATGATCCTTATGTCAGTTAACCTCTACATCAACAGTCAGTCACTCAGCAATGATCCTTATGTCAGTTAACCTCTACATCAACAGTTAAACAGTCACTCAGTAATGATCCTTATGTCAGTTAACCTCTACATCAACAGTTGAACAGTCACTCAGTAATGATCCTTATGTCAGTTAACCTCTACATCAACAGTGGTTCCATTTATCACAGACAGGGGTCGGCAGGCCAGAAACGGCATTGCATATAAACTTATAATATACACATGCTCAGAAAGATGGATCAATGTCGCTAGGCGCACAAATTAGAACAGCCAGATTTGATCAATGACATCACGCTCCTTCAGGTTTCTGGTCTGTGTTGAGGTACAGTCTCTTTCTGGTCTGTGTTGAGGTACAGTATCTTTCTGGTCTGTGTTGAGGTACAGTATCTTTCTGGTCTGTGTTGAGGTACAGTATCTTTCTGGTCAGTGTTGGGGTACAGTCTCTTTCTGGTCTGTGTCGAGGTATAGTATCTTTTTGGTCAGTGTTGGGGTACAGTCTCTTTCTGGTCAATGTTGGGGTACAGTCTCTTTCTGGTCTGTGTTGAGGTACAGTATATTTCTGGTCAGTGTTGGGGTACAGTCTGTTTCTGGTCTGCGCCGAGGTACATTATCTTTCTGGTCAGTGTTGGGGTACAGTCTCTTTCTGGTCTGTGTTGAGGTACAGTATATTTCTGGGCTTTGTTGAGGTACAGACTCTGGTCTGTGCTAAGGTACAATATGCTTCTGGTCTGTGCTGAGGTACAGTATCTTTTTGGTCTGTGTTGAGATACAGTATCTTTCTGATCTGTCTTGAAGTCAATATCTTTCAGGTCTTTGTCGAGGTACAGCTCTGGTCTGTGCTGAGTTACAGTATCTGGTCTGTGCTGAGTTACAGTATCTGTTTGGTCTGTGTTTAGGTACAGCATCATGGTGTATGTCGGATTGTATATATACAGATCAAGGCTCCCTGACAGAAACAGGGACTAAATGTGTTTTTACCGAACACACACACACACACACACACACACACACACACACACACACACACACACACACACACACACACACACGATGGCTGTCGTGGGCAGTTGCACAGTTATAAACTCCATGGCTGCCCAGCAGATCACCATATAACGGTGTTCAGAGTCAATTCACGGATACAGTTCTCCATATCGCCTGCATCGTCCACTCCCGGATGACTCTCCAACGTTAGGTACACGTGCAACACATGACCCACCCCAGTCAGTCCCCGTGCCTCTTCTATTGTTTCCTCTCAACCCGCTTCCTGGCTTTCTTCTTCATCGGCTAGGTACAACCCCAGCCAAAAACACACTATATGCAACATCACGTACCTCGAGCATTTATGCTTGCAGTCATGGTTCGGGTCCCAACTAAGCTGATGACACGCAAGTCCACCCAAGCCCCGCAGTGCAAGCTGTCGTCAGTAGCGCTGCAGGAACACAGCGAGCAGCAAGACTGATACAGCACAAAATAGTTGAGGGATTTGGAAGATAAGCTGCGCGCGTACGTGACGCATCAAAAACACCAAGGCAGCGTGCTGTCAGCCTATCACAGTCAGATTACGCCGACGTCGTTAGGGATAACTGTTGTCGAAATTTCAGAAGATCTGGAAAGTCGACATCTTGACGCAGTAAGAACCACCATAGGCCTATGTGCGTCTACTTTTAGCTGATCTTGTTTAATACTTTTGTGCTGGTTATGTTTTGTCCATGTTTACGGGACTCGAATCAACTTTGCTTAAACCAACATTCGAGGTGAAGGACAGACGATTTGTTCAGTCACTTCATGTTTTGTGTTTAGCTGTAACCTGCCAGACCTTCATTTTTGTCAGAACGACCGGGGTCTTTCACAGGCACTGCGATAACACAGTGGTGGAACGGATACCGAAATAAGAGCCACCACAGAAAGTTGACCGTGTAGAAGAAAACTCTCCCGCCGCTCCTGCCGGGACTCGAACCCGCGACCTTTCAATCACGAGTCTGGCGCTCTGCCATTGAGCTACTCCAGCTCAAGTGTTCAGTGATTCATGGATGTGTGGAACAATTATGACGACTGCTTGCAGCACTGTGCTTGTGTGGACTTTGATTTCATATTTTATTTTGGACGGAAAGCGTCACTGGAAACACAATGCTCGAGGTAGCTAATCTGGGTCGGGTTTTCATGGCTTTCATTGTCTGTGTGTGCGCGCGCGAGTGTGTCAGTGTGTGTGTGTGTGTGTGTGTGTGTGTGTGTGTGTGTGTGTGTGTGTGTGTGTGTGTGTGTGTGTGTGTGTGTGCGCGCGCGCGCACGTTTGAGTGTGTGTATGTGTGAGCACGCGCGCGTGTGTTTACCGGAATTGCTTGTGACAGCAGCAACATTAGGAAAAAAGATACCCCAAAAAGAAGACTGGGTGACGTTTTTCACGTGCAGGCTGGCAGAGCCATCAGGAAGTGGAGGGTCCAGGCGATAGAGACCACAGACCTTGTGACTGTGAGCTGCTGTCTGTGGCGTTAGGCCGGTTCCACTGCGTGGTACCCTGGACCTATGTAGGGCCATGGCGGTACCCTCTACGTGGCAGCCTGCCGTGCAGTCGGCAGAGCGTACGGCTGTGCATAGCAGTCATACGTAACATTCGTTAACACACTCCCTCCCTCTTTGGGTTGAACGGGCCTTGACCGTTCAGCATCTTTGTCAATAACAAATATTTATTAATAAACACTCTCCCCCTGTCCACATGTTTATTAATAAATCTTTTAATGAATAGCAGCGTTTCCCTTTACCAATATCTGAACGTCTTGTTCGCCAGGCACAGTGCAATTACATTTGCTGGAGTATGTTCGTCCAATAGAGAGAGAGAGAGACGACAGGAGACAGACAAAGGGGGGGGGGCAGAGGAGGAGGAGGAGGAGAGGAGAGGGGGGAGAGAGAGAGAGAGAGAGAGAGAGAGAGAGAGAGAGAGAGAGAGAGAGAGAGAGAGAGAGAGAGAGAGAGGACTGATTGAACAGGGTCACCTGGGGACCAAGGGGGAGGCAGACACACACACGCTTCCACATCTCGCCCACCAGCTGCATCCCCATCCAACCCAGTTTACCAGTACGATGACCCCATCCGGCATCTCCCACTGCCAATCTGTCTGTCCAGCCTGGCCTGACAGGCACGGTGGACGGACAAGAAGGCCATGCGAGGTCAAGAAATACACACAGCCTCTAATCGGGCCGCAGCCGCCCGGTCATATTTCAATTTGTTTCACATTACTCGTGTGACGGGCATATTCCTGCCCACGTGCTCACGTCTGCCGGTCCCGCTGCAGTGAGCGGCCGGTCGGGCTGACGTCGGGTCATGAACTAATTGGACGTGTCACACAGCCGCTCGTCCGGCGAGGTGAACGCCACAGGCGCTCAATACCTTCCTGGTCTCACGAGGAGCCGTGTGAGCCGGTGTGGCCTAGCGGTAAGGCGTTAGGCTGGTAAGCAGAGGGACTTCGGTTCGAATCCGCTTCGGCTCTCCTTTCTCTTCAAAAGCTGTGGTCTGTGGACACTGTCTTGTGACTTTGTCCCTCACAGTTATGAAACATGAAAATGGCTCTCACCGCTGCCCATCTTAATGCAGGAGTCATTTTGGGGTGACAGTGTAGCGATAGGTATATAATCTCCCTCACCCCCCAACTTCCACACCCCCTTCCCCCACCATCTCCCCATCCCTAATACGCCTTATGGCTTCTGTGGACGTTAAGATCATGTCTACTTACTCACGAGGAGCTTTCCGTCACCAGAGCAGTCAGAGTTGTTTCAATGGGGTCGGGATCCGAGCATCGCTTTCCGGCACCTTCCTCCTTGAAGGAAGGATGTCGTAACCCAGTGCCTGGAGTTTGGATCGAGGCACGTGGGGACTCAGTAGACGAAGCAGACGTGCAGCTTCGTCGCCATCGGAAACGATGGACAGCCAAGAACTCAGAGAACAAAGGGGCCGCTGCCCAGTGGTTAGCGTGCTGCGCTGGTGATCCGCTGCCATTATGGGTTCAAGTCCCGGGCGAGACAGAGTGAAGGAGTTTGTTCCCGTGCTACCAAGTCCCTATTTGTTCTGACTCGTCAGTACTGCTTGCCTGGCTTCCGTGTGCACAGCACGCATTAAGACGTTGCGCACGTTAAAGACCCCATGTTCACGTACTTTCGTTAAGAGACAGACCAAGGGAAAGACACAGACAACGCATAACTGTAACAGAGTAATCAACGTTGTGACCGTAACTGCTCCTAAAGGAAGAAGGAAGATCCTTATTCACTGGAACAACTAGCAATGTCAGGCGCCTGTGGTGTAAACATCACTCAGATGTGCAGCTGATGGTTTGAACTGCGGGGTGATTACCACAGGGACAGGTCACCTGACTGCCATTGTGGAAAAGGTTACCTCACTGCCAGGTTACCTCACTGCCATTGTGGGACAGGTCACCTCTGCCATTGTGGGACAGGTCACCTCACTGCCCTTGTGGGACAGGTCACCTCACTGCCATTGTGGGACAGGTCACCTCACTGCCCTTGTGGGACAGGTCACCTCACTGCCCTTGTGGGACAGGTCACCTCACTGCCATTGTGGGACAGGTTACCTGACTGCCATTGTGGGACAGGTCACCTCTGCCATTGTGGGACAGGTCACCTCACTGCCCTTGTGGGACAGGTCACCTCTGCCATTGTGGGACAGGTCACCTCACTGCCATCGTAGGGCAAGTTGAATGTACTGAGACTGGCGATCCTGTTCTCTCTGGTTGTAGTCAAGTCAAAACGAGCAAGGCGCTCTGTCATGTATTACGCACACCTCCAAGTACAATGCCCATCATCTCGTAAACAGAATTTCGCTTGGAAAACATCCAGGACTCCACCACAAGGCATTAGCCGTGTTTTAAGCAACCCTTTAATCAAATCCACGCAAACACCAACATCTCACAAAATTGTAGACGCTGTGTGCGCGGTCGCTTTGTGTGCGTGCGTGTGTCCGCGTGTGTGTGTAGGGGCGGGGGAAGGGGGGGGGGGAGGGGTAGGTCTATAAACAGATCCCCACACATTACGACCCAGTCCTACAAACTTGAAAGGTGAATGAATCATCGCGCCCAGAAGGCAGTCGTGAGTCGGTGTGTGGGAGCGTTTTGCCGAGGGTTTCATTATCTGGGGACGAGATTCGCTCACCGCCTCACTGGGTCCGGCTGAGCGTCACCGTCTTTTTAACGGCACGGGGGAAAGTGAACGGGGAAAGCACCACTGGGACAGGACACAGGAACACTCGACTCCCCGCGGCTCCAATAGCCAGTGACACATACCCTCACTCATAACGACACAGTAAAAGACGCCCT
This sequence comes from Alviniconcha strummeri, assembly GCA_963584105.1. Classification (NCBI taxonomy): domain Eukaryota; kingdom Metazoa; phylum Mollusca; class Gastropoda; family Provannidae; genus Alviniconcha; species Alviniconcha strummeri. The sequence continues at coordinate 2,352,858 of OY757543.1, forward strand.
CACTCATAAGCCAGTAAAAGACACCGTCACTACTAAAGGTACAGACAGTAAAAGACGCCTTCACTACTAAAGGTACAGCCAGTAAAAGATGCCTTCACTACTAAAGGTACAGACAGTAAAAGATGCCCTCACTACTAAAGGTACAGCCAGTAAAAGACGCCCTCACTCTATAAAATCGTCCTCTGTGTGTGTATGTGTGTACATGTGACTGGATGTGTGACTGGATGTGTGTGTGTGTGTGTGTGTGTGTGTGTGTGTGTGTGTGTGTACGTGTGACTGGATGTGTGTGTGTGTGTGTGTGTGTGTGTGTGTGTGTGTGTGTGTGTGTGTGTGTGTGTGTGTGTGTGTACGCGCGCGTGCGTGCGTGCCTACGTTACCAGAAGTGGTGCTCTTCTCAAGGAATCCAGATCCGGATTATTACGAAGAGACCAAACCGACTCCTCCCGTCACGTTCATTTCGGACAGTTATTTACTCCTCCCATGTACCCCCCCCCCCCCCCCCACCCCACCCACCCAATCCTCCAATATGACGCAGACCAGCGTCCCGACAAAGAGCGTTGCAGTCGTGTGTATCATCTGAAGCTCGGGCCACACGAGGACAGAATGTCTTCTGCAAGCCACACCGCTCTGCTTGGGCGGCCCTGTGCACGGAGAGGCTCAGCGAAGTCAACGAGCAGGCTGACGTCAAGGAGCCCGCCACTAAGTCCCGCTCAAACCTTGCCATGTGAAGCAGCGGGATGCCGTGGCCGTCTGCGGCATTTCTGCTGCGCACGTTGTGGCGAACTCTGTCGGCGATGAAACGCCGAGGACACAGTACGTCAGATCATATGCAAGCACACACACACACACACACACACACACACACACACGCACACACACACACACACACACACACACACACACACACACAATGATTCGTGTTTGCCCTTTTGTTTCCCTTTTAAATGCCCCCTTTTTTGGTTGGTTGGGGGGGGGGGGGGGGGGAGGAGAGGAATGATTTAGTATCATTATTATCTTCTAACTCTCTCTCTCTCTTAAAATGAGGCCTGTGGGGGGAAACTGATTTATTATCATTATTATCCCCCCCCCCCTCTCTCTTTAATGAGGCCTAGTGGAAAGCACTGACACATGCTAGCCGTCTGTTTTCACTCGCACACTAAACGGGAAAAAGCCCAGTAACAGGCCTGTCTCCTCGTGACGCAATAGCTGTGGAAAATGTCCTCCAAGGCTGCCAGCACCTCCAAACCCCAAACTAGCTTCGTGAAGGAGGCGGTGGCCCCTTTAACAGTCAAGACTGCTTGACTTCGGGCTAATAGTAGTAACTCGGTGTTTTACGCCGTCAACCACTGCGGTTATATCAGGGCGATCTGACTTCGGGGATCAATCAGTCAGACTGAAGCAAAGGCCCTTAAAGGAGCTAACCGTTTCAAACCTCGTTTGGTTTTTAAGCATCGTCCTTTCTCCCACAGGTAGAAGAGACTAAAACTGGAAATACCCCATTTCGAGTCGTTTTTAAAATGCTCCCTTGATTTTGTATTTAGTTCATAAACCTCTTATTCCAGTGACGATGGTAAGGCGTTAGGCTGGTAAGCAGAAAGAACTCGGTTCGAATCCGCTTCGGCTCTCCTTTCTCTTCAAAAGTTGTGGTCTGTGGACACTGTCGGGTGACCTCGTCCCTCACAGTTACAAAACATTATAATGGCTCTCATCGCTGCGCATCTTATTGCAGGAGTCATTCTGATGGTGACAGTGTAGCAACAGGTATATAATCTCCCTCTTCCCCCACCTCCATACCCCCTTCCTCCGCTTCTCCCGTCCCTAATAAGCCTCATGGTTTCTGTGGACGTTAAGCACCATGCTTACTTTACGATTGGCGGCACTGGCAGAAAGCACCGTCAGGTGTCACAGCCGTGTCACAGCCGGCCTCACGGCATCCCGCAGCCTCTTTCATCTTGCTACTCGGGCGGCGCAACTACGGATCGCTCGTGCCTGCTCTCAGAAGGCGGTGCGTGCAACACGGGAGAGCTGGGACACTTCTTGTTGCGTGCAGCCCAGTCCCGCTGTCCCTCACGAAGTAAGTTTAGAAACCGAATATCACACCCAGCGAAAATTGTAGAAACAAAATCCTTGGTGATGTTAATTTTTATTTCGATAACACACACACACACACACACACACACACACACACACACACACACACACACACACACACACACACACATTCTCTCTCTTTCCACACACACTCTCTCTCTCTCTTTCCACACACTCTCTCTCTCTCTCTTCAGTTCCACACACACACACACACTCTCTTTCCACACACACACATACTCTCTCTCTCCACACACACACACACACACACACACACACACACACACACACACACACACACACATTCAACCTGCTGGACGAAAGTTGTTCCGAGTCTGCAGGCTCGGTCCCTTAATTGATCCCAACGACAGGTGAACACGGGGTCACGCGTGACTACACAGCGGGCGTGGAAACGGGGCGATAGTTGCCCCGGCCCGACCCTAATAGTCTCCCCTGCCTTTCACTGGGGCCGTGCAGCGATACTACAGCATGTAGTGCAGTACCTCTTTCCCCACCTCCATACCCCCTTCTCCCCGTCCCTAATAAGCCTTCTGGCTTGTGTGGACGTTAAGCGCCATGTTTACTATGTAGCGTAGTGTCTCTGGCCATAGAGAACGGGGCGCGGACAGGCAACATACGCCTAATAAGCCGCGAGCGGGTGTACGGGTCGACGAGAGACTGGTGTGAAGGACGAGAGGGGGCACCTGCGGGTGAAGAGAGATCGGGTAGGTGTGGTGAGGTCACGGTGCGATCAGTACGCTGCTACATCAACCTGTAGCCCCTGCTGCTTTATCGCCGTGTCGTCGATGCCTCGGTGCTCAAGATGAAAGAAATATGGACCGCTGCTTGCGCGCGCTCGTGTTTGTAGGGTGTGTGTGTGTGTGTGTGTGTGTGTGTGTGTGTGTGTGTGTGTGTGTGTGTGTGTGTGTGTGTGTGCGCGCGCGCGCGCTTGTGACAGTGTGTGTGTGTGTGTGTGTGTGTGTGTGTGTGTGTGAGACAGTGTGTGTGTGTGTGTGTGTGTGTGAGAGACAGTGTGTGTGTGTGTGTGTGTGTGTGTGTGTGTGTGTGAGAGAGAGAGACAGTGTGTGTGTGTGTGTGTGTGTGTGTGTGTGTGAGAGAGAGACAGTGTGTGTGTGTGTGTGCTTGTTCACTTCATTTCACCCACCCACAGGCCACCTCTACATCCACACCACAACATGTTCACTTCACACACCCACAGACCACCTCCAACTGCACACCACAGCTTGTTCACTTCATTTCACACCCACAGGCCACCTCTACATTCACATCATACCATGTTCACTTCACACACCCACAGACCACCTCCAACTGCACACCACAGCTTGTTCACTTCATTTCACACCCACAGGCCACCTCTACATTCACATCATACCATGTTCACTTCACACACCCACAGACCACCTCCAACCGCACACCACAGCTTGTTCACTTCATTTTACACCCACAGGCGATCTCAACTCGCACTCCCACAGGCCACCTCAAACCGTACACCTACAAGCCACCTCAAACCGTACACTCATAAGCCATCTCAAACCCCACACCCACAAGCCACCTCAGACCACATACCCACAGGCCACCTCAAACAGCACACCCACTGGCCACCTCAAACCGCACACCCACTGGCCACTTCAAACCGCACCCGCATGCCACCTCAAACCTCATACCTACAAGCCACCCCAAACCGCACACCCACAAACCACCTCAAACCGCACACCCACAAGCCACCTCAAACCGCACACCCACTGGCCACTTCAAACAGCACACCCACAAGCCACCTCAAACAGCACACCCACTGGCCACTTCAAACCGCACCCACATGTCACCTCAAACCTCACACCCACAAACCACCTCAAACAGCACACCCACAAGCCACCTCAAACCGCACTCACATGCCACCCCAAACCGCACACCCACAAACCACCTCAAACTGCACACCCACATGCCACCTCAAACTGCACACCCACAAACCACCTCAAACCTCACACCCACAAGCCACCTCAAATCGCACACCCACAAACCGCACACCCACCTGAACGCCCACATCGCACGCTTTATAGCTCTGTATTCTCAGCAGAGGGGTGGGTGGGGTTGGAGGCCACCTCAATTTCAGCGTCCGCGGTACCCTACCGCAGGTTTCAGCCGCGTCGTGACCACCACGTGACGTCATGACCACCGTGTGACGTCGTGACAACCATGTGATGTCGTGACAACATGGCGGCGAGCAGAGGGAGAAAGAGAGAGAGAGAGAGAGAGAGAGAGAGAGAGAGAGAGAGAGAGAGAGAGAGAGAGAGAGAGAGAGAGAGAGAGAGAGAGAGAATGTTTTCGTTGGAAAGGTAGAATTATCATAGCTGTTCCGAGTGCCAGAACTCC